>JAMADQ010000014.1:0-390610 GCA_023624055.1 Paecilomyces sp. PK2413 | reverse complement strand
CACTAAAATTTTGGGGTCAAACCTTGATTATTAACTTAAAATTTATCAATTTGATTTGGCCCCCCCCCCCCCCCCCCCCGGTATCCGAGTCACTGTGACGAGAGCAGCGGTTACTGTATCCATCTAGTCTTATCTATGGAAGATTCATGTGCTGTCATATAAGTGGTAATATAGGAAGGAATAAAAGCTACTGTATGTTATCAATCAATAACAGATAAAATATAATCGTATCATTAATGACTCTAAGAAAAAAGAGATATAAACATCAAGTATCGCCTCATAAATCGCATAAAATTTACAGGAAAAAGCCCAGAGATGTCCATATATACCGCCATACGAAACTAAATAATTGAAAATCGTCAATCTTAATGCAAAAAGCCCACGCTCTTCCAGTAATTCACAAATGTCGACACAACCTCAGCATTAACAGGCCCGACCTCTTTAGCCATGGTGCTGCTGTGTTCCTTGGCTTGTTTGGTGTCTAAAATGAGTCCACCACAGGCCATCCGTTCAAAGTTGGTCTCGAGCCAGTCTGGCATACCCGGTCTGGCAGCAGGATTCTCTGTTTCCGGCACGAGAGGCGAGGTCCTCACACGCCGGACCCAGTCCTTCAGAGGAACAAAGCCTGTCGACTCTGGAATCCCCAGGGCACGAGCCAGGACTCGATTCATGTCCTTCCAGGGCTGGCCGACCGGGTTGTCCACGTGGTAGACCGGGTAAGACGCGTTCGGATTCAAGACGAGATCAGCCATGACAGCGGCACTCTGGTCGACCGGTACCCACTGCAGGACACCGTCCAGGTCCGGCCAGGCACGCAGGGACTGGGCCGACTTGATGAAGAAGGGCAGATGCTCGGTGGTGTTCCAGTAGCCGCTCGTCGTGGAGCCCGCGATCTGGCCGGGGCGGGTCACGTGCGGCCGAAATAGTTCCGGGAATTTGGCGAGAGTTTCGTCCAGCAGAGCCTCACAGACCCACTTCGCCTCCGCGTAGCCAATCGGCACAGTTGCCGACACGGGGAGGCGGCTCTCAGGCACGGAGACCTCCTTCTCCGCGCCAGGAACACCAACTACTCCAATCGACGAGACAAACTGGAAACCAACGCGGACTTGGTCACGTCCAGGCGCAATGGCTATCTCGCGTGCCAGGTCCAGCAGGTTCCTCATCGATTGCAACTGGGGTGCAAAGGCGGAGACGGTACGTGTCCAGCTCATGGGCCAGGCGTTATGGATAATGTGGGTGGCGTTCTGCACGAGCCAGGCGTATTCGTGGGGAGGAAGGCCAAGCTGCTGCTTGGCCGTGTCGGTTCCCAATATACGCAGTTTAGTGCGTGCTCCGGCTGGCATCTTGATGCCTCTTTGCTGAAAAGCCTCCTGTTGTCGTCGAGCGACCGGCACACTGATCGACTCGCGGTTGACACAGACGACCTGGGCAACCGTCGGATTCTCAACCAGCTTCTGGACGATGTGTGATCCCAAGCTTCCTGTAGCACCCGTGACGAGGACGACCGCGCCACGGCTGGCTGCTCTGTTGCTGCCTTGTTTCTTTGCCTTGAAGCGGAGGAGTTTCGGCGTGGCCCAACCATTGGCATATTCTTGCACCAGTCTCTCTGCCTCAGCAGTACGCGCACTATGGTCAATCTTTGGCTTGTTATCCTCTGTTGGAGCAGGCTTCGGGAGCCGTGGACCCTGGTCGCCAGAAGCCATGGCTAATATGACCTTCTGGTAGCCATCTGCCTTCGTGTTTCCATCAGTCCAGTCGACATGACCAAAGCCGGCCGCGTGCATTTCGCGTTCCCAATGTCCAGTCGCTTCCGTGCCATCTATCTGCCACTGTCCCTGGAGCTCGCCCTCAAGCAGGCCAAAGATGAGAGAGACAAACGGCGAGACCCTAGTCATTTGTAAAGTCACGAGGAAGCCGTCAGACCGCAACACATGGTGTGCGTTAGACAAAGATGGCACGCTGAAAGAGGTATTGGCCAGGACGATATGTTGTCCATAGAGCTCTTTGTTATCGACATTCTTCATATCGTGTACCACAAAACGCATAAAGGGATACTTCTTCCCCAAGCGGCGCCGGGCGTCCGCCACAACTAGAGGAGACGCGTCGGTAAAGGTATACTCAACGTTCGTGCCGAGTGACGCCAAAAGGGATGCCATCGCGAGTGTCAGTCCGCCGGTGCCAGCTCCGACCTCGAGCACCTTGAGCGTCTCTTCTTTCTGGCTGGCAGGGAATCGCTCAACAATGCCCTTGACAACCTCGCCCATCTGCTCGTAGCCAGCACGGAAGAACGGATATTTGGCATAAAGGGCCGTTACGAGCTCCAAACCGTCAGGACTGCCAAAGAGGACGCTTGTGCCATCCTGTTTACCACTCAACACCGCGGCCAGTTCCTTTCCGGCATAATAGGTCAGCCGACTCGCTTCAGCAAAGTTAGGATGCTGGGCAAGTAGCTCCTGCAGCATTGCATGACTCGTCTTAGATGGCACCGCCAGCCAAGTACGCGTAATCTGCCCGGTTGTGCTGTCAATATCAACCAGGCGCGCATCTTTCTCCAAAAAGTCGTACAGCCACTGCACGAGGCGGCTGTGTTGAGGTGCAAATGGCACACGGTTAAGTATCTGGCCAGCTACTGCTGTGCGAAGAGGACAGCCAAGCTCCTCGAACGCATCCAGGACAAGCGCAGTACAGAGACGGTTGCTGCTAGCCAGGAAGGCCCTCTCGAACTGATCGAGATTATAGTCACTCAGCACCCGATCGGTGGCTTTCTTGACTTCGCCAAATGACGCAAGAACATCTGAGGCCGACAACACGAGCTTGCTCTCTTGGGTCATCTTCGTAGGGTTCACATCAGACCGTGGTGTCGAAGTCATTGTGGTCAGAGGACTTGATTCTGACCAACTGTCTGATAAGTCCCCGTCGTGCTCTCCAACCACAACAACTGACGAGCTTGCTGAAGAGTCCTCGTCGCCAGATTGTTCTTCGCGATCTTCTATCTTTTCCTCGTCCTCTGTACCAAACACGGCGTTCTCCACGCACAGCACAAACTTACGTAGAGTATTGGCACTCATATGCTCGGTCTGATCCAGTGTGCACGCGAATTTCCTCTCAGCCTCGCGGCCTAGCTCCATTCCCATAAGAGAATCGATACCGTACTCCGTGATTTCGGAGTCCAGGCCCATCTCTTCAGTGTCCAGCCCCGTAACAGTGGCAACGAGCTCACACACCTCCTCCGTCAGGTCTCTGCGCTTTGATTTAGATGGCTTCTTCTCTTGTTTCTTGTCTTCTTTCGCCTCTTCTGGAAAGTTATTGGTACTGTCAGACGAATCTTTCCCAAACAGCGCATCCTCGACACATGCAACGAACTTGCGCAGCGTCGTAGCTTCCATCTGCTGGGCCTGATCTAGCGTGCACTTGAATATTCTCTCCACTATATTGCAACATGTTAGCCCTTTCTAACAATAATGTGTTCGTCACACTTACCCTCACGTCCAAGTTCCAGTCCCATCAGTGAGTCGATGCCATATTCGGTAATATTGGCATCTAGCTCCATCTCGTTGGCCTCTATCCCTGTGATGCGGGCTACCAAGCTGCGCACCTCGTCTGTCATATCTCGCCGTACTGAGAATGAGACAGCGTGTGGCCTATTCTTAGGCTTTGACTTCTCCTTGGGAGTTTCTGCTGGTGCAGTATTGATGGCAGCGCTTTGAGCAGCGGGCTTCTGTTGACGCAAGAGGCCTTTAGGCGCGGGTTTCAAGCGTAAAACAGACTCATCCTTCGTCCTCATCTGCAGCATCCTGCTCATGGACGCCTTAGCCACGCGCCCCCACTGCACTCCCATCATGACTCCGTCGAGCTCCCCAGTCTTTGGATCAAAGATGAACATGTCCGTAATGTAGGTCCTGTCACCCTGTCGCGCATGGCGCGCATACACATGCCACAAGTCGGTGGCAGCCTGCGAAGTTGGATTATGGCTCGGTGACCGCATGAGCAACTCAACACCCTTGGAGATGTAAATGTCGTCGTTGGCTGCCGCCATATCAGGACTCATGAGGTTCGTCCACATGCCGCCTATCTGTGCAATGGAGTCGCTCAGTGTTGCGTCTAGCCATGTGTCGCTCCGTCGGTGTTTCCGGTCCAGCTGCACCAGACCAGCACACTCATTACCATGCCCCACGACATAGCGTACACCACGGTAGACCTCAGAGTAGTCCACAACGTGGCCAAATGCCCGGTATACCTGGCGGCCTTGCAGTATTTCAATTCCCTCTTCGTCCACGCTGGACTGGAGAAGTTCCCGAGTCCGACCGTGACTGACAAGCCTTGAAAATTGAGAGAATTGCTTTATATATTGGCTGTCTTCCCTCGAATGCGCTTGCACACAAGCGTCCACATGTGTTTCCCGTCTGCCGGAGTCGTTTTCCACACTGAAAAAGCTGGCATTCCATTCTTGACCAGCATCCGTCGCAACAAGGTCCATGTAAAACACACGGGTCGGATCGAAGCAGATAGGCGAATGGTTGACCATATCACGTACCGCAGGTTGCATGTTGCCCGATTCTTTCCATTCCGGATGCAGGCTGAACAAGGCCTCTATCATTATGTCGAGTTCGAGAGTGGCCGGGCAGATGGGCGCTGTGTGCGCAACAACGTGGGCCGACACCAATTCCATATACCTGTCTGATGTTGGATTTATACGGAAACGTGAATGCTTTTTGCTGCTGTCTTGGTATCCGACGAAGTCCCACACACCGGATGCCTGCGTCTTGTTCTCAGCTTCTTTCGGTAGTGCCCCAGTTTGCTCCTGGACTGCCTTTGCGACCCTCCTGTTAATTTCTTCTGCCGGAGACCTGATCGTAAGCCAGTGACGCGACGCCGACGACTTGTCGAACTGGTACGGCGGCAAGATCAACGTCGAGTACTCAGGGCTTTGCACTGGGTGGTGAGCCCAAAAAGACACACGTAGACCCTGTTTCCACAACGAGACTGTTGCATTTGTGAGGCCGTCGAATCCAGACTCGGTGTTTGTTACGGACAGACTTTGGAAATGTTGGCCTTGTGTAGTCGGAGCCAGCGCCCGTGCTGCCATGACAGTGATGGTTGAATTGGATCCAGCTTCAAGGAATATGGCCTGCGGATGTTTCTTGGACAGGCGGTGCACAGCGTGGTTGAAAAATACCGGTTGACGCATGTGTTTGGGAACAAACGTCCCATCCAGCTCGTCGCTGCTCGCCTCTTCGGTGGCACGTTCGATTGGTATGGCCGGCTTGTGAAATCTGAGCCCCTTTCCAATCTGACCTAACCCGTCGACAAGTTTATCGACAAGCTTAGAATGGAATGCGTTTGTCACATTGAGTCGTTTACTCCTGATGTTGGAATACTTGTCCTGTATGGTTTGTTGCATTGTGTCCAGAGCCGCTGTTGTTCCTGCCAGCGTGAAGCTGCGCGGACCATTATAGCATGCAATGCTAACTGAGCCATCAGACTCAGGGGTGCTGTTCACCTCTCGTACAAGCTCATGGACAAGTGACTCGTCGGCCTCGACAGCCATCATTGCTCCGGATTCGGGTCCCCAGGAATCGCGCACGAGCTTGGCTCTTGATACAACGAGCTTGACGGTGTCCTGGAGATCTAAAGCACCAGCCACGCACAGAGCGGTAATTTCGCCAAAAGAATGACCGACGACTCCTGCAATCTTCGACTCAAGCCCACAGTCCTGCCAGCTCTTTGCGCAGGAGTACTGCATTGCAAATAGCATCGTCTGTAGCTTGACGGTATCCCGGACGGGCTTGCGCGAGAAAATGTCAGGGTAGATGCTCTGTTCACCGAGAGATCTCGCTACCGAGTCAACATGATCCAGATGCTTGCGGAAGACAGCTACACTGTCGTAAAGCTTGCGGTCCAGCCCGACATGCAATGAAACTTGGCCACCAAAGCATAGGATGACCGGCCTCTCAGCTTTGATTTGGGCGATGTCAGCAGATGCGCCGGCCCCCTTCAGCAGCTTTTCCTCAAGCTCGGTAATAGAGCCGGAAGTGAAGATGTAACCCTGCGCCAGACCACGGTTGGACTGTCGGCTCAGATTGAAGGAGACATCGGCTAGCGTGTTGTTGCTCTTGGGCAGTGAAGACAAGTATGAAGCGAGCTTGGTGCTGTAAGCTCCGATGGCTCTAGAATCAAGTCCTGGAATCCAAAAGGGGTATTGACAGTTTTCGTTGATGCTTCTGGATTGGCTACTCAACGACTTTTTGGGTTGAGCGACAATAATGGATGCGTTGCTACCGCAAGCACCATAGTTATTGATGAGGGCAATCTTGCGCTCATCGTCCCATGTCCGCAGCTTTGTGACAATCTCCATCATATCATCAGGCCGTACATCAATGTTGTGGTTCATCTTTGTGTGGCTGGCCTGCGGGGGAATGAATCCTTGTTGCATCATCATAATGACCTTGATGAGTGAAATGACACCGGATGCACCTTCGCTGTGGCCCACGAATCCTTTGGCCGATCCAATGGGTAGGTTCTTTTGGCGGCCAGATGCTGGCCCTCCAAGAGCGGAGCGGATACTCTCATATTCGGCCGGATCGCCTACAGATGTGCCCTGTACAAGGTATTAAGCAGGAGGTTAAACAAAGAAGAAATGAAAATATTCCAGGGAAACTTACCGTGCCATGTGCCTCAACCAACGATACCTCCTTCGCTGTCAAGCCCGCTTTTCGCAACACGTCCTTGAAGAGAAGTGATAGCGACGGTGCGTTGGGCACAAACAACGGCGTCGAGTTCTGGTTCTGATAAACGGCCGAACTAGGAATAGTGGCCAATACGGGAATGCCCTCTCTCACTGCATCCGACAGCTTCTTCAAAAAGACAAAGCCAAAGCCTTCGGCTCGACAGTAGCCATCGGCATTATCATCAAAAGGCTTACATTGGCCCGTCGGACTGAGAAAGCTTCCGGCAGCCATATCCTGGTGCCAAAGCATGCTGGTTATGATACTGGAGCCTCCTGCCAGGGCAGAGGTACATTCTCCAGACAACAGGTTCCGACAAGCTGTATGGATAGCCACCATGGACGACGAGCAGGCTGTGTCAAACGTCATACTTGGGCCAGTCCAGCCAAAGTAATGTGACAGCCTCCCACTGATGAAGCTTCTGAGCTGTCCGGTGGCCGTGAAAGCGTTTGGTTCGTTACTGAAGGCGTTTTGGTCGTAATCAACAGCCGCCACTCCGTGGTAGACTCCTATATGCTTATCTTGATGAGGCACTGCAAAGTAGCCGGACTGCTCCACGGCCTGGTAAGCAGCCTCAAGAGTAATGCGACCTTGCGGATCCATGGCAGCCGACTCTCGCGGGCTACGCTTGAAGAACTTGTGGTCAAAAGCATCCGAATCGCGCACGAAGCAGCCATACCAATCGCGCTGGTCATTGACATTTTCACGAAACAGCGCATCGTGCGGTAGACGATCTTTGGTGATGAGCTCGTGCTGACTCTTGCCCGTCTTGAGCATATTTGCAAACTCAGCCAGATCATCGGCTCCCGCTGTCTTGATAGACATACCAATGACGGCGATGGAGTCTTTGTCGCTATCGAGGGCGACAGCAAGGTCTGAAGCTGACGGTGCCTGCTGTCTCTGCTGCTGCTGTTGCTGTTGCTGCGGCTGCGGCTGCGGTGATTTCTGTTGTTTCTGAGATGGTCTCCGAGGCTCCTGTGGTGCCTTCAACTGAGGCTTAACAGCCATTGAAAGCTTCGCCGCATCCTCAGGGAAGTACACCTGTCGACTTCCCACTCTCCGCATCAAACTAGGCGGTACACATCTTTGCAGGCCCAAAGTAACCAGGAATGGCTGCTCGTCTTTCGTCACAGCCGAAAATGTTCCAAACCAATTACACTGTTGTACTAAAATGCCCCTTACAACCATCTCAGTGATATTAGAAACACCAGCCTGGACTGTGTTCCCTTCGGCTCGGTTATTGTATGTCGGAAGGGCCATCTTGGCCGCGTCAGCATACTGCAGACCATCCATGGAATCGCACATTTCAACGATCATGTCGGCATATATCTTCCACGCCGGATCAGGGCTATGGATGTGTGCTCGCATGCCCATTTCCTGTACGATAGCCCCAGCTTCTGCCCGGAGCCGCTTCGAGAGTATCGGCGCCATACTCTCCGTTGTGATGACTGTGGCTCGAGTCGCGTCAAACCACACAGCTAGGTACGCATCCGGTGAGAGAGCCTCAATGATACGCAAGACATCTTCGGTTTGCTTGGGGTTGATCCACGCCACTGCAAGGGACGCAGTCATCCCCTTACCCTTGGAACTGTCCCAGACGTTACGCGCGTCGACCAGCGCGCCCAGGAGCATCGCCAGTCGTACCGCTACCGATCCATACTTTTCCAACTCTTGCCGGTTATGTGCGCTGGCCACGGCAAGGGCGCCCAGCATACCTCCGCAGAATCCCAAGGACTCGATCTTCTTCGATTTTCCTGATTGCTTTTGTTTAGAAACCAGGGTGGCATGAACGTCTCCTCCGGATGTATCTTGTGTGAGCTCAAGGTATTCCCAATACTGTGTGAGCTGTATTAACACCACCAAGGGAGTGATGATGATGTTGGGAAGCTGGAAGTTCTGTGGCATGCTCGTCTGCCCATGTCGAAACCACGAGTCGAAGTCTTCCAGTTGCTTGAGGCCTGGAATGGCGGCGCCAATTTCGGGCATCATTTCAGCCATGGCTTCCCAATAGGTGGATAGCCCGGCGATTGCCTCTAAAATCCACTTCCGGTGAGGGCCCTGTGCGATGGGTCGTACCAATTTGTCCATCGCCTGTTTGGTAAATGTACCAATGTGAGGACCAAATATGAAGGTCGTGGATGACTCGCTGGAGCCATCCACGACGGGCTCTCGAGCCTCTGGTGTTGTTCGTGCCATAGTACCTGAGATCTGATATGAAAAGATGAGAGTATCAAGAGGGGGAATCAAAGGGGGGAATCAAGATAAAGAAAAAGGAGATCAGAGGTACACATAGCTTTGGTTCTTTCCAATAGTGATCCGTGGCAGCTCATAAATATATTGTTGCAGCTTGGTCTAACCTGAAATAGCAAGCATCAAGCACTCATTTCTAATCTCATGTCAGCTTGTTGAAGCAATGTATTTGTTCTGTATACTAAATTACGTCTTGATACCTCAACAGGATTCCATATAGAGCCGTAGTACAAAATTACATAGATAGAGATAGAGATAGATAAGATAATAAGCAGTAGTACTTTTAGATTTTCAAAGTTACAGCGTAATTCCTTGTATTTTATGTAATTTTCGACTCTTCTCTATCTATTATCCAAACCGACTATTCCATTATTGGCAAGCCCTATGTAAATCAGACCCTTATTTTCAGCCGTGGATTGTTTATCTGTAATTTTATTAGGACATTGATAGGCAATGCAATATGCAAATACAATAACGGGGTTCGCTGTTGCCTCGTGTTCGCGGCTCAGCCGTGGCAAACTGCGTTAGTTTCAATGTTAGTTCGACGGAAGGATCACTAACTACTCCGGGCCCGATACCTAGCTCGTATATATCCCGAGTAATACTCCGCCCTGTCGGACCAAGAGACAGTTGTCCGAACGGAGTACCTATGATTTCTCAAAGATTCTGGAGTGAATGCAGTATCACTGCGTGTTGAATGGAACAGAGTAGCGCAGGATTGCGCTTACGCGAGATAATAGTTGAATTCGTCAGCTAGAAGAAAGATGAACTGATTACACTTCAGCGTTCAGGAGTATGATTGCCTTTTCTAGGATGGCGGATAGATACGAGATGATAGTGGCTGCTTCTGTATTAGCATAATAAGACGTTCTCAGATGTTAAGTATGCTTGCGCGAGATAGGATATTCAACACTACAGAGGGTCTCTTTTTTTACACTTTTTAACCACTGAAGAACGATTAAGGTCATAGCCGGACCTGAACGCTGAAGCGCCTAAGACCAATCGTCTCAGGTTCGAGTGTTTGACTCTGAAAGCATAACGATCTGAACGAACGACTAAATGCTGAGATTGACGCTGTAACAAGTTGAACCGTTCAGCCTCCTTGTTCAAAGTTCCAGTCATATACACGATTTGACCTACTCCTGTTTCCCTTTTCTCCGACCAAAATTTCTAAATCATCAATATTCCTAAATCATCACACAATGGGAAGCATGGGTGAAACCCCTCTATGGGCCACCGAGCCTATTGCCATCATTGGCATGAGCTGCAAGTTCGCTGGTGACGGCAGCAGTCCCGAAAAGCTATGGGACATGATGGTTGACGGCCGAAGTGCCTGGTCCGAGGTCCCAGAGTCTCGGTACAACCATAAGGGACAATATCATCCCGACAATGCGAAGCTAGGCACGGTGAGTTGTCATTAAGAAAAAAACATTGTTTTTAAACGATTGCTAACGAACGAATTTCCTAATCTAGACGAATGTGAAGGGAGCACACTTCATCAAGGAAGATGTTGGACTCTTTGACGCCGCCTTTTTTGGCTTCCCTGCGGAAGTTGCTTCGGTAAGTCATCTTCTTCTATATACCAAAAGGCGTTGAGAGAAAGGAGACTCACATACTCATGTCAAATACCAATAGGCAATGGACCCGCAGTTCCGAATCCAGCTCGAGTCTACATATGAGGCGCTGGAAAACGCCGGTCTTCCGCTCCCCCAAGTGGCCGGCTCAAACACATCGGTATACGCAAGTGTTTTTACACACGACTACCACGATGGTATCCTGCGCGATGGGGACAATCTGTCACGGTCGACACTTATTGGGACATTTTCAGCAATGGCATCGAACCGAATCTCTCACTTTTTTGATCTTCAAGGACCGAGCATGTCCATCGACACGGGCTGTTCAGGCGCTCTCGTGTCGCTACACCAGGCCGTACTAGGTCTGCGTGCTGGTGAAGCTGACATGTCTATCGTCTGCGGAAGTAACCTCCTTCTGGCACCTGATTGCTTTAAGATGTTCTCTTCGCTGAGCATGCTTTCCCCTGACGGGAAGTGTTACGCCTTCGATTCGCGGGCCAATGGATATGGTCGTGGCGAGGGTGTAGGAACCGTTATCATCAAAAGGCTTAGGTGAGTCAATATAACTTCAATCACAGATAGAGACGCTAACAGAAAGCTCCTAGTGATGCGCTTGCGGCAGGCGACCCAATAAGAGCCATCATTCGTGAATCGGCCTTGAATCAAGACGGCAAATCTGAGACTATTACATCGCCATCGCAAGCTGCGCAAATTGAACTCATGCATGAAACTTACCGCCGAGCTGGCCTCAATCCCAACGACACACAGTATTTCGAGGCGCACGGCACAGGTAAGGCGCCCCTCATATTTCTGTTAAAAACTTATGTCAACTGGACGTCTTTTCTGTTTAGGTACACCGACTGGAGACGCCATTGAGGCTCGCTCCATCGAAGCCGTCTTTGGACCACGAAACACAGGACGAACCCGACCCCTGTATATAGGTTCAGTCAAAACTTCTCTTGGTCATACAGAGGCGGCTTCGGGCATAGCCGCGCTTGTCAAGGCAGTTCTGGCTTTGGAGAAGGGCCAGATTCCTCCAAATGTCAATTTTGAGAAGCCAAATCCAAAACTGCAGCTTGACGAGTGGGGAATGAAAGTCGTAACAAAGCTCCAGCCATGGCCCGCATCAGATGGAGAGACGCGTCGAGCCTCCATAAACAACTTTGGTTACGGCGGGACGAACAGTCACGTCATCCTGGAGGACGCCCGAGCCTTTATGCCTAACGGCCCAGCCAGAATAAAGACGAGTAAGGGGTCAGGGCCGAAGAGTGAAGTGTTCGTTCTGTACGGCCGCGACGAGCAAGCCTGTCAGCGCATGGTTTATGCTGTCAAAGAGTACCTGCAGGCACGTATTCCTGTGAGCGAAGACCCAGAAAGTCTGATTCGAAATGTAGCCTGGACCCTTGGCATGCACCGTACGCGCTTCCCCTCAGGCTGGGTTGCGGCGCACACGGTCCAGTGGCAAGAAGAAGAGAATATCCTTGAGCAGGCCATCCAATGCCTAGATGCACCTCAGTTGAAGCCAGTGCGCCTTCCAGGAGACAAAGTGCCGCGCATAGGTATGGTATTTACTGGCCAAGGCGCCCAGTGGAATGCCATGGGACGTGAGCTGATAGAAGCATACCCACTATTTAAATCAACGCTCCTGGAAGCTGAAGGCTACCTTGAAGAGTTTGGAGCAAACTGGTCCCTGACTGAAGAGCTGATGCGAGATGCAGCCACGACCAGGGTTAACCACACCGCGCTCAGCATTCCCATTTGTGTTGCTGTGCAGATAGCCCTGGTGCGCCTGCTCACATCTTGGGGCATCGAACCAACTGCCGTCACCAGTCATTCATCGGGTGAGATTGGAGCTGCATATGCTGCCGGAGCATTGAATCTGCGCCAGGCAATGGCAGTTGGGTATTACCGAGCCGCCATGGCCGGAGTAATGACACAGGAATCCGAGGGCCCGAAAGGCGCTATGGCTGCTATTGGAGTTGGAGAAAGTGCCGCCAGAGTCTATCTAGACCAGCTCACAAAAGCAACAGGAAAAGCGGTTGTTGCATGCGTCAACAGCCCCAGCAGTGTCACAATTGCTGGTGATGAGACGGCCGTGCAAAAGGTCTTGGACTTGGCTACGCAGGAAGGAGTATTTGCCCGCCGTCTCAAAGTGGAAACAGGCTACCATTCGCACCATATGATTCCCATTGCCGAAAGCTACCGACAGGCCTTACGAGTTGCTCTCGATTCAGCCAACATCGAAGACACGAAGCTCGACATCATTTTCTCGTCACCTGTCACTGGTGGTCGGATTACCCACACCAAACAGCTCGTTGATCCTGAGCACTGGGTTAGCAGTCTGCTGCAGCCGGTAGAATTCGTCAATTCATTCACTGACATGGTTCTTGGCGACACGAACGAGGTGGGCGGCAACATTGATGTCGTTCTCGAGGTAGGCCCTCACACGGCGCTCGGCAGCCCTATAAAGGAAATTCTTTCCCTGCCAGAGTTTGAGGGTATAAGCATACCCTACATGGGATGCCTCGTACGCAAGGAAAATGCACGCGACTGTATGCTGACCATGGCCCTCAATCTACTACGCAGGGGGCAGCAGATAAAACTCTCCCATCTTCGCAGTGGCTTCTCACAGACTCCACGTATATTGACCGATCTGCCCTCTTATCCTTGGAACCACAGTGTAAGACACTGGACAGAGTCGCGCCACAATCGGGCCTATCGCGCAAGAGACGAGGAGTACCACCATCTTCTCGGATTCCCAGTGCCAGGCTCCAACCCCGAGGCGGCTTGCTGGAGGCAGCAACTGCGAGTTTCTGACAGTCCGTGGCTGAGAGACCACGTCGTCCAGGGAAGTATCCTGTATCCTGGTGCTGGCTATATATGCCTGGCGATTGAGGCCATAAAGCAGCTTTCTGAGAAAAGTGACAAGGGCCAATCGCCGTCAGGCTTCACTTTGCGTGATGTGGAGATTCACCAGGCTCTCGTGGTGCCTGATAATGCCGACGGAATCGAGGTGCAGACGGTGCTTCAGTCTGTTGATGACAAAGTGATCGGTACCCATGGCTGGAAGAGGTGGGAGATATCATCTGTGACAACAGACAGCCGCTGGACCCAACATGCCAAGGGCTTTATCCAAGCCGATTTCGATACCCCAGCCAGCAAGGCCACAGATAACTTTCTTTCAGAATCAGGCTATACCAGACGCATCGATCCGGATGATATGTGGGCCAATATGCGCAGCCTTGGACTTACTCATGGTCCCTCATTCCGAAACATTTCGAGCATCCTGCAGGACGGTAGCGCAAAGGATATCAGACGCTGCGTGACGATTATTGACGTTCCGGACGCCAGCACACCCCTGGACAAGCATGTGATCCACCCGGCAACATTGGACTCGATCGTTGTTTCGTCTATTGTAGCTCTCCCCAATGGAGGTGCCCGGGACCAGGGTCCCAGAGTACCACGATCCATCCAGAAGTTGTGGATTTCGTCTTCCTTGACTTCTGTGGCCGGCCACCGATTCGCCTGCAACGTCAAATTGCCGCATTTTGACGCACAGAAGCTTCTGGCTGACATCTCGCTCGTTGATGGCCAGGAAGCGGTGTTGGAGATACAGGAACTTGTGTGCCAGTCTCTAGGGCCCAGCGCCACGGCTCGGTCCGCGGAGCCCTGGAACCAAGAACTGTGCACTGAGATCAAGTGGGCACCTGATCTGACCGGTACTCTCTCGCTGGGGCTATCTGGATCGGCACAGGCCCTCAAGGAGAAAATTAGCCCAGCAAATGAGTTGGGGAAATATGAGAAAGATGTCTTGATGCGCCTGAGACGCGTGTGCGTCTACTTCTGTCATGATGCCGTCCAAAATCTGAATGACCAGGACATTGCTAATCTCGCGCCGCATCATGTCAAGTATCATGCTTGGATAAAAGAAACACTTCAGCTCGCAGCTACCCAGGGTTTAGGTCCCAACAGCGATACCTGGGCAAATGACTCAAAGCAAATCCGCGACAGGAATATCACCCTTGCCGCTTCACAGAGTGTCGAGGGTGAACTGGTATGCCGGATTGGCCCCATGCTTGTGTAAGTTCTCAGTGTGAAAAGAAAGCCTTGAGGTTGAGCATTCTAACAACAAGTAGGCCCATACTTAGAGGAGAGGTAGACCCGTCTCAGCTCATGACGGAGGAACTGGTGAACAGGTACCAAGCCAATGCCTTAAGGCTGAACCCAGCCTTTGCCCATCTCAGCTCCCTACTCGCTACTATCGTTCACAAGAACCCTCGCGCTCGTGTACTCCAGATTGGCACAGGTTCGGGAGCTGCAATACGCCATGCGTTGAAGAAGCTTGGTACCGACGATGAAGGCGGCCCGTTCATCGACAGCTGGCACTTTACAGACAAGTCCTCCTCTTCGTTTGATGCTATCAAGGAAGAGTTCTCAGCCCAGAGCAGCTATTTGGACATGCACTTTGACGAGTTGGACATCGACAAAGACCCAGCTGTGCAAGGCTTCAAGCTGGAAAGCTATGATATTGTGGTTGCTGTCCAAACGCTCCACGAAGCCAAGAGCCTCAATCATGCAATGGCTCACGTTCGCAGTTTGCTCAAACCAGGTGCCTCTCTCCTATTGGTGGAAACGACGCAGGGTCAGATTGACCAGAGGTTTGTCTTTGGCCTTCTTCCCACATGGTGGATGAGTGAAGATGCTGAACGCAAGTCGGACCCCCATCTGCCGGCTCCCATGTGGCAGAACTTCCTCACGCAGGCAGGGTTCAATGGCATTGAGGCTGAACTTCGTGATTATGAGTTCGATGAGGACATGCACACTGTTAGCACTATGCTCTCGTCAGTGCCTGCGCTGTCGTTGGAGCTGCCCAAGAAAGACGTTGTTATCGCCGTGAACAGCAAGGCACCTCCAGAATCAGTCTGGCTGGAAGCTTTGCGCAAGTCCATAGCGGATGCGACTGGCAGCGACCTCCCTACAATTCAATCGGTGGACTCCGCCACAGCATCATCATTTGAAGGTAAGGCCTGCATATTCGTGGGAGAGGCAGATCAGCCCTTGCTCCATAGCCTCGACGAAGCGTCTTTACAAGGCATCAAGGCTATGATTACCAACTGCCAGAGCTTGCTGTGGGTAACACGTGGTGGCGCAGTGGAATGCAGAAGTCCAGAGATGGCTCTCGTCTCTGGATTTTTGCGTGTTCTGCGTAGTGAGTCTGTAGGTCACAGCTTCATCTCGCTGGACTTGGACCCTAGCCAACCAAAGTGGTCCGAATCAGATCTCCCAGCCATTGTGCAAATCCTAAGATATGGGTCTGCTATTTCGGAAGATATGTCTTCCACAGTGCAAGAGAATGAATTTGCACTGCGCGATGGTCTGCTGCTGGTTCCGCGTCTCGTGAAAGATCCAAAGCGAAACAAGTTGCTCTCTCCAGAAGAACCGGATTGGACGGTACCTGATTCTTTACCGGAGATGCCTCTTCTCCAGGCTGATGCTCCGCTACGTCTCCAAGTTGGCATCCCAGGCCAGCTGGATACATTGGCATTCGACGTCGACCAAGAATATGAGGACTCCCCCGATGCCGATATGGTTGAAATTGAGCCTCGAGCGTACGGACTTAATGCTAGGGATGTCTCGGTAGCAATGGGCCAACTGCGCGACCGCACCATGGGATTCGAGTGCGCAGGCATTATCACACGCGTGGGCACTGAGGCTTCTGACCAAGGATTTGCTGTGGGTGACAAGGTCATGGCTCTGCTACAGGGCCACCTTGGCAGCCACGCCCGTACAAGCTGGCAGAATATCGCGCCCATGCCTGAAGAAATGGAGTTTCACGAGGCTGCATCGCTTCCGTACATCTTTAGCACCGCTTATGTTGGTCTTGTCGATATAGCCAGAGTCCGCCATGGACAGTCCGTCTTAATCCACGCAGCGGCCGGCGATGTGGGACAGGCGGCTATTATGCTGGCTAAAGACTACCTAGGCGCTGAAGTATACGCTACGGTTGGCACCCAGGAGGAACGGGACTTGCTTACACGTGAGTATGGCATTTCAAGCGAGCGCATCTTCTCCAGCGAGGACGCATCATTCGCACAGGAAATTCTAGCCGCCACCGGTGGACGCGGAGTGGATGTTGTACTCAACTCCCTATCTGGTGCTTTGCTGCAGGCTAGCTTCAACATATTGGCACCCTTTGGGACCTTTGTCGAACTGGGCAAACAGGACGTGGAGAGCAAAAGTCTCCTTGACATGGGCACCTTTTCGCGGGCAGCGTCATTCACGTCACTTGATCTGATGGCAGTTCTCCGGGAGCGAGCGGATGAGGCGGAGCGTGTACTCAACGAGGTGGCTCGCCTCGCAGAGCAAGGTATCATTGGACCTATTCGACCTGTTACTGTCTACCCCGCGGGACAGGTCGCGCAAGCTTTCCGCAGTATGCAAGCCGGTAAGCACGTGGGCAAGGTCGTACTGTCGGTCGAGCCTGATGAACAGGTCAGGGTGGTCCCACGTGCACCGATACCAAAGCTAAAACAAGACGCATCATACGTGCTCGTTGGTGGTACGGGTGGTATCGGCAGATCACTTGCACACTGGATGGCTGCCCATGGTGCGAAGAATATCATCGTACTTTCCCGCAGTGCTGGAAATGCCGAAAAGTCAGGATCGCTGGTAGCCGGCCTACACGAGGTTGGATGCCGTGTGGTACCCATCAGCTGTGATGTCGCAGACAAGGACGATCTTGCGAGGGCACTCCGCGCCTGCGAAAGTGACGAGAAACTACCACCGATCCGTGGAGTCGTGAACAGCGCAATGGCACTGCAAGACTCGATCTTTGAACAAATGACGTTTGAGGACTGGCAGGCATCGATCCGGCCCAAGGTTGCAGCTACTTGGAACTTGCATTCATACTTTTCACAACCGGACTCGCTCGACTTCTACGTGATGCTCTCATCAGTATCGGGTATTCTTGGTATTGCCAGTCAGGCAAACTATGCCGCTGGTTGTTCGTACCAGGATGCGCTGGCGCACAGGCGACAATCAATGGGACTGCCAGCCGTATCACTCGATTTGGGTATAGTGAAGGATGTCGGGTATGCATCCATATCCGAGTCCCGCGCCGTTTTGGACAGCTGGCGAAGAGCAGGCCAGACAGTAATATTGTCTGAAGAGGACGTCTTGCGAGCCTTCGCGGCTGCTGTTCTGTATCCTCTTGATCAATCCCAGATCATTGTCGGTCTGAATACAGGCCCGGGGCCACAATGGGACGCTGTCATGGGCCGGGACGCACGATTCCAACCTCTGAGGTACCGTCAATCAGCTGCCGCTCGAAGCCAGGCCCTTGAGGCCGAGTCAGAAGGAAGTGTGAAATCACTTTCAACGCAGCTAAAGGAGGCCGGTTCGCCCGAGGAGGCGACGGGCTTGGTGGGTGAGGCAATTGCCAACAAGCTCGCAGAAGTATTCATGATTCCTGCCAGCGATATTGACCTGACCAAACCGCCTGCCCAATATGGAGTCGACTCACTTGTCGCTGTGGAACTCAGGAACATGCTCACGCTCCAGGCTGCTGCCGAAGTTTCAATCTTTAATATTCTCCAGAGTGTATCGTTAGCAGCACTGGCAGGGGATGTTGTTGCTAAATCTAAGCATGTCAAGGGTGAAGCAGCATGAGTCTGAGAAATTTTCTCTTTTATGGGGTTGGTGGGTGATATGGCGTTAGAGTTATTGTTTGATAAATATTGTTCAAAGAGATTAATAGAATAGTCAATGAGTTCATGAAAGGTTGTTCCTGTAAAAAGGTATCATTTAGACACTATAATATCCGCCTGTATAATGATAACAGTTTCATCAACTATTCCGTTTCTTACGTTCTTTGTAGCGTGGCGTTTGGGAGTCAGACCTGCTGTATTGTGAAGAAGTGGATGGTCTAGAAAGAGTTGGGATAAAGTTGGCCGAGGCCGGCAGCTCGCGGAAGGCGGTGTATATGGCGGTGTCACATCCGACGGGCAGAATTCAAAGGGAAATAGGTTGCCTTTTTCTCCTTGGGTTCTACATCCTCAGTTTACTACTGTGCCTAAACCAACTGGATGTTGGGAAGAGAATAATTCTGTACTGGAACTTGAGCTACAATATGTGTGGTATATTCATTTGTATGTGATGACATGGTTATGTTTCAAAAATATCCTGTTTCTTGATAGACTGACCACAGGGTGTCTACTATGCGTGAGAGTGCCCATTGACTTGTTTCTTTACCTGGGGCGTCTTCACCTGCGGGATCAGAAATTTAGAGAAATAACTATCCAGCTCATCGACCTGATCGGGTCGTACGCTCTTTCCGACCCACAGATCAGGACGGACAGCGACAACTGCACCCGTACCGTGATCAACTCCCCACATAGTGTGGCCATCTTCATCCGGAGCTTGATCATCAAACACAACCGTAGCGGCGGCTCGCAGGACCTGAAGCTCTGGCTCTGCCATGACGGTATCGATCTCAAAAGGCAGTCTCTTCGTCACTACGACGATGTTGAACAACTTCCGGCCTCCATAACGAAGGTAGAAGCCAGCTGGATCACACAAAGATTTCACAAATTGCTGCAAATTGTGTTTCACCCGCCCCTCGATAGAAGAAGCAAAGACCACCAGATGGATGTAACCCGCGCCTTTCATCACATCATAGAGGTATCCGGTGGTCCCGGGGCTGAGACTTACTCGTGGATTTGGTGCACGAACGCCATTGTCGACAACAACTGGCGCCTGGGCTTCATTTTGCGGGGGAAACAGGGTCGACTTGCCATATGCCACGTCTAGACCGAGCATAAAGGCACCATACTTGTAATAGTAGTCGGCTAGGTAGAGGTTTTCTGGCAGAGCTTCTCCTGGCTTGGCGAGGCCATATGGTTCGCCTCGAACTGCGTGCTTGATCGCTTCGGCACCCAGATCTTTACCCAGTTCGTGAGTGTGTGGTACCGTTTCGTCAGAATTACAGCAGTATCTAAGATACTTGCCCGAGAGCTCCACGACATTCGCAGCATGGAGCCTGCGTTCCATATCGTACGTTGAAAGGAGAGTCTGGATGGGAGCCAAGCCGCGAGCACAGAATCCGAGCTTCCAGCCCAAGTTGGCAGCATCCAGGATTGATGCATTGAGGCCAAATGCGCCAAAGACACTGTGGACATGTCTATAGTTCGGTTAGCTACAAATACGTCATAAGCGAGTTGTCAGATTCGGCTTACGCTGCGTCTCCTGCCAAGTGAACTCTCAGATCCTCCGAAGAAAAGGATTCAGCGACTCTTTCGCTGACTTTCCAAATGGCGTACCAAGTCAATGGTGAGGCGAACTTGACAGTATAAGGAGCAAAGATCCGATTCGCTTGCTCCAGCACCTCGTCCGGCGTTATGGAGTGGACATCGACTTTCCCACCGGCTTCCTTGAAGCTAGGGTCTCGTTCTTGCCTTTCACGACGGACACGGTCGATAAGGGACTTGTTGAGCTGTGTGTACAGTCTGATGTGTCCATCTTCTCGTGGAATGATGATGCAGCACCCGTGCTCGGTGCTGAGGACGCAGCCGAAGATCCAGGCATGCGGGTAATCAGACTCGTACTTCCCATCCATGATGCCCCAGTATATGTCCGTGCTTACACCGTGGAATGGTATTTCGAGCTTTTTGCGGATCATACTTGACGCTCCATCACTGCCGACAAGGAATTTTGCCCGAATGGTCTCTTCCTGTCCCGTCTTATCATTGCGAATGACGGCCTTGATGGGTCGTTCAGGGTTTTCTGCTTCGGAGATGTCATATTCCTTCAAGGTCGTACAACGTTCAACGAGGACCTGATGGCGAAGGAGGTCTCGCACAAAGATGCGCTCTAGCTGACCCTGGGTGATAACGTGCAAGCCACGGAATCGAGAGTCAGACTGATGTGTTCGACCGTGGAATAACACCTTGCCGTCTCGATAGACGGCTGTCCGCGCTATTATTGGCCCCTCCTCGCTGACGTCTGTTGAGATCCCCCAAGAGTTCAATGTTTCCACGTATCGTGGCAACACAGCGTCGGCACGGCCCGTCGGCAGGGGCATCTCTCCCTTGTCAAGGATGCGAAAGCTGACGTTTTGTCGAATCAAGCTAAGTGCGGTTTCTAGACCGGTTGGCCCGGCTGAAGTATAATACTTGTCAGTCGCATACTCTTTTGCTGCTCGCTTTTGATCTCATATGTATCACGGTTTGCGGCAGGGGATCTCTGATAATGCACCATATCACTTACCACCGACGATCAAGACATCCACATCAGTTGGCGGATTCCACCAATCTGGGACGCCCTCAGGACTATTCGTGCCATTGAAGATAGTAGGCCAAGATCGCAGCTTGCTATCTCCTAGGGAGTTGTTGACCGGCGCAGTCACGACATCAACGGACGGTGGTGTTACATAATGCGGCCCGGGTGGCAGTTCTGTTTCTCCTGGCTTTGGATACAGCCAAGGTTCACCTTCGGATCGCTGTTTGAAACCGTTCTTGTAGGTTGTCGGCTCAATTGATTTAGACATGTTGTCGATGTTGACGGAGAACAACGACTTCAAGTCAGACAATATTAATCAGATAAGGTCGGGCGTGGTTTTTCTCTAAACGTTTATATTTCGACGCAGCAACCGTGGTGAATGCTAACAGCATCTATCTGCCATAATTTGTAGGCCAAATGTATTGATGTATGCCTTGTCCAGGGCAGGAGTACAACCGGCTTCTAGCATAAGTGTTCCGCGCGATGTATCGCCTGTCCATCGCGCTGTCCGTCCTACTCCGGAGAGCTACAATTCATTCATGATAAGAAGTTGCACGCGGGTCCGCATACTACGTCTGTTGTCCATAGTATAGACGCTGGCATGTCCGGAGTACCCCTGCTTACGTTATCTGCGGACCGGCGTAGAATGTAAGATAAAACATGCAACTAAATATCGAAGGATTCTGCTCAGCTTTGCTCCTCCGGAAATTCCACTGGGGCCAGAAATCGAGAAAGTATTCCGGCCCCGAAACGAATGAGTACGTGGCCCAGATGTTATGTACACTGCGAATATCTTGTGCCCTCGACTGAAAAGTACGTACCTAACCCGGGCCTTGTCTCACAACTGCGTCAGTTGTCCAAACCGAGACAGACACGCAATAAATACCCACTGTAAGCCTTTATCTTTTCCGCGCATACATACCCCGCTCGATCTACAAGACTTGTTAACCTACAAAATGGCAAACGCGCCCGCACCGTTGTATAAGCATCCGGGGGCGCTGAAAAGAAGAATCTGACATTTTTAGTCCGCTCAGGATCTGCATCAGCAGTCAAACAAAAAATGATCTCCCTATTCCGCGTCTATTCTTCTCAGCGATCTGTCAATCTCTCACTAGCTGTTTCTACATTTTCGCAATAACGTAAGGTTTGTATAATCCTACTTTTACAAATTAGCTCCTTCTTATGTCTAATTTAGGTTCGCTGGATTGAATCAAATCAAATATTGGAAAGAGAGGGCGACAAATTTCAGTAGACAACTCCAAACGGACTTAAAAAATGCTTTTACTTACAATCTCGCATAAGTATGAAACATACCACAGGTAAGGTAGCAACGAAGGCATGGTCTGAGTCAACAGTGGCCTAGACCTTTACAATTAACAAGCTAAATAAGCCAGGCCTGCTTAGCCTCACCAGCGCACGCCACCTAAGTGTACTAATCATTCCATTCTATTTAGGCGTAAGCCCGATCATGTCTCAATCATTTCTAAGACATTGGTAGAGCTCTCTAGAGGTCGGTGTGTGGTGAGAATTCGGATTACTTCAATGGGTAGTCCGGGATTTCTGCAAAATATGCCAACTGATAACTATTACTCCAAACTAATCTGAGTTCCAGAGGTCTCTATCTAGTACCTGGAATAACGCTAGAGCCTAGTCTAGTTATAGATATAGAAGGTGACGTTGATAGGCTATGCGTACGTATCTCTGCGAATGCCAAAATGGTTGTGATTATGGTACGCCATACCGTAAGTAAATTGATCGCAGATACGAAATTTTACTTTCCTATACTGGTCATTCCTCATCAAAGCTTCATATTTTACCGGATATTTGATCGCAGGATTCTTAATACATCCAGGTCTCCTCTGCCTATACCGAAGGCTTGATAATACTATTAGGGCCCCAAAAGATATGAAGTAACTGGTCGATAAGGTTCAAAAAGTTCCAAAGCGCGAGCTTATCCTTATCTATAGGACTAATCTCTCAATTCACTGATCCAGCGCCATATCTAACTAGTAGGGGATCTATGTGTCTTTTCTATCACGACTCATCTATATCTAGCCATGTATACTTCCGACAAATCATACACAACTGGCCGGGACCAACATAGGGAAAAGGGGGAAAGAAAAAAGAAGAGGAAGAAATATGTTTGACCGGGCATCTCACATATTGATCTCCATCTTTATTAAATGCCGAATAGGTAGCAGAACATCCAGCAAATAATTCAAAACCTCCCTATCACACCCCTCAGCTTGAAGGGAAACGCTGCCTCCCGGGCTGCGATTTCCCAATCCGTTTGCTCTCTGAGCCAGTAGCGAAAGCAAATGGGCATTTTTCATGCCGTCTGGGACTGGGTCAACGGGGTCGAAACCAAGTACCAGGCCTTCCATTTCGCTATTCCCCGCGGTGCTATTACTCCTTCCAATCTCACTGGTATCGCCAGCGCCAGTTTGGATATGATAAGGGTGATATGACATGTTGGCAAGGCTGTTGGGGAACATGACATTTTGGAAGTCACCGCTAGCAAACGGATGCGAGTCTGTTCCTGAAGATGACGTCGCGTCTGTGTTCCAAGAAAATGCTGAAGTTGTAGGAGGATGTTCGAGATCGTCAACGATCATCGATTGGCCGTCATGGCTTAGGGGTAACAGTGTCGCAGCCTGCTTCTGAGACGGCATCTGTTGTTCTTGTAGTTGTTGCACGTTTGTGGTGGACTGCATAAGCTCTCCCACATCGATATGTAGATCTTTAGGATTATAGACACTCTCCCATTTTTCCTCAGTTAACATACTTTCAAGGAAGGATGCTGTGCCTGGACTAGTGCTATCTTGATTCGGGTCACTAATGATAACTGGGGGCGAAGAAGAGTGATGGCCCAGACCCGGAACGGGTCCGCATATAGAAGATCCCCTGCTTCTACTCTTCTTGGAGAGAATGGTAAACCTTATTCCGACATGAGGTTAGCGGAATCATGGATCAGCTTAGACGGAAGCCTACCGATTCTTCAAGTCATTCGCTGACCGCGTACTATAATGTTTTTCTTGGATCTTCCTCCATTCCCGACCGTAGCGACTGACTGACTCCAGAAGAAGCTCATCCTGTCGTCAACTCGGAGGTTAGCTCCCAGTGACTGAGAAACTATATCTTCAAGACTCACCTCTTTAGGAGTCCACCGCTGATGATCTAATCTGGGATCCAAGTTGTGTTGCCATCGCTTGGCACATTCTTCGAAGAGCATTAGTTAGCGGACGACTACTTGAAAACAAAGGGAGAAACCCCTTACGGTCAGCAGATCGAGACCCAACTTGGTTTGCAACCAAAGTCCACCTGTGTCATATAATCTGGTGAGCTTGAACAGACTGCTGGAAGCGAAATATCCTGACACTGTATACAGTACGGGACGGGGACGTATAAGCAGTTAACTGGAGCATGCTTACTTCTGACCATGCTGTGTGACGGCGGCACACAAGGACATGTCTTCCTCGGCTTCCCAGGGTCCCTTCTTAAGGCCGCCACAGACATGGTTGATCCATCTTTTGCGGCAATCTTTATTTGTCCGGAGTGGGAGCTTCTCAGCTACGCGGCTCCAATCCGTTGGACAACCCAATTTCGCTGTCATGGTCAAATAGCAGTGTCAGCCATCTAACCTTTGAAATGTTTCCCACGAATTGTTTCGTACTAAAGGGGGGTTAACTCACTATATTGTTCAACGTGGGCTTTCAAGATGTCATCCTCTTCTCTTCTCCACCGCGTCTGCATGTCGCTGCGGTGTCCAGATGTATTCATCTCATAATATCGCCTCCAGAGCACTTTGCAGGCCGAGGTTCGCGGCTAGGACGATGCCTGTTGAAAGTTTTATATCAAAGACTCCCTAGCGGACATACTAGCCAAAGAGCTGTTGGAAGAAGTTCGAAGTTGAATTTGCGTGAACACCGCTGTCAATAATAACCGAGGCACAATGTTAGGGAAGTTGACTTGAGCCTATCAGGGCCTAGGAAAGTATAAGTAAGAAAATTTATTGAGACAGAACGAATAGTTGTCTTCTCAAGGAGGTCTCGATGCTTCGAGATATATGTCTAGCTAATTACTCAGGTCCTAGCAGCTGCCCACATCCCTGGGTTTAAATCCCCAACTTGCCGGAGCAGCTTTCTTCAGGCAGGGTATATGTGAAAGCGGATCGCATCCCGCATTAGCGTTGGACGCCGTGACAGCTCGTATTTTGCGGAAAGTAGAAGTACTAACCTGATCAAGCTGCTTTAGACTACTGAGCTTGCCATGCAAGTCTAGGCCATGGCCTGAACTCACGTCCAGATACGCCGTCAAATCCTACCGCTCGGTGACCCGAGTCCCGGAGCCTAGTCCTTATCAAAATGGAGACTGTAAATTCGTCAAAGCACCTGGACACTGCATATAAAGCCAACAATATCCTGTTGTTATTTGGTTTCTTTGATATATCTACCACTTCTGTTTTGGTCCTATGGTTAAATACATCTTCGTTCATGACATTCTTTCCGTTTGGGTGCACATCTTTCCTTCAGATTTGATCCTCTCTACAGCATGATGTCAAAATGCCAACCTGCCATATGTCAAGGTAAGCACTAGTGCCATTGAAGACAACAGTGGAAAGCTTGCTTATTGGATCTAGATAGCTGCTCGGCGAGGCTGAGCCCAGATGTTATCCCTAATTACGTACGCAGCTAGTTCGTCGATCCCCTACGATCATCTAACGGGACCGTCTAACGGGACCGGCCCGAGCGTTTAGCACTCGCCACTCTAACGAGGCGAGAAACGAGGGGGGCAAAGTTATTCAGATGCAATTTGAGTCGATATAGCGAGAACAAAGAAAGACAAGGAAAGAAAAAGAAAGGCACAACCCAGGTCACAAACCAGTCAGTTTGGTTCGACCGAGGGTTCTCCGGCCAGCGGGCAAGGCCGGAGCGGTCGAAAGCAGTTCCTCCGAATCGGTGGAGATACGATACGTGTGATGCAGGGGAACCCGCCAAAGCGAAGGTTGGACGTCCAGGCTGAGGGTCGTTGCAGCAGGATTGCGATCGTTGAAAAACGGAACTGATGTAGGGTTCCTATTGGCGGCATGTATGCCATATGATATGGCGACGGCCTAAAACTGATGTGGAAGCTTGATTCTATAAGCTTTGCGCAAGCCCGCTCTATAACAGTCACAATAACACGCACGTTCACTGACGCCATCCTGCCAAGGGAACGATTGACTCCCGTGTAATGTCAAACTGACGGAAGATATGCGAAGTATTACTCGGACCGGAGTGCATTATCGGAAGGTCCGTAGGCAACGTGAAATCCCCGGGCTAATTAGCTGCCTAGACACACCCGAGCTGATCAGGGATTCGAATCCTATTTTACACTATAAGAACTGACCATCTGAAACGAGTGGCGCTATTCTAGCTAAGAGGCCTTAGCGGATGCGAATCCCCGCGGGGAGCTCATCGTTTGATTCGAGACCCACGAAACCGACAGTATGGCCCCCACGTGCGATATCTAGAGTGCATAGACCCTCGAGCAGATCTAACGTATTGAAGCATTAGCGTATGTGACATCTTCGTCGCCGTCTCAACTTTCGTGTAGATGCCGCGGAAGACCGAATATTTTCCTTCAGCGCTGGAAAACCAACCGCGAGATGGGGAGCATTTTCCTCTTTAGTCATACTTTACCTTTGGTGAATTAAACGAGATAATATTTCACTAGCATATGGTCTCGATATTATACCCGCGATATAGCGCATAAAGTCAGCTTGGAGATAGCCATCTTATCTCAGACGGTAAGTATTCAGCGAAAATGCCCATCGAATACCTTATATCTAAATGCGACATGGATTCTGAAATATACATTAGCAGAATACAATAGATAAACTGGAAGTTAATAATGTCTAATCTATTTAAGACTACTTTAGGTATTTACAGAAATCATTTATCAGGGAGTTATGTACATAATTATGAGTGTCTTCCTTGCGTCTTTTAATATCTCGACTGATCTCGCCACAAACTCAGATCATAATTTCAGAAGAACAAATAATGACAGTTGGTAAGAAGATGATTTCTAGATACCTAGTAGTCAATATGGCTAAGGGTGGCGATAATGCTTAACTGGCACACGGCTATTCCAAGGTTAGGTGCTGGATTTGGCAGAATACACTAGACGCCTTCTCCTTTTAACACTTCATGGCATACACTTTATCCTAGTTTTCTTGGCATCAAAGCATACTATCGCTACAGATCTATAGACACGGAACATCTTGAATCCTTGAGTTATTACGACATGGGATCTCATTTTGAGGTCCTTCTTGAAGTCGCGGCCAATATGTAGCGGATATCTTCATCTATTCGTTCTATCTGGTCCAAACACCAATTGAATTTTGCTGGAACTACCTGACATTCGTCTCGTCCAAAATGCATTAGCTACATCTTTGTCAATAATATCCTAGCTTTTTCAAATCACAAATATATCATTCAATCCCAGCCAAACATGAAGCAAAATCCAGGGCCAATGAAAAGCCGATTCTCATCCGGAATAGCTAACGGATATCACTTGGCACAGCCTATCACTAATGTAGCTTTAATCAGCATGCTTTCCCTTTTCAAATGGACGACAATCAGCTACCGTAGAACAAATAACGGCCTCAAACACCCGTGCAAGAGCTAGTTTAAGGGGCCATTATAAATATGGGCTCAGATGAGGGCTCAAAGGTTGATGGCCCTCCACGCAGCCCAGGCAGCAAATCCAGCAAAAGCAGCCCAGTGACCAAAGGCTTTGTTTCTGAACTCGCTGCCACCATACAACCATACAACTATTCCATCACCAAGGCCAGCAAGCGAGAGTATTGCTGCCATAATAGTAACCCCTTCAGTGTTTCCATGATATTGGAGGACAACCAATGCTAAGCCATATGTGATCTCGCGTATACCTTTCAAGTATACAAGTGGAGATGCAACACGTAATGCAGTAGAGGTTAGACGATGGTGTCTTTCATCGCTTATATCAGTCTTCGGAAGTGATTCAAGCGGAAGGCCGAAGCGACTGTATTCAGCCGTAGGTAACATGAGACAATGAAGACCGAGAGTTATACATGCCGCACCGAGAACGTAAGCTGGAAGAGGGGATTCATCCGCCATATTCAATCGAACAAATTTGGTAGTCCTGATGTTTAAATTAGCGGTGTAATACTAGACAGCGGACGCATTTAAGAAAAACTCCAATCAGTCAGCAGCTCTATTTATAGCTTAATTCGGGACCCTGCTGACGCCAGAGCTACCCATTAGCTTGGATGCGGATACCTAATTACTTTTTCCGGATCACTTGACTAGTTCTGTTGGTTTTCTTAGTAATTGCTATGTGGCTATTTGTATCTAATCGCCTTTATCAAACTACTTCCCCGTTATGCAGGGATTTATGTAGGGGTCATAAATGTCTAAGCAACCGAGCCAGTAAGCACGAACATAGATAATATTAAGCTCATATCGCATCCCTACTCCCAACTTAAAGGTGGTTTCTCGGAACTAGCTTCATTTGGACCAACATGCATGTACAATATTATCCGTGGACTTCCGTGAGGTGTCTCCTTGAATCAATAATGTAAGCACCGAAAGAATAGCTTAGAATCCTAAAGGGATAATACATCCTGCCAATGCGGACTCTGAAAGCCTCAAGAGCATACTCCTAATGTCACATGAGTTCAAAGGGCACAATTAGCGCATAATTCATATGGTGCGCGGCTATCTTTTGCAGTCGAAACTATATATTAATGTCATAGTCGCATGGCGGGACCCTGGGCGATTTCTTAACCGTTTGGAGGAAGCTGTTAAGTCACATATAGTATTAGCGTCACAAAGCAATTCGTTCGCACGCTATTAGCGATAAAACGTACAGCAGCAGACGACAGCAGGCACCTGTATTACTTCTCATAGACTAGACATTCGAATTAATCGTCCATTTAGGCAAACCCCGAAGCCTTCTTCCGGCGGTTGCACAGATATTTGTCCGAACAGGCTGATAAGCTTTTTTTCTTTTTTTTTTTTGATTACTGTATTTGGTGCTAAGAAGAGCTTTTTTAAGTGACAGACTCTAAATAATAAACATTAGAAAAAGACAATACCTTCCCGTTCCGAATATCACTTACCATGATTCTCCCCAGCTTCGCAACACAATCTCGCAACGTGCAGCAGAGCAGGGTGCCGAGTGAAGCAAATGGTAATGCTGAAGCTCTGATAAAGGTAAAGATGTAGATATCTAACTATGGCTCTGTATCGAACCAGGCTTCATTGAGAGAGATAGAAGAGAGCCAATCACTTTAACAACCCGCAGGAAGAATATAGGACCCCGGAATGTGCTCAGGAATTATTCAAGCAATTACCAGATCTTTGTACACGTCATAGTCCTTATGGCCCAAGCTAGATCGTTCGACAGGAGAAGACAATTTTCAGTTCAGTCTCCCAGGATTCAGCATCCAGCATCCTTTATACCCGAAGACTCGAGTAACTCAAGATCTGGCTCATCGAATTTAGCATGTATAAGTTAAAGCCGCGGGAGGTCGCCTCAAATGTTGTAAGAAATATGACTTAAGCCTAGTTCCGATGGTCCCTTCCGGTGAGTATGTTGTCCTATACAGCGCATTTGGCCACCTCTGGCTTAGGAGTTGATCAACAGTATCTGGTGAATAGATGACGGAACAAGTAGGCCTGCATAAAACATTCGGAATTCGCCTGTATAGGAGGATGGTGCCTTGATGTCTAACTGGACGCGTAATGTATAGGATATCTTCAGTAAGACAGACTTTAAGCTAACGAATCTGAATGCTAATGACTTTGATTGGCTATGTTATTGTTTTCTCCTCCCCTCTGCCGGCACCTGAAGGCAACGAGAACACGACGGCTTATACTTCACTGGCGACCTGGAGGTAGCCGGCTTGGAGCCGACGGAGCCTTCACAGGGGTCTTCAGCGAGTAGCTAACTTGGAGTCGGCGAACCTCAACACAAACACCTTTGATGCAAAATTTCCGTACCCCCATCAGACATTGAAACCTGCGGACTTAACATGGTACCCTCCTGTCAATGACAAATGCGACTTATACATCAAATAACAACCTGAAAGTAGCTAACTTGGAGCTCACAGATCCTTCAGGGGTCTCCAGTGAGTAGCTAACTAGGAGCTAGCGAACCTCGATACGGACGTCTACATTACGCCAAGATGCTGTGCCTTCCTGGGCAATTTACAATGGTTCCATGGTAGCTAGACAGGCTTAAGCCTGTCTAACAGTACCATGGTCCCAAAAGACCTATTTTAGATGCGGATATAACCGAAGAAATAGAATGCTCCTCACCTTGCTAAGATGGAGGGCTTGTAAAGGTGCTTACTTCCGTGAGGAGGGAGAGGTCTATGAGAGAGACTCGAGTTCGGCCTCAATCTCAGCCTCGCGCTTTGCAGTTTCCTCCATCTTAGACAAGAGAGCGAGATCCTCCTATTTCAGCTGCTCCAGGGCTGCTTCGGCTTCTTCCAACTCCTTAAGAAGCGTCTGCATGAGCAGTTCCTTCTCATCGGTCAGCGTCCGCACCAGCATGTCCGGCTGCATCTCCTGTTAACTGTCCTTGTTCCCCAGGACAACAATGCCCCTAGATGCAAGGGCGGCAAGGATCTCCTCACGAAACTTGAACAGACTTAGCCGGCAAAACCGTAGTATGGCTTATTGACCTGTGCTTACCTCCTGGATTCTTGCCCTGGTGGCGGGCGCCAGGGTCTTGTCATCTTGTGCTATGGATTTCCTGGTTTTGAAGTCAAAAATAAACTTCCATAAATAGATATAGCCATTATACTGACTTATTCCTGCTGCTGCTGCTGCTGTTGTTGGTGAGAAGGAGAAAGAAAATCTTTGAAGTAAAGTTCTTTTGTGCGAAAAGGTGGGAGGATAGTAGCACATAACATATAAAGTAACATGTGACCATGAAGAAGAAGAGAGCACCGGAAGTCCATATGCGACGGGCGCGCGCTGTCTCTCAGGCTCCAGGTCATTATAAACCCGAGGGCCGCCTGGGTCCGTATCTAAATCATAGCAATTGTTTACCGTAGAGGACGCACGTTTAATAGCAAACCTGGAAGTGCCCAAGTATGGTCATGTATAACATCATGAAGTCTCTACATTTGAAAGTATCAAGTCGTTTCATTGAGCTACAGAAGCGTAGAAAAAGCTATATTAACCTTCAAGCACGCAAATGATCCTGGCACGAAACGCTCTTATTGCTCAAAGATTATAATCACGGCGCTTGAATAAAGTTCAAAGGTAAACAACTCAAATATAACCTATTACTCTTCCAAAGTAGATTTATGGAGAAAGGAAAGTGATTGTCGTTTTCATCAGCTTACAGTATACTCAGAAGAGCTGTTTCCACACATCCTATCCAGCTCTCCGCATCGCCGTATATGCTTGCTATATTTGAGAATACACTTAAGTCAACTGCGATTCCCGAAAGGTCTCCATTAATGGCTTTAATATGCTTCAGATGCACCCTTCCAAAGTGTGTTGTCAAGGTCCGCATATCCCATACAGATTGTAAACAAACTAATATTGCTCCTGACCTAAAGATTATTTGCTCGGAACTGGCTTCATTTGGGTAAACAGGCGCATACAGCATATAGTCTATAGGCACAGAGCTAGTACTAGTCATGTGATACGTCGCTCTCCTGAAACTCGGTATTTCCGCTTTGTTTTCCTGATATTATGAAGTACGTCCCAGCGTAAATAAAAGTACGGCAGTCTGTTGCTTCGCTAACATTACTTTGTGTCGGATTCTATCAAATGTATAGCAGAAACATGCTAGCTCCAATGTTCCCTGATGATGTGGCCTGGGAACAAGCGGAGGAGACATCTGACAAGTGGCTACTGCAATTCCTCAAACGCGACGTCAAAGCACCAATTGCAGACTTCGTCCTCAAGCACAAGAGAGGCAATGCTACAGAGTTTTCTATACTTAAGAAAGGCTCTTATAACATCTGCTTACGCATGAAGTACCAACGTTCTTCCGTTATTATACGGTTTTCACAGCCCGGTGCTGTGTTCTTCCCAGAGGAGAAAGTTGCGAATGAGGTTGCTGTGATGCGATTTCTGGCAGACCAGACGTCAATACCTGTTCCCTTGATTCTGCACTCGGGCACAAAGAAGGAGAGCCCTCTAGAACTGGGTCCATTCATTATGATGGATTATATCGCACATGAAACGAAAATGTACGACGCTCTTATTATTCCGGGATGTCCGACCGAGGAGCGAGGAATCCTTGACCCGAATATCGACGAAGACAGACTTGAAATATTATACGGACAGCTATCAGGTATTCTATTACAGCTATCTATGCCCTCCTTGCCACGAATAGGATCTCTGAAAGAGATCGATGATTTCACGTGGGAAGTATCCCACCGACCTTTGTCAATGAATATGAATGAACTTGTACGACTGGGTGATTTGCCAGGAAGAAAACTTCCTGATACTGCATTTACCACGACTTCTTCGTATTTGGAAGTCCTTGCAGACCTTAACATGGAACATCTGGTACATCAGAGGAATGATGCCGTCGAAACTGCAGATGACTGCCGGCGAAAGTTTGTGGCGCGACAGCTTTTCCGTCAACTTGCTAGGGATAAGAAACTTACCGATCCCTTACTCAAGAAGGGGCCTTTCAAGATTTAGTGTGACGATTTACGGCCTGCAAATATACTTCTGAACGAGCACATGCAAATTGCCGGTGTGGTGGACTGGGAATTCACATATGTAGCACCTGCTGATTTTTCTTATGCACCACCTTGGTGGCTGTTAATTGAAAGGCCAGAATTGTGGCCAAAGGGCATCGATGACTGGACAGACACATTTGATAATCGTCTGAAGACTTTTCTTAAGGCCATGAAGGACCGTGAAGACACAGCCATCCAGCAGGCTCTGTTGAAGGAACACGATCGACTCTCTGGTAGGATGCAGAAGACCTGGGATAGTGGGGACTTCTGGATTACGTATGCAGCGCTGCACAGTTTTGCTTTCGACATAATCTACTGGAAGATGATTGATCCACGTTTCTTTGGATCTACCGAGAGGCCAGAAGAAGCCTGGAAAGAGAGACTTCATCTATTAGATGAGAAAGAAAAGGACAAGATGGAAGAATTGGTGGCTCGGAAAATGAAAGAGAAGGAAGTTAGGATTTTGGCATGGGACCCAGATGAGTATACTGCCGCATTTCACCAGCAGTTAAAAGACCCAGATGGCGGAAAGGAGTGAAGAAGGAAGGGAAGATACCGGTGAAGCAGAAAATGGAGGAAAATAAGGTTGAAAAGGAGAGACAACAATACAGAATAGCGTAAGCTAATGTATGATTTAGAGTATAGGAGCTGGCTAGCCGCCTTTGATTCGTAACTATACAAGACCTTTTGGAGCAAAGGCAATTTTTGGATTTAGGTAGCTAGAGTAAACTGCATTTAGCTTTTGTTGGTCAGTACATTTCTTACCCACGACCTGTTATTTAGCCGATGTCAAATATCGTTATAACCGCCAGGATAAGGTAGTTATGAATTGACTGGCCAAACAAATATTTCAATAGACCCTTGATCATATATGATTAAAAAGAGCATGTCATTCAGGTGGAAACACTGCGGGTGTTGCGGCAATGCTAGTCGAACGTGAGACGGGATCCGGTCAGATTCAGATATCATGCAACCAAGGCAGCAACAATGGCTACCATACGGATTGTAAGAGCCAAAAACAAAAACAAAAGGATACAAAAACATACAACAGCAGGGATTCGCTGGTGGTCACCCACCCAACTACTAACCTGCCGGCGTGTGGCTTAAGTACGGCTGAGCGGACGGGAAGCCCTGTTTTCCACACCCTGTGGTCGTATGTGATAGAAGGTTTTTACCTCTTGACTGATATGTTCCATGTATTGGAATGAGAAGCAGTCCTGTAGATTCAAGCGAGCATCGGGGTGGGCGCCAATGTTTCCCCAGCCCTTGCTGATTTTCGTCTATGATCGGTCTTTCCGGGAGAAACTACAACGCCTATGAGTTAATGAGGAATATCATGGAGTACCCCTGAGTTGCAGACGTATCCGCAATGGCCCATATTCAGGCGAACGAATTGCAAAGTTCAAATTCGGAGAGTGGCTTACTCAAGCTCGCGAGAAAACAAGAGCTAATGAGAAGCCATATCCAGTCCGAAAGAACCGAATGGGACAGAAAGAGTCCTACCCTTGATCGCACAATTTGTAGAATACAAATGTAAGCAAGCCAACAGAAGAATTAAAGAATTATTAGTTCAACAAAGGTACGACTTCCTTGTTGGTAGGATTCACTCATTATTTGTCCACGTTACCTCTATATAAATAATACCTGTAGCACTTTAGTAGGCTCAGAGAATATTCATAAACCTAAAGTTGAGAGGGGCTTCTTACCTCATCACCAGTTCTAATCGAGGCTTCGGTCTCTTGATGATTCAAGTTCTTGCTGCAAAGCCTCCCTTCGAAGCTAGCCTTGTCATCGCCTCCTCTGTTATCGACTACATGTCTCCTAAACGGTGTGTCCAAGATCATACAAAAAGGTTCCGGGAAGTTCTTCGACGCTGAAGTCCTGACGTGGGAGTATAAAGGAGGACCTAATCGATACGATGGAGTTCTTTCCTGGTAAATGCTGGGTGAAGGTTACATATTCCCATGTGTCTCTGTTTGGAGCATGAAGGCGTTCCTACGGGCTTACCTCAGATAGGAAGCAAATCTCGGTGATCATCTCTGTTGCTTATACAAGTCTTCGTTGCTCATAAATGATGGACAGGAAATAGCCCTGATGTAATTTGCAAGGCTGCGTCTGTAATTAGCATAATCCGCCTTCAGACGCTAAAGCAGCTCGGGGTGGTTTCCTTCTTGTAGATTTTCTTTCTAAAACTGCTGAGACATGGGAGGGTTTTGAGATTATCAGCACCCACCCCGATCTTACAAGTGGTCTGATAGTTTAATCGATCTCCTAGGAATCTTGGCTGTGCGCAGCTGTGATATCCACTCTAGGTGGTCCCTACGGTAATTGCAGATACATCTGTTAGCAAGACCAGTCACGTAGAAAGCCGATTTCACATCCAAAATAGCCAAAGGCAACATCTATATCTCTAGACAGTTGACCTACATGAGACATCAATCTAGTTATCTATTGCTCTCCTGCTTAAAAGACCCTGTGGTATACGGTGCATACATGGTGATTTTCTCTTACCTTAGCTCGATATGGGCATGGAAAGGATTTCGATAACAGAATCTGCCGCTGATGGCGGGGTCTGAAGTTGATAAAGTACACTACGTATACGAAGCTGGACGACGTAGACAGCTACGTGCCCACACCTTCACGCAGCGTCCAGTGTCATCCACCGTTGATTCGGTGAAACTGAGATGGGATTAACTACTAGTTCTTTGTTTACTTCGTTACCGAATTAGGTACGTACTTATCCTCTGTTTCTGCCACTGTCCACCGTTTTTATTCAGCCCACTCAATCGCCATCGAGATAACGTCACCTCTATAGGTATAATACATCATCTTTCTACCATACTTACGCCAAATACAAATCATACTGGCATTATCGAGGCGCTGTGATGCGAAGTCTTCATAGGATGTGAGCGCCAATGACTCTCGTTTACGGCTCGATCATAGGAGTCAACTAGTTAACTGAACTTTACTACGTAATGGCAATCATGGCGAAGAAATGAGTTACTATTCGACAACAGAAGCTAAATCAATGGAGTATGTCATGCTTTATCTATAATGAGAACATCATAAAAGTGCACGTTAACAGATCACCTAGTATTGGTTCTGTATGCCAACATATACACCCACGAGCATGCCTAAAAAGATAACCATAATAAGGCACTCCGAGGGATAATCTTCGGTGATCAGCGCTATATGTGCTGGGAAGCGATCCATTTTAAAGAATTCCAGCACATCTTCGTAGAGAATGTCTTTGTCCACGATTACACGACTGATATTGTCTCCCCATTTCGTTTCCCAGACAGCACCATACTCCTGCGCCTTGCGGATGCGCTGTCGTCTAGCCGTGGCAATATCATTATTTGGAAAGGAATAGAAGTGTGTATTTCGGAATCCTGTCGAGGCTCTTGCGCGTGTTCGAGCACTGCTTCAATAACAATAGGATGCAGTTCCGGATGGTCAAAGCCAAAATCATGGAAAGTAGCTTTATGCTCTGACAAAATGATCGCACATTCCAATCAGTCAATATGAAATTTCTTAATCTTTGAGGCCCTCCATATTGTATTTGTAGACGGAAGCAGTGCAGCAAACCATCGAATGTATCTTCAGTGGATCAGCAATAGATCGAAATTTCCTAGGCATAGAGAGAATCGTATCGAGTCAGCTTTAAGGAACTATTATGTCTTTGGATGAGAGGGATGCAATACCTGTTATGGTAATATTTGAATCACGAATTATCTGTAAATAAAGATTGTTGTATGGTTAGACTGTAAAATGCCGTAATCTCTATCTGCAGTAATTCTGTTTTGTATTTTCGATCTGATGTATCGCAATCCGAGTTCTTTCACTCCCTTTCCACTTTGATAAGGAGCAGGAGAGCATGGCTTCTTTTCAATAGACAGTAGGATACCTCTAGCCATATCTACTTTTGTCACAGATGTGTTCCCGTTCACCTCGCTGGTATTATCGGCAGCTACTTCAATAGCCGCAGTGGGGAAGAATAGGAAGGCTTCGCCAGTCTTCAACTTGACAATCTGTTCGAAGATATTATCTGAGTTGAATGCCGTTTTCTGCTGTCGCTGTTTTCCGATCAACGCCGCAGCAAGGACCACTCTCGATTGTGTTATCGATTATGTAACGCGAATATAACCGTAGTTACAAGTTTGAATATTGTTCTGTACGCATCCCAGAAGTCTGCCTGTGCGTTTTGATCGTCAAATGGTACGGTAGTATCATAATATTTGTTCGTCTGTCATAGAACCTGAATGGTGCAGCGTCTGCATGTTTCCACACAGAATTAAGGCAAAGCAGAAAGAGTAAAGAATGTCAAGAGCGTGGTGTATCCTTAGGGGAGAAAAGTAGAACAGGATAAGTCCCTGAGTAGTGGCGTTTATATGTTCCGAAACTCGCTCCTAGATTCACTTACTGAGGGGTTAGTGAGGGAATGTCTACTTCACCGGATATCTCCTCGAGTGACAGTACATACTGGAGTGATATAAAGGCCAATGAAGATTAGACTACAGTGAAGCCCACCTGTTGGCAATATTGGCCGATGAATAACTAAATGGTGAGTACTGAAGATGCCAAAGGGAATACGCTATACCTGCATAGTCAAGAGGAGTCAGCGTGAAGAAAGCAGTGACGTGTGTCTATTGAATAGACTACCTCAGTCGAATTAACCCTCCCAGGTCTTCACTACACTCATGTGCATTGATCCATAGCCCTTCCTGGTTCCCCGGTTCTGATCAACATCTAGCATACTATCGACTATAGTTTTCCCTTCCAGAAAATGGTGGTGATATTTAGTCTCGTCATATATGCAGGGACGACTTATGCAGACAATAACCAAACACGCACAAGATTTTATTTCTTGGCCGAGTTGCAGATGTCACATTTTCATGGAGCAGACATGAAGCACGAGAGAGGGACAGAGAAAATGTAAGCTTATGGATATTTACCTTTTTCTAATCCTTGTCCAGAAAATGTATTGGACTTCTGTCGAGAATGCGAGTCAAAGGAAGCTGTTGTCCAGGTGATCAATCCGGTGGAATCAGCAAATAGCCATCGCACAAATGTCTTCTCAGATCTAAGCAGACCAAGCAGATCACCCAATTTCCGATCGACTGGCTCAGAGCGACCAAATCTTGCTACCGAAGAGCACGTTTTCGTCAATGGATGCGCACCCTCGGGCACATCTACGGCGGATTGCAACAGTACGGACATGTCGGATGTCGCACAACCGACCAAAGAGAACTCCTTAAGCAGTAGTTCGCATCGGATAAGACATTAGTTGATTATACCAGAATACTTACTACAGAACTAATTATATCGGATGATGTATAACCAGGCGAAGGTCGTCGAAGTCGGCAGGAAGTGCTGGATTCGAGGGAATGTACGGTAGTCTACTTAGCCACTGAGCGGAGGAAAGTTGAAATTGTGCACGTGATTTTATTCTGCCGGTAATTACCGCTATCGTGAACTATTCTATCTAAAGCCTCAAAAAAGACGAAAACGTCAAACATAACCATAACTCCATTAATCGTGCCGCAAATTGGCTCATTTTAAAACTCCTCATCAGAGAAGACCTCCTCTCCGCGCTTTCTGCGCATCATTCTTTCCTTCTTCTTCTTTCGGAGTTCAGCTGAACTGAGCTTCTGCTTCTTCTTCTCTTCAACTATAACGTTCCCTAAGGCATCCCTCTTCTGTTCTCCATCGCCTTCTTTCTCAGTAAGGCGAGGACCAGAGCCCTGTCCCTGAACCCAGTTGTGACCGGAGGGAGTCATCTTACCGTCCATGACGGCCCAGACTTCCTCGGTGAGGTTCTCGGTGAACTCCTTGGAGTGGGTAATGATGATAACACCACCCTCGAAGGTCTTCAGGGCCTTGGAAAGGGCACCCAGAGAGTCACGGTCAAGGTAGTTGGTGGGCTCGTCCAGGACGATCAAGTGGGGACGCTGCCAAGAGCAGGCGGCGAGGACGACCTTGACACGCTGACCACCGGACAGGCCGCGCATGCGGGAGTGAGAGACGAGCTCAGCGTCAAGGCCGAAGTTGGCGCAGTGTTCCTCGATCTCGCGGCGAACCAGGGGACGGAACTGACCGCTGGCGAGGGCCTCCTTCTGGTCGACCTCGGCGACCATCTTGGCGTGGGACTGGATGATCTCGTTACGGGGAATCCAGGCGTTGTCCGCGGTCATCATGGGAGTCCACTTCTCGCTCTTCATGCCAAGGTTCTCACCCAGGGCAAACGAACACTCGTACTCGTAGGAGTTCTTGAACTTGCGGCGGGAGTGGATACCGATGACACGGCGGGGAGTACCCTCGATATTGTAGATCTTGTCCATTGCCTTCTCGTCCTCGTCGGTGACGATCTTGTTGGCGCGGTCCATGGTCTCACGGTCTTCTCCGGTCTGGAAACGCCACTGGATGTACTCAGAGGGAGTCTTGTCGAGGTGGTTATCGATGTGGGCGAACGCGTGCTGCTTGATGTAGGCAATACGGATGTTCTCGTGTTGGTAGACCTCACCGGAAGTGGGGATAAGCTCACCGGTCAGGACGTTGACCAGGGTGGACTTTCCGGCACCGTTGGGACCGATGACGGCAATACGGGAACCCAGAGAGCACTGGAAGGTGATGTTCTCGATCTGAGGCTTGGGAGTGCCGGGGTACTGGAAGGACATGTTGGTGACACGGACGATGGCCTTGGCCTTGGTCTTGACACCCTCCAGGAAACCGGGCTCGGGGAACTTGAACTCCATCTCGGAGGCACCGAGCTCGTAGTAAGAGCGAGCAGCGGGGACCTTCTTGACGAACTCGCTCAGGGTACCACGGTAACGCTTAAGCTTGAAGCGCTCGTAGTGAATAACGTGCTGGATGACGTTGTCCAGGAACTTGCTGTCGTGGGACACAATGATCGAAGTGCAAGGGGAGTTGATGAGGTACTGCTCCAACCAGGCGACGTTCTTGACATCCAAGTGGTTGGTGGGCTCGTCCAGCAGCAGAATGTCGGGCTCCTCGAAGACGGCACGGGCAAGAGCCAGCTTCATCTTCCAACCACCAGACAGAGAGGTGATGGCGCCCTCGAACTGCTCGCGGAGGAAACCGAACTCTTCCAGCTTGTCCTCGACGGACTTCTGGTCAGCCTGGACACCGGCCTCGGACAGCTTCTTCATGGTCCAGCCAATGACGGTCTGCTCAGTATCAGCAGCGTCGAGGTCGTGCTCGACGAAGACAGTCTTGACTTCGCTCTTCTTGGGGAAGCCTTCGACCTGTTCGTTGTTGATGGCGCGCATGAGGGTAGACTTTCCGGAACCGTTGGGACCGAGAAGACCGTAACGCTGGCCACGCTTGAGACGCAGGTGAGTCTGGTTCAGCAGGATCTTAGCACCATAGGCCAAGTTGAAGGTGCAGTTGCAGAGGTCTTCGCCCTCCTCCTCGTCGGAGGCGACTTCATCCTCCACCTCGGCACCAGGAGCCGCACGCTTGCGGAGAGCCTCAGCAATAGGCTTGGCTTCCTTCTCGCCGACGAGAGCAGTGATGTAGGGAAGGGTGTTCTCAGTCCAGCTGACAACCTCGTTGTTCTTCTCATCAACGAGTTGACCAGCGATGGCAGCGATGTACTCGATGAGGGACTCAGACTGAGGAATGATAGCCTTGAACTTGGGCTCCAGGACCTCCTTGAGGATGGCGGAGACGGTGGCGATGTCACCAGCCTTGGAGACTTCGGGGATCTTGCCGTCCTTGACATCACCGACACGGACCAGAGTGTCCAAGGCCTGCTTGGTCTTCTCACGGGCCTCAGGATCAGCCAGAGTCTCGTAGTTCTTCTGGAGAGCGGGCATCAACTTGGGCAGGAAGGCGGCGACAATTTGGGGGTCCTCGACCAGCTTGCACATGTTGTCGACAATGACGGCCGACTTTCGCTTGATGGCGGTCTCACGCTCGACCAGACCACGGTCCAGAAGAGGAACCATGATGGCCAAAGTAGGCTCGTGGACGTCAGTAACGAAAGTGGTAGCACCGAGCAAGTGGACGGTCTCGGGGACGTTCTCCGGCTTGGCGATACACTTGATGAGCTCGGGAATGAAGCGCTCAATATCCTTGTTGACGATCAGACCGCAGACCTTCTCCATGGTGCCGTATGCAGCCTTCTTGACCTCGGGCTTGGTGTCCCACATGGATTCAGAGACAACCGGGATCAGGTCGGGCACACGGTAGGACAGCTGGATGGGAGCGCTCTCGACGAGAGCCTCGATGCACTGCAGAGCGGTGATCTTCTCAGGCCACTTCTGGGCAGTAGCGAGAGAGTTGATGATGTGAGGCAGAACAGCCTTGACGGCGTTGGGGTTGACAGACTTGACGATGGCGATGGCAGCATTCTGAGCAGCGTTCTTGACAGGGACCATCTTGTCACTGACGGCCGTCAGAACGGGGCCCAGCAGGCTGACGAGGTAAGGCTCGACACCAGAAGCGAGGTTGTTCTCCTGGGCGATAGCCTTGATGGCATCGAGGGCGTGCTCACGGGCAGCAGCATCCTTCTTGTTGGCGAGCTGCTTCTTGAAGGCCTCGACAGCCTTGGCGGGCAGGACCTTCTCGTCGATGGGGCCGCTGAAGAGCGAAGCAATGTTGCTGGCGGCAGCATTGACCTCATCGGGGGTCTTGGAGACGCTGAGGTTCTTGAGAAGATCCTCGAGGACGGCGACCGACTGAGCGGTCTCCTTGCCAGAAACGGCGGGAACGGAAGAAACGTCGACAGCAGGCATTTTGGACGAAATTTTGGCGACTTTGTGAGTAGTTCCGGGAAAAGAAATGGCGACGAAAGACGAAATTAGGAGCGCGGAAAAGATAGAAAGATGCGACGAGGACGTGCAAAAATCGTTCTATCCGGGTATCTCGATGATAATGTGGCGGCCCACGGTGACTGCGTCCTCTCGACGCAGTATGCGCTCTAAGCGGCCGGTACGAGATCTATCTGTCTAAGCAGAAGACAAGGAAAGAGAAAAGCAAGAGGACCAAAGCCCCTGTAGGATATGAAAGAGGAAATATGGGAGAGAGAGAGGAAGATGGGAAGAAAGGAGGGGTGCGTGGGCTGGCAAAGATATTTATCGCTGTGTGGCCCGCCCAAACCGCTCGCCAGCAGAGGAAATTTTTTTTTCGGCCACTGTCCCGCGCTAGGCCTGTTTGGGTACTAGTGGCGAAGAACCTGGTCTGATCTAGTCCCGATCGGGACACGACCGCCCGCCACAATCTCTCGTTGCTGATTGGCTGCTCGGAAACCTTCAGGCGAATCGTCGGCGGGGAGACGACGCTTCTGGGAATCAGATACTGCCAGCGCCGAAAAACCAGCGTGTTCTGGAAGGTCGACGGAGGAAGGTTTGGAAAAGATTTTACTGTTTGTCATTCCTCCATCCATGAGTGGCTACAGTGTCTGGGGAGAAGCTGACAACCGCTATGGTACGGTACTTTGACAACTACGCGGTGCTGTGAACTACGGAGCCCTCTCCCCAGCCAATCTCACCTCATTTTATTCGCATGTGTCGGCGCCCGCTTGACGCTCATAACACTCACTGTCGAGCAGGTTGATGTGTTGGGCCATCCCTGCTGCATCCTTGTCCATCCCTTGATCCGCCCTGAACGGCTGGACTGCACCTTGGACATCTGGCATTGTAGCCCCCTAACAACGCTGCATGGATTTCAGGCCACAGTAACAACGCATACTGTTTCCTCCCGGCATCCGATCTATTTCTGTCGCCACCCTGGGATCGACCGTCCCGAGTCGGTGGCGCAGACTTCTCGGATACTGGTTCACTTCCCCCAAAACTCTGTCGTCCCTCCTTTAGACTCTGGGGCACCATGGGAATGTTACGCTCTCTTCGTCATGTTTGCTTACTCCGTACAGAATGTGTTTAATAACCCTCGGCCGACAGAAACTCTTGTCCGGAAGAGGAAATCTCAGGTGTGCTCGTCTGGATCCTTGGGATCTAGAGCGATGGCCCTCGAGACTACCAACCGAGGGGACGAACTCGGATCGAATGTCAAAAAATAGCCCTTCAGCCTTGGTAACCCGAGAGGCTGAGTTATGGCTGCGGCCTTGTTGATGGAAAAAGTTATCTAGGCACCCTGTGTCGATTGGACATGCCTGAACTCGTAATAATAATAATAATATCGAACAAGCCGCCCGTCCAGTCAACTGAGCGGGAAATTATGACCGCCACTCCTTGATTCCTGAGCGACGAGTTCCAGAGCCTATGGCATGAAGGAACTGCCGGGAACGCGATTCTTGCGGTCAACCTTGAAACACAACAGCCCTGCTCACCGCTTGAAAATAGCATCCCTGTCCGCGTAGAGAGTAGTTGACCAAAGTGAGCAGGAGGTCCCACCGCAAGGACTAAACTACGCGATGCAGCTGCGCTGGGGGCCACTAGGTATCCCCTTATCGTGCTTATCGAGGTATCCCCAGCTTTTCCCAGGCCGCCTAACTCGAAAAAAGCTCGCATGGTCAGTGTTGACGGCCCCCTTTTCTCCAGATTTCAGATGCATCCCATGCTCCACCGTCCTTATCCCTTATCCCCCGCGAAAAGTCGGAGAAGCCAATGCGCGAGGAAAAGCCGGGTCGCCGGTCGGAGTGGGTCGGAGTAACCTTAAGGTACGCTGCAGCTGCAGCCACAACAAGCTTTGTTCTTGTCCCTTTTCGGCCTGTCTCGGATGACTACTCAATCTGGACTGCGAACATTCTCCAGGGCAGTCCGAGAAAAATTCATTTCGCATCTGGATCATCAGATGGCCATCGCGTTGGCTTCGGGAGTAGCGTCCAATCATCGTGGCCTATCTTCCGGGATATCCTTACGGCAATAAATGACAACTGATAGCCGGCTAATTGACAAATTCACCACGCTTGGTTTGGTATCCCTGTCGCCACACTCTTGCGTTGTCAGGTCCTCGAACAACTGGAACCTCTAGTGGATTGACGGGTGTCTCCATCCAGGAGACTACCATATTCTACCTACTCAAAATTCTGGAGTACACTAATGTAATAGCAGCGTAGTGTCCAATCGAGCAGCATCGCCTCCTGGAGTGGTTCCTCTTCGAATCGAGAAGAACCTCCTTCTCGAACACTTTAGGGCAAAACTAGCCTGTTAGCTTTCTCTGATCGACTGTCTTGATTGTCAGCAAGGCAGTGTTCTTTTTCTATCGCCAGATCTTGGTGGCGAAACGCTTACTGCAAGATCTAATGGACGTTGTCTTCTCTCACCCAGGAAATTTAACTATCGCCACCCTCTCACTCTCGACCTGCAGCGTCATAGTCCATGCTTATTTCTATCCATAGCCTGCTTGCGGGCAGCGACGACGTCTCGCAGATATCATTTTATAATCTTATTTTAATATCTTCGTCTTCGATGTGGTTATTGTTCATGTCATCTGTGGCGGTTCTGTATTCCAACTGTGTTGCCTCAATTGAGATGAGGATTGAATAACAGAAACCGGCATTCATACAATGGACACAGGCTAATGATTCAGGTCATGTTGGTTAAAGCAACAGCCCACTACGGGATTGACTCTGCCGACGATTCAGAGCCAACTGGGCCCGCCGTGGAGATCAACTAGTTGCCTACTTCTAGAACATTTGCCACCTAAGTGGCAGCTCGGCTGATACCGAGCGATAAGGTCCTACAACCGCCAACATTGCTCTAGCAGGTCGCTTGTGTTAACAATAACTGTTTAGCCATCACACATTATTCTCCGCTAGTTCTAGTGCTACTGACACTTGAACGAAGGCGTTTTCAGTATGGATACATGATAAAGAATACAACAACGATACGATGAAGCAGAAACGCGCCGCAAGAACCGCCAGCCGGTGGACGGATCATATGGTGTTGAATCCCTCGGGCAAGGCAACTGTTGAGGCACGCTGGGCATAGGGATCATATCAAATATAAACAGCTGGTCTGGGTGAGCGTCATTTTGATCTGCGCGACAGCAAGCTCGCTCGGATCTTAGTCGCTATCGCTGCTGCTAGAACTCGAGCTCGAGCTGGACTTGTGTCGACTGTGGCTGCGGTGGTTGTGACCGTGGCCGTGATCGTGACCGTGACCGTGGTGTTTGTGATGACTGCCACTGTGCTTCTTCTTGTGCTTCTTGTGCCTGGAGGAGACGCATTAGACTTCAACGCTACCTTCATCCTGGAAGGGTCCGATACTCACTTCTTGGCTTTATCTTCTAGCACGTTGGCGCCGACAGCACCGATCAGGGCACCGCCGAGGGTGCCCAGAGTTCCACCGCCAATCTTGTGTCCAGCGAAACCACCGCCAGCAGCACCCAACAATGACGCGCCTAGACCCTTTTCACCCTCTGCACCCGGAGCTCCAGGATAGGCTGCAGCGTGTCCCTGCGGGGGCGCCTGGCCACCATAATATGATGCTGCTTCACCTTGGTGCTGCGGCGGATATGGCGAATGGCCCCTCTCTTGAGGATATCCCGATGGAGGATATCCTGCGTGTCCTTCCTGACTGTATCCATATCCTGGGGGGGCACCTTGTGGAGGTCCGCTATATGGAGGTGCATAGCCTTGGTGGCCTTCGTAAGGAGCGGAGGGCTGTTGATGCTGACCGTACGGCGAATGTGACTGGTGGGTAAAGGATCAGCATTCACAGTTCTTTGTGCATCGCGTTGTCCACAAGCAGTCCAGACTCTATAAAGCTACGGATGCGCAGAGTCTCAAAATACAACACAACGAAGTACTCACCTGAGGATAATATCCCTGTTGCGGAGGCGCTCCATATTGGCCTTGTTCATGAGGAGGATATTGATGCTGTCCTCCAGGATAACCACCGTATCCTTCTCCAGGCGGCGGTGCGCCATACTGGTGATGTTGCGGAGGTCCGCCGTAGTAGTCTGACATTTCTGCTTGAGGTTTCCTGGACAAGAGAGACGATATCTAAACCGTAGGAGAGTAGAAAAACGTCTAGCGTAACTGACCGTTCTGTTCTTTGATAGAAGCGAAAAGCAATGCCCCTGAAGCGAAAGATTATCTGGAAAGAGCCGATCCACGGGATGTCAGCGCTACCAAACTCGGGTACTTAGCGGGGGAGGGGATCCTTATTTTCCAGCTCCAGCCGCACTGTCTGCTCCGCCTTCCCAACAAAGCCGGCGAACGTGACGAGCATCCTGGTGGACTCGTGAGCGACATCAGCCGCTTCGGTCAGGCGGCGATGTAGAATCGCGGATGTTGTTCCGGGAAACGCGATATGTATACATACTTGCTGTCTCGATCTTTGGAACCCCACGTGCGGGATGCATAAGGGTCCAGAGATCGAAACATTTCTATCATATTTTGCGACGTTTTGGCACACGGCTTACCCGCTTAGCTGCGGCCCCACAGGTACGTTGTTTTGAAACAGACTGTATACACGCATCTACCGGCACTATGAAGACTTGATGGTTGAGATAAATATTTTGATCGCTATACGAACACTAATAGTATCGCATCTAATTCTATGTCCAGGCTACTGAGGGATATGTTACTTCTCGAAGCTGATATAGGCATAATCGCTTTATCAACAACACGTATATATTTGTTGCAGCTCTGAAAATAGACACGACGAATGAGCCCTTTCAACCAGCTCCTGCAAAAGTATTTGGTGGTACTCTATTAACAATGGAGCAATCTACAAGGAAGGTAAATTTATTCCATCTTCAACATTTTAAACTCGACGGATGATTTTCAGACGGAAAGTGGATACACTGTCAGAGATATGCCTGCTCCTTTATTCTTTGCCACCTTACTCATCTGAGTCCTTCGTTGTGGTCCCATGCATATCGTGAGATAAACTCGACGGTGCTTCCATATCCCCGCCCATATGTGCCCTGGGAGTACTAGTTGTAGCGGTGTTATCGGTCATTCGACGGCGGATGCGAGTAGAGCGCCGCAAGTTTGCCGCAGGGCCCCTTGCGGATTCACCCAAGCTCCTTGTAGACGAACCAGCTTGAGGCTCAGCCGGTGCGTCATCAGTATTTTCAGGGGGGTTCGCTTCATGCTCTTCCTTTCGATCTTTCTCTGCAGCTTGCACAATGGATTTTACTGCATCAGTAGCCTGCTCCCATACCCCTATTTGTGGTTCCTCATCAGCGAACTCTTCGTAGAGGCGGAGAGCTTTGCGTGCGTGGTAGCTGACTCTGTTAGAAGAACAACAATGCAAACTTGGGATAGGAGGAAATTAGCCTACAGGAAGTCGCCGTCGCAACTGCCAGTATAGTATAACATCGGGAACGGATAGCTGATGGGAGTCTCGCGTCCTGCAAAAGCTCTCTGCAGATTTTCTCTCCCCTTTCATTCTCTTCCTCGTTATCGCTGATGAAAAGCTTTTCGGCCTGTTATTCACTCAAATTAGTCTTTATTCCTGGAAGTGCACTCTCTGAGTATGCTGACCTCTCCATACTGCCAGTGGAAGAAGCGAGCGATGTTGCTGGGGTGAGTAATCTTATCGTCCTCCATATTGGGGTCTGGCAATCCAGTGTTATCCTTGTAGGTTGTCCTGGCACTGGGGCCCACCAGATGGTTGAAGCAATAATTTGGGACGCTATCCTCCTCGCTGGTGGGCTTCTCACATCGCGTATTAGTGCCCATTCGTTCTTTGCATTGCTTTTGTTCTCCCTCTGCTCTGCACCCGCAGGAATAGACGAGGATGATTTGCTTGCACCTGTATATACTTACATTAGGAAATATCCAAGCACAATACGCAAGATCTGGGGATACGTACATCTTTTATCGAAGTTGCTGTTTTCTAAAGTAGCCTTTCTCTGAGAAGTTTTGGACGGGACCTAGGCATCCATGATCCAATCTCGTTGCAGAGGATGGGAGTAATCACTTAGAGGTAGATCCTTAAGCAAGATATGGAAATTATAGGGTTGCAGAAGTGAAGTACCGAATAAATGTTGAACTTTTTGTCCCTTCTGACGAGAGGAAGTGGCGGGTGATAGAGAAAGTGAAAGGTGAAAGGAAGACCCAGAGAAAGGTAAAGTCGTGGAGACCACCGCCAGGAAGACTAAGCTGTATTAACTTCAGCGGGTATGTGCTGACTGTTTTAATGACAGATTTCTCTAACGCAGAGCTACGAAATACAAAAGAGATATGTGGTGGCAACTTCGGCAACAAAAAGAAATATTTCAAAGTTCAGAGATAGCGGGTATATGGAGCCAGAAAATACAAAAGAGAGTACCTGACACCAAGTTCTAGAGCATGACGTCGTGCGACGTTGCTTGAAGAACAAAGAGTACCGCAATGCAGTTTAGGTAGAGCGAGTATCTGTCGACCCTTTCAAAAACAGGATTCCATTACTATATAAATAGTAAATAAACACAAGAATACATGGGAACCGTATCCAAACTCCTGTTGCAGGTTCTTTTGCATTGACATGGTATTGAAGAAGATGGTTCGATTGTGAAACTTAGCCTGAGGAAGTGGTGTTGGCTATACGAAAGTTTCTACATATTCCCTCTCACAGCACAAAAGGCGGACATTCCCATCCAGAAAGCCCATATTCCTAGTTCGAGCCAGGGAGCTGACTAAGCTAGCTAGTTGGATTAGTTAACTTCGGGTAGACTACATACATACGAAGCCTCGCTAAAAGCACCCTCCGATCAGCTATCGTTCCCTCTTGACATCTCGACAAACATAAACAGCATGGCGCATTTAACACTTCTTCTCCGCTCTCCAGATAAGTGGACTTCGGAACAATTTCGCGTGTTAAGATTAGTTCAACATAGCGAAACTGTCGCTGCAGAAATTATCGATCGACGATATTTGCCAGAAGATGAGGATGAAGGTGCGTTTAGTGCTTATCTATAGACGAAGAATATTTGCTGAATCAGGAGTAGAATCTCAAGAGCTTGCAGAATATTTCACCAAGCCAGCAGATGATCTCGTGGATTTTAAGAATAAACCCTCTGATTACCGACTGAATGTCTTTCATACGGTATTCCGCGGATTGCGCGAAGCAATGGAGTTTGAAGGCTCGCCAGAAGCATCTAAGCAGGCCTTGTTTTGCTTCTCCGATATTCTTCTCTCTTTCGGTGCATACAATATGTTCGTCTTCATCACCGAATTAGCTATGAATGGGGAGACTTACGGAGAAAGGCAAACAACCACGCGTTCGAAGATTCCTTTTCACATACGTTCGTGCCGCGTACGTGGCGCATTGAAATGTGAAGGGGCCCTCACAAGTAATGCAACTTCACCGCGACTTCTTGCTACATTTTTGGTCTGTGCAATCTCCTCTTGGCTTTGTAATCTCACTGATGGCCATACAACAGATTGGAGATGATACATCATCGATTGCCCGTGCAGTTTCCCAGATTCTATTACAGGGAGCTCTAGCTTATGATAATTCTATGATTGGTAGAGGCCATACGGCATTCGTTCTAGGTATGGAGGGGACAGTCTTCCAACTCAGTATGGCCAAAGTGTGACTTGTCTACATGGAGGAACTCGTTCATAGCAAGCCTATGAGTGAAAGCCTTGAAGTTTTTCACTCGAAAAGATATGATTGGCGCAAAAAAGATGACCGAAGAGAGTCATTGAGGCTTGTGATTGGACTTTATAGATATATTAGTGCCGAGGGAAGGGGCTGAGGCCTATATAACCTTCATTCAAAAATCCTTTGCAACAAGGCCATCTCAGCCTTGCCACTGCGAAGATATTCGAAAATACCAATGCATAACCGCAACGCTCCGGCCCTTCCTGGCCTTGATTTCAAATCGAAAGGCTTCGAGCGTCTAACCAACAATTTCTCCGATGGCGGCATTGCATGACTGCGCACATGTGAAAGATATTCGGCAGTAAAATGCGCAGCAGCTAATTTGATGTGGGTTCCGTGTATGCTAAGTACGAATGCCTCCTGATCTGTTGTATTTCCTACCTGATCGTTGTGTGCCATGGCTTGACCCAGGAGTTCGGCTACTTCTTGAGAAAGAACATCTGGAGAATATCGCTCTTCCTCACCAGCAGGACGGCGGATACTTTTGGCGTGACGACGCTTGGCCTTACCGTGTGTCAGTTTAGTTTCCAGTAATGAGGTACCATACATACTTCAAAAGATAACAAAGGTACCCTCCCGTATCTGTTAGAGCCGGAGTATTCTCCTTGTCGAGTAAGGTAGAGGCCCCCATCATTGATTGCCGTGACTTTTGACATTGGCCCAAGGTGTATGGTCATCGGTTCACTTCTCGCGTACCTGATATCATTAGCTTCTGTCTGCAAAGCTTCCCATGATCGCATTATTATACATACGCTTCCAGTTTGTATCCGAGCTGCTTATTCGGTATTGGCTGGTAGTAAGGAAAAGAGACAATATTCTCGATAAGCGCATGAAGTAACTGTCTCGATATTTCCTCCTGGTTGTCTTCATTGCTTGAAGTTGAAAGATCACTTTCAGGACTGGGGTCCCGTGCGTGCCCTGAAGTCCCACGGACATATGCGGGGCGTGTTGTCATAGCCTCAGCAAGGCGAACGAAGGCAATGTGGAAGGGATTTTCCCAAAAAAGACTGCGCCGTTCGGAGAACTCTTTCAGATCATCTTCGGTTGGCGCAAGGAATTTCCGGGCCAAGTCGTTATATACTGTTGATATAAGTAGACTGTTCACGAATAATATTATTTGCTAGCTCACCGACATGATCCCCTGATGGTAAATACTCGGATGGAAATAAATGCGACAGGGTAAGCCATCATACAGATATACTCGAAGGGCTTTAAGATGCGAAATATTCCATTCTGATCCAGGAACTGCAAGTGCAGCGTCGCCCAAGTCGTACGGCGTTCCCACATCGTGCGTAATTGCATGCTTTTCCTGCTCTGGAGAAGGGCTGAATTTCATGGTACCGTTTTATATATAAAATAGAGGCTTCAACATCGACAACTAAAGGCTTTGCTCTGGCATCGTAGTAAGAGGAAACTTTGCAGATCATATATCGGCGCATAGTATTAGCGGCCTAATTAGAACCGATCTAAGGGTCGGTTTCCTAACCATCGCATTGTTACAATCTGGTGACACTCCCTGTAAGGTAGCCACTACCCAACTAGCGTTGGAAAGTCTCTGGTGGAAGTTCCGACTGCGCCGCAAAAGTCTGAGGGTGTCTCAAGAACCAATGGTACGGCGTTACCTGCTAGACCAGATAATGCATGCATCCTGCACGTAACTGGATGAGTCGATAACAGACTTGTTAGGCGCGAATGATCATGGTTGCCGAGGATTCCTTGATATGACACAAATAACTGAAAAACTAGAATCAGTACCTAAGATCGGCGTTCCTTGTGCAGTACCATGTGACTAAATTCCCAGCTAAAATAAGAGATTAAACTCTAAAACTCTCGAAGATACAATCATGGTCGTTCATGGTAACTTTGCATCCAGCTGTGTCTATCAAATGGCATAATATTCAGAGACACTATTCTACCACTATCCATTCTCTGCCAATAAATGAATTTATCATGCCTTCTTAAACATCTCCTTGTTCCTCAGCAGCTTGCTACTGCACTCCTTAAGATGGATCATACCACCTAGCAGGAATAGATATATTCCGAATGTCTCTCTGTATCGCTTCGCATGTTGCATCGGAATAGTTCTGCTTGGTCATATTCGAAACATGGGTCTCGAAAAGGATGTTGTTCAGCGACTCGTCTCTGTCCGTGATGCTCGAGGGTCTGGTCGTTGTCCAGCCGGTCCGCAGCTGCTGTCCATGGGATTTATGGGCCACCACGAACCTGAGTGGGTGTCGCACATAGACAGATAACGGGAGCTTGAGAAACTCGGAGTTGCTGGGGTCAGCAGCCTGCCATATGGCTTCCAAGAACAGCACCTCTGTAGTAAATTAGCAAGATTTCACGGCATATTGAGGGAGATTTTACGTTTCCACTTTCCTAGAAATATGTTAATTAACATAAACATATTTAGGTTCTCATATTTTGTGAGACACTGTTACATAGGAGCCACATACGATAGACCCCTTCTATGGACAGTGTCTAGCACATTCGGTAGCAACGGTACAACCCCCGATGTTCGTATATAAGAGGATACTGTATAAAAATGAGAGTACTGTCTGCCCGCAGCATATATATATGACCCGTCTGCGACATTCGGCAATTATAATGTATTGTAACAGACTCGAAAGTAGCATGCATTCGATGGAGAGTTGAGGCGACCTTCGAGTTATGTTGGACTAGGTATAGGACTCACGCCCAGCGCAACTGTATCATGCAACAGGCTTAAGTGGAACGTTGCGTTTGGCATATATCTCGTGCAATGAAGTCCAAATCAAGCGTAATTGCATTCTCATTCGTAACGGACGAAGAAGCGTGCTTCATCTTAATTACGTATTGGGAATTTGAAAATATAACTGACATACTAGAAAAGGGTAGCAGGAGTACAGAAGAATGGAAGGAGTGGGAAGGACTTGTAGCAGATATTTATAGGACTTTTGAACCTTTGTCCTTTTTGAGAGGGGTCTGGTATTCACATCGTCCTAAGGGGGAATCGACCTATTCAATGCGGCATTGTTACTCTTACCTTTCACAACATACAAACATTCATCTCTATTGGATGGTTGTCTCCTTTGGGCGCCTGGCGCAGATACGACCTTTCATGGAAGCAAATAGCATATCCCACTTGTGAATCCTCTCCACCTGAAGACCATTATAGAAGGATCAAACTTCGCTGATAAGTAAAAGTATTAGTAAGAGCTTCGGATGCATTTCCAACAACAGAAACAAAGTATACAATTCAGTAATATATCCAGTTTGGGATGATACTTTCGTTAGATATAGACGAGGCTTTGTTATACACTATTGGCTGCTTTTAAAGGCTACAACTGGTATATATAAGGAGGTATGGAATATTGAAATAGCACCGCTACCTTTATGATTATCTATGATCAGCATAGCCGGGCCTCTTCATATAGCTCAGCGCATGAGGAATATATGCCACATGCCAGTCCGTTGAAGCTGTTTCAGCACTCCAGATATATGTTATACAGTCAGGCCGGGTAAGACGGAATATTCCATTACATTGGATTTGACTTTGCCGTAGGCATCCCGCACTGTTAGAACTCTCGGGGGACCATCTTCCCCGAAGAGAGGTGTAATATGACCGGTCTCTAGCTCTTTCTTAACCTTTGCGCTTACTTCCTCCCATCGATCCCGGGTGTCTGCTTCGGCATCGAAGGGATATAGCCAGCGATTCTAAGAGATTGTTAGAATGAACTGACCAAAGATATACATTGCCTTACCTTAATTTTGATATCATCGGAGTCAAGCTCTTCTCCATCTCTGAGCAGCTTGAGGGCGTTGTGCCATCTATTCCGCAAGTCTTCCCCGGAGAGCTGCGACTGTCGAACACGATCGAAACGGAGTTTCTCATATACTCTTGTCTGTAGGCGGTTAGAAGCCATTGTGGAGAGATACTTTCTGTACATACTGCTAATGGTACATTTCCCTCCCCTGCTAGTGTCAAACATAGCGCCAAAACAGCACCACTTTCGGTTGCTTGAGAAGCACCCTGCGCACTGGTTGGAAGGTGTGGATGACAGCTGTCTCCTAATAGTACGATCTTCCCACTTTTGCTGGTCCAGGTCGGGAGAGGTGCACGATAGCAGATCTTCCAGTCAAGGCAGCTCGGTGTAACATTAATTGCGGACGTAATTGTAGGATCCCAGCCCTTGACAAGCCTTCGTACATCATCCATGTCCCCGGGTTGGAACCAGCTCTCCTTGATATCTTCTGTGTCTTTATGGGTTATAATCCAGTTGAATTCACCACCGTCTCTCAGAGTGTTCTGCACCAAATGCATGTCTTCTCCGATCCAGATATTTACACAGTCGTGGTTCAGAATAGGCTGACATTCTGGGATATCTTTCAAGATATCACCCTTGAAAAAGGCCCTATAGCAAGCGTAGCCAGAACTCTTTGGAGCATCGCTGAAGCCCAGAACAAGCTCTCGTGCTCTAGACTTGATCCCATCCGCACCGACGATAAGGTCAGCATAGAAAGTTCGTCCATCTTTAAGCGTGACACTCGGAGCATCTTCATCGTATGAGATGACTTCATGGCCCATGTTTATGGCCATTCCCAACTCCTCCACACGCTTAATGAAACAGACGTGGTAGTCACCGCGGTGCCCGATATATCCAGCCATGTCCTAAAGTGAATTAGCCAGGCACATTGACTTAGTTATTCGTGCTGGATCCTCACCATTAACGGCTGCGTCGCCAAGATCTTCCCATCGTTCCATCTGCGGATATTCATGTTCGGATTCTTATTTCCAATGGCGACGAGCTGCTCTCGCAAGCCCCATCTCTCGAGCAATTTGAGTGCATTTTCACCCAGTCCCAGACTATCGCCCAATCGAAGGAATTCGCGTACTTTTTCAAATATCAGCACTTCGAATCCCTGGTAGTGCATGGCCATCGCGCATGCCAAACCACCAAGGCCAGCACCGACGATGATGACTCGTCGACGGCCATCTGAAGGTCGTTCTGTCAGCATTGCGGTTGTAGTAATTAGAATCTTGAACTAGATTAGAGGGAAGTATTTCGAGCCTCATACCTCCTTTGTCTTCTATTTATTGTTATCCAGCCGTACATCCGGAAATACCCCTCGCGGGGTGATTTGCCGGTTATGATCAACTGTGTCGTACATAGAGCTTGAAGTTAGTATTTGTGGACATGGGGTTTCTCCGCGCGAGAACATATTCTCCGGGAAGCCTGAGGCTTCTCCAACATGGTTAACAGAAAAGATCGGTAACTGATTGGTTGATCATACTTTGATTCTAATCATATTGGGTCAGATAAAATAGAATTTACTATTGGAAGATTATTGTAAGGTGAAAGAACTATATTATGAGATTACATGATTAAATTGCCTATACGCACTAGCAATCTTTACAAACTATCCACTCCGAACGATTATAAGAAAGCATCACGCCTGACCCGGCTGAAAGTACGTCGCAGAAATCATTTCGTCCGAAGGGTTCGTATCCATCCTCCATGCTTCCAATGACAACCAATCTGTGTCGCCTATTGGAGATGGCCAAGAATTAAATATCATCTCAGTTCTCTCCGCAGCACCTGCAGATAGAGCAGGAAACGTGTTTTCAACGTCATGATCCACGCCCTGTATGATATGCAGCGTCCTCGCCGCACTGGACCAGATAGTGCTCATCATCCGACAACAGTCTGTACAATGACTGAGAGCGGCTTGTGAGAATAGGAGAGGATACATTGAACGATTGAAAAGATGCATTATCGTAGCAGTGAAAACATAGTAGTTAAGGAATGGAGGCGCAAAGTTTGCATTGTAGGAAGCGTTAAAACGTTGGATGAGATTTGAGATTGCAACCGCAGCGGACGTTGCCGTAAATAAAGACGAATTCGTGCGGGGTTCACTGGATATGTCCAAACTATAAAGTCATATTAGCAGAGAATTGAAGATATAGAAACGTTAGACCTACAATGGACGGTGCAGCAAGACTTTGCAGTTCCAAAACTGCGCGTGCAATGCTATGACAGCTACAGGAACTTGGATCCCGGGCTCATGCCGAACTGCAAGACACTCAGGTAGTTGGGATTCCCATTCATCGAGTTCCTGTTCATATTCCTTCAACTTCTCTTGGCTCTCTGGCCTAGTTCCAACAGAATAAAAGGCTTTGTGGATCCGACCCTGTATCAAGGCTAGCAATAGTCAGCGTGTAACCACTAAAATCGTTCCACGCGCACATACAGAGCCGAATGACCTCCTTGAAGCAAGTTACGTAGACATCTCTCGCGCCGTGAACAATATCCTCAGGCAGCTTCGTGTCAAAATCGTCTTCGTGGATACCGCAGGGGCGACCTTGCCATGCTGAGATATATCTGTCGAGAACAAATATACCCCACCAGATTAGACGCCGTATCTGCATCTCAATCAAAGACATGTTTTTGAAGCAAGCCACATTCTTCCAGATAGAGGGGTCTCTGTGTAGGCCCAGATCTTGTGCCTGGATCTATGTTAGCAGCAGCACTCCCGAAGTCCAGAGTCATTCTGACCATTCTGATGGCATTCCCCACATACATCCAGCTGCTCGATCCACCTGTGCCTATCTCTCGATATGCCATCATGAGAATAGCCAGACAGATGTTGATGCTACTTTGTTCTATTAAAGTCAGATGAGTACAAGAACCTGGGGAACGGCTGCATACTGTGTTGCGCAATCAGGCTCTCTGCTCTAGTTGCATAGGCATCACCCGGGTCGCTGTCTTCCTGTGGCTCGTAACTCTCCACAAATCTTGCTGATAAGGCGAACATAGCGAGAAGCAACACTTGGGGTATGCGGCGCTCAAGTTGATCAAGCGCGGACCGTCCCATGCGAGGGACCTTTTTCCGGTCTTTATTCAGCTGGAAGAGAAACGTCTCTCTGTGGATTACGGGAAATGAAGGATGGATATGGTTCCAATATGCCCTACTACATGTCAGAATGGGACAGAAGGAATGGTACGGGGTACCAACTCCAGTAGCTTATCTTGTACGTTCAGGCTAGGAAGTATGCCTCCAGCTACCGCATCAGCCGCTGATACTATTTCGTCTTCTGTTCGGAAGATCATCCGTTTGCTGCGAGGCCAGAAGCCGGGATTTGCGAATTGCCAAAATGGAGATGCAAATATACGAGAGGACGTGATAAGATGCAGCCCTGAAGTGGGACCATGGTATCTCATCGTCATGTTCTCATCTATGGAGAGATACCCGAGGACAGTCGAACGTTCTGTTCTTTCATCTTCTACTTCCGATGCAGAAACAAGTCTCTGATCTGATTCTGCTGGTCTAACATCCTCTTCTCTCGCCTGGCGCTTGACGCGGTGGCCATTTGAGTCTGGTGTACCATAGCTGGGGCCATTCGTTTGAAGCCCGGTGATAATATCTTCGAGGCTAGAAAGCCTCTGCTCCAGGGTATTCACATAACCCTTCGGCGGCCCCCTTTTCTTCACAGCGCGAAGAAAAGTACAAGGCACTTCGAGGAACTTGCAGTTCTCACAGGTCCTTGAACCTGGCCTCAGTAAGCATTTCGATTTTGATTTCGAGCCTGCATGATGTTAGCGGGTCCGGTTCTCAACCCAAGGTTTCACCGCGGTGACATACAGTTATCGCACGCCCTAGTCACCTTTTCAGCGTTTTGCGATCCACGCCTCGCAGGAGTGATCGGCGTGTCGTGTGTATGAGGTTCGATATCAATATTTTCCGCCATGCAGTCGGATCGAAGAGGTCTTTTTCAGCGGAAATATCGTCTTTACAACATGGCATAGATGCTGCAATACTCTAGAACTGAACTACGTGGAGTAATCCGGGGAAGTCGTGCTAGGACAGTATGGTTAAATGGTTTCCGGGGCAAAAAGCGGAGATGTGGAGAAGAAGAAGGAGGGGATGGCGCAGCGGGTTTGGGCGCGGTCTTTTCGATTTCCCCGGATAGACCTGGGGGACGGGGTATATCCGTGCTGCTACAGGAGAGCTAACTCGGTAATGCGGTACCCGAGAGCACTAGATTGTTACGGAGGAGGATAAAGGAAGCTTTGTTTCTGCCAAATGGCTTGCTGATCAATTCTATCAGTTAGAGGCAGTCATTGAATGAATTCAGCCATGGCCTCGAAGAGTAATGTCCAGGGGGCTATTCAGCCTCCGCCAGTTCTGTCTGATTCTCACCACTCTGGAATCAGCCAACGTCTGTTAGAAGAGGCAAAAGCTTCCAAGTCTCGATTGTACTCCAATCGGACAGTGCCTTCAGTGACAGCTCGCAAAGGAGAGTTGCCAGTTCTTCCACCAGACACAACGCGCGAACAGTTCAATGCAGCCATTGATGAATTGCAAAAGATACTGGGCTCGCAGCATGTCGTCCTAAATGATAAGCCGCTAGAAGATGGCTGGTACATCGAGCATCCGTAAGCTCTCCATGGATTCCTTACATCTTCAATTGCAACTAACATAGTAAGAAACACACACGACGCATTTCATATTCTCGACCCCAATGACACTGTCTCATCCGCGATTGCATATCCAGGGTCGACTGAGGAGGTTTCTGCTGTCGTTAAATGGGCCAACAAGTATGGAATTCCACTTTGGCCGATCTCAATGGGGCGCAACCTGGGATATGGTGGCGCCGCGCCTAGAGTAAGAGGGAGCATCGTACTCGATCTTGGAAGACGGATGAACAAGGTCTTGAAAATAGATCCAGACCAATGCTCGTGTATGGTGGAACCCGGTGTAAGCTACTATAAGCTTTACGAAGAAGTGAAGAAGACAGGATATCCGCTGTGGATCGATCCTCCAGACCTTGGCGGTGGATCTGTTCTGGGAAATGCTGTCGACAGAGGTGTTGGATACACTCCATATGGTATGTTTCTGATCGATTTTGTAATATTGTAGCTAACATGAGGTAGGCGACCATTTTGGCAACCATTGTGGAATGGAAGTAAGTACTCGTATTTCCCAAAGAAAACCACATATTGATATTTATAAACCAGGTCGTCCTGCCAAACGGCGAGGTTATTAGAACAGGAATGGGCGCATTGCCCGGCCCCAATGGCACAGATAATCCAACCTGGCAAGCTTTCCAGTATGGATACGGCCCATATGCAGATGGCATCTTCACTCAATCCAATTTTGGCATTGTTACCAAGATGGGCTTCTGGTTGATGCCTGAAACAGAGCACTTGACCTTCATGGTCACTTTCCCAAAAGATGACGATTTCGAGGAGATCATAGAGATCATCAGACCGTTGATGATCAAGAGAATCCTTGGAAATGTACCACAACTACGACATGTCATCCAGGAACTAGCTGTGACTGGCAAGAATAGAGAGGCCTTTTACCAGGGTCAAGGTCAGATGCCGAGAGATGTGATTCGGCAATACGCATCTAAGATGCCTTGCGGGGACTGTTCCTGGGTCTTCTACGGTGAGATACCATGTATGGCTTATGAATTGTCAACATACGCTAATCCCCTCTAACAGGGAGTCTATATGGGACACAGAAACAAATCCAGGATACGCTCGAAATCGTTAAGAAAGAATTCGCCAAGATTCAAGGCGCACGCTTCCTGTTCCCAAATGATGTCCCTGAAGATCACTACCTGCACTCTCGCGTACGAGTCTGTTCTGGGGTTGCAGAAATCAGAGAACTAGATTGGCTGAACTGGAAGAAGAATGCTGGCCATCTCTTCTTTGCACCTATCTGTCCGACAAGACGGGAAGACTCAAGAAAGATACTAGATATTGTCTCCCGTATTCACGAAGAATATGGTTTCGACCTATTCCCAACGTACTGCATCGCGAACAGAGAGATGCACCTTATTGTCAACATTGTCTACGATCGTGGCAGTGAGGAAGATAAACGCAAAGCTGTTGCAGCAATTCGTAAGATGATCCATGAGTGCGCGAAAGCCGGCTATGGAGAATATCGAACCCACATCCTGCTTGCAGATCAGGTAGCACACACCTATGGCTGGAACAACCAAGCAATGTTGCGATTCCATGAAACCATCAAAGATAGCTTGGATCCAAATGGAATTTTAGCTCCTGGGCGAAATGGTATCTGGCCCCAAAAATACAGAGGCAAAGGTTGGGAGCTGTTGTATGGTGATAATAGACACACATCAGCGCCGAAAACGGGATCCAAGCTCTGAATTCGGTAACACCAAGGGACATTTTCGAATAAGACTAGCTGATAGATAGCAAGATAAATCTGACGAAACATTGCTTCCCAAGATCAACTAGTTGAAGATTATTGAGGGGGTGATGACATCTCTAGTCTAGAAAGCATTCCAATGACCTTTTAAGCTTCTCGAGATCAACCAAACTGAAAATGATCGGACAATCCCTGTAGACACCCTTCTTAAAATGTCAATATTTTCCTGAACCACGCAGGTATTTGGTATTGAACCTAAGCTTCCCCAAAGGCTGCCTAACTCTCTATATTTAAACTATAATTTTGCTCACTTATTCTCTCTCAACTTTCTTACACACCAACCCATTTCTGAGAAACAGTTATATTGCTTTATGCCACAACACAAATCATATTGTCTATTAGTTAACGTAGTCCCTCTAGCTACTAGCCATGTAATGTATAGAGATTCCAGACGTCTACACTATCCAACAAGCCATCGATTAACCTATGATTCTTCTCGCTGTTAGCAAGGTAACTTCAAATGAGTATGAAGCAGATGAAGTTGGAAAGATCTGAGTCAGAAGTCCATTAAGATCATCGAAGCGACACCGTGAGGCATCACTTCTGACATAAGAGGTACCAGAAATAAATAAAAAAAGGTGATGTTTCATCACAGTATCATGTATGCAGAAAGACGAGGGGCAGGAAATGCGAACTAACCTTGACTAGAACTGTGTGGGTAATTGGTGTTGTCAGTATATCACAGCGATGTATTCAGCGTCATGCTCTCCCATTATAGAGCTGACTCCAAACGTCGCTGTCGGAAAGCGAAAAAGATAATGTCTGGAGGGGAAAAAGCAAGCAGAAGCGGCCGTCGCAGAAAATAATAAACTCTTCGCGTCGGGATCCGGAAAAACTCTGCAGCGACGACAAGCGGACCCGGAAAGTCACCTGACCCACAACCGGCTCGCGGGACGCACACTGAGTATCGCGCGAATCTCTTTAATTATCTCGAATTTCTTTTTGCTCCGACCTCCGTCCAGCGCAAAGATCACCACCGTCGACAAGTTCACCCTCACGACAACCAATTCAAAATGGGTCGCCTTCACTCCAAGGGAAAGGGAATTTCTTCCTCCGCCATCCCCTACTCTCGCAACCCCCCGGCATGGCTCAAGACCACTCCCGACCAGGTCGTTGACCAGAGTACGTTTCGATCATAGCGATATTTGGAGGAAAGAGTGATGTTGATATTTTGTCGCAGTCTGCAAGCTGGCCAAGAAGGGTGTCACCCCCTCCCAGATCGGTGTTGTCCTCCGTGACAGCCACGGTGTTGCCCAGGTCAAGGTCGTCACTGGTATGTGGATGCCCTATGAGACAGAACGGTCAATATGGGAATGCGATTTTCTAACATACAGCTGTAACAGGTAACAAGATCCTCCGTATCCTCAAGTCCAACGGTACGACACCACTCGCACTTCCTATCGCATCAATGGGATAAAAGAAAAGGGCAGAAAAGGCGGAGCGAGGAAGGCTTGATTGCACTGGCGTGTAACTTCCCCACGATCAAGACCCTCCTGCTCTGGCCTTGGAACGCTTCTATCTGGAATCTCCATATAAAAAAAATAGAGTCTGCAGAAATGCAATTCTATATATGCCTCTGCTTGGTCCAGAAATAGGCTGACAGAGAGATTTTGAATGTAACAGGCCTCGCTCCCGAGATTCCCGAGGACCTTTACTTCCTGATCAAGAAGGTGAGATATCATCGAACAGTTTCATTCTATGAGGATGCGAGACTAATTATTTTATCAGGCCGTCGCCGTCCGCAAGCACCTTGAGCGCAACCGCAAGGACAAGGACAGCAAGTTCCGCCTCATTCTGATCGAGTCCCGTATCCACCGTCTGTCCCGCTACTACAAGACCGTCGGTGTTCTCCCCCCTACCTGGAGATACGAGAGCGCCACCGCCAGCACCCTGGTCGCATAAAGGGTTTTCCTTTCGACTTTCGACTGTGCAGCGTGGTTATTCTTTGTCTGGAGGGATTTGTCTACTTCTGGCAAGGAGGTTTTCCCATACCCATGAAGAGGTTGTCTCGTCAGGCCCTCGGTTCCGTTCAGGCGGGCAACGAGAGTCTTCGAAGGCTATCCAGGCCGGGGTTTCCCTGGGCCTGGAATGAATAAAAGTTATGACATGGTAGTCTAGCCTTTTCTACGGAAAACAAAATGGAACTTGTACGACATAATCCTTCAGAATCTTGTAGTTGTCTTAGATCCCTGATCTTGTAGGCGTAGTGCATAGCTCCTGGGTATGTACTGTAACTCATTTAATTGCCCTAACCTCCTTCGCAACGGCATTACACAATTCAACCTTGACGCCTGCTCCCATAAGTACATGTATCCACAGCCGCTGCGTATCACTCAAGCGATCATTTTCCGACTTGACCTCCGCAAACATGACCTCTTTCCTCTTTACGTTCCACAGGAAGAGATCAGGAATGCCGCCTCCGCGCTGCTGATACTCCTGCGCCATGACTTTACAGATCGTCGCCAGGGCTTCGCCGCGGAAACACTGCACGATTTCGACTAGATCGCTGAACTCGAATGACCAATCAATGCCAATAGCGCAGGTCTGTTTGGGGGATTCGCGTGAGTGTATATCGCGGATGATGCGTTCAGCTGCGCCATTGGAGACCTCTGCCAGACGGTGATTAATCTCAGATGCACGGGATGGGTAGAATGCATCAGTATGGAGGTCTAGTGGACATGTCTGGAATGGAGTCTGGAACACGTTAGGAACGTAGGTGAAGATGATATCGTAGAAGAGGTATCCGAACTATTGTTTGCGTTAGTGGTCTTGACTCGATGCAAGGATCAGGGAGTATACACACCAATGTACGGACAATGCCTCCTTCGGAGTGATAGCCTTTCCAGCCCTGTTCTTTATACCAATTCAGACACATAGTTTCCACTCTACATTCTCCCCCGTCTTGCTCGTCGACCCATATAGTTGGTCTGCCTCTTTTAGAGACCGGATCGGGACCTATCTTCAAAAGAGACGTATTCATCGGGGATTCGTCCTTCTCCAGGCGGATCCCATTGACGACACGCTCTTCTGGCTTCGCTAACATGACGTGTCCGAAGTCATGCTGTTCCCTTTTCACCACTTTCAACGACCGTTCGAGTTTGGTGATCCTCTTCTGCAGATCATAGTGATATATAAGATGGCAGTCGGGGTCTTCAAGTCCCTCTTCACAGGTTCTTAAAGCCACTCGTTTCCAGTGCTTTTTCTGAGATTCTTCATTGCGTCCTTCTGAGGGCATCAGGGCCCATAGATAATGTTCTTCCAGAAGAGCTTTCCTCTGGTACCAGCTTCCGCGTCTAGCAGAATGGAAGAGACGCTGGTCGAGCAGCTCAGTGAGAAGCTCGTGTTCTCTCTTGTGCTCTTTAAATCGCGCAAGAGGCTGTAATCCCTTGTGGATAATCCGTGTGTAAACCCAAGCGGGAGAAAAGCGACGGAGGTAGGCGCCTTCACCACTCGCGTACACGTTTTCTTCCTTTTGCTGTTCTAGGTCAAGAAGGCTTTTCCATCGAGGATACACCTTTTCACAGAGATCCTTGATCGTCTGCAGCCGTTCCATGGTCGGTGTGCCATTGAATTCTAGAATATTATCAATCTGAAATTGCGTCCGCAACGCAGCCTCAAATTCCAAAAGGTCCGCCCTGGAAGGGAATATAGCGCTGGACCGAGATACAATATACTCTGGAAAGTTCTTGCGTGATATCTTTGCCAGGATAATTGTCGTGAGGGACTTTTCAGTCCACTCTGTCGATCTATAGAAAACTAGGTGAACGCGTTCGAAGAGCCTAAGAGGAGCCGACGACAGCCGAATGCAATCTCCGGTATGATCGAGTATCTTCCTTGTAAAATGGGAGTCCCGACTCGAGCCTCCACCCTCTGTCTGGCCGGCAGTCCAATCTAGTCCACCTTGTTTCTGACTGGCTTGACGTAAAGCTGTGATAAGCTCATTCTTGTTCTTCCCTTGAACCTTGGCTTCCTTCGCTAGTCCCTTGAGCTCCTCAAGGAGCAACAATGTAGAAGCCTCTTCCAGTGTTGTAATTTCCACACTACCCTCAGCAAATCTGAAAGAGTCGCCCAAAACTGAACCATCTGGGGGCTCCAGCTCAGCCGGGTTCTCACTTTTGATCGTCGACTTAGCTGGGAGACTACGCACGCGCTGGAGATCCGCAACAGCCGCAGGGAGGTCTGTAACATCGTCATAATGGCCAAGTCGGTTCAGTCGATGCCATGCATAGGTCTTGCGTAGGAAGAGCCGGACATATCTAAGGAGAATCAGCCAAAGCCCTCAAAGTACCTCACAATATGAAGGCATGCACATCCAACACATACAAATACTGCGTCTCATATGACAGTCCTCTCCACTGATTAAAAACCTCCATCTCAGCCTCATCAAAGAGATGTGCTTCTTCCTCTAACACCGTTTCCAGTGCCAGGTTAAACGCATCAACGTATATAGAGCTCTTCCCCTTCAACCATTTCCGCTCTCCGAATCTTTGCTGCAGATCAAGCTCGCCATCCTGCGTCTCCGCAGCTTGAGAAGCTTCATACCTCTCAATGGCATCTTTGTCCGTTGCAATCTCAGGTAAAGACGTCTCCAGCTCCGTCTGGCTGCTTGGTAACGGTGCCTCGGGGTCGTCCAGGACCGGTAATTCCGGATATGAGATCAGGCCTGTGTCCGAGACGTCCAGTCGCGGAGTAGGTGGCGTCTGGTCCCTATCCTGGGACTTGTCGCTGTCCGACTCCCGTCGACTAGGAGAGACAGAGGCCGTGTCATCTTGTGCAGCAGTCTTCACCCGTTTTGCTGATGGGCGTCGAATGTCCCAGAAATCCAGAAGCGACATGCCAGAACCAAGTACTTAACTGCGCATCATTCCTGGAGTCTGTCCAGTTTATAGAAAGACAGCATCCAAGCAGCAGTAATTTCCCAAAGAAGACTGCCAAATCCCCGTAGGATGCAACAAGCTGCCGCCTAGAACCAATCGCCAAATCGACGCCTCCAGACGTGCCGTGAGAAACGCGTGGTCACATGACCTTATAGAGGCAATTTCTTCCCTTTCTTTTGTCTTCAACTAATATTCAATTAATAATTAACACTGAAAATAATTGTGATATATTTGCACTGTTTGCACCTCGCCCTTGAGCTCTCAAATAGGAAATCCTGTCCCCTGTACTCAAGAGAGACAGATAACTAAGCAGACGTCAAATGATAACCAGTTAACCACCAACACCTAACTCGCAGCACTTCACTCCATTAGATTCATTGTATATCAGAAAAAATAGAGCTCTCCATCAAATAATACTATTTTCCAGTAAACTGCAATGGCAGACGATAACAATCCCATAAGACAACCGACCCAGCAACAGCAACCAAGCGTCGCTGATCTCCACGCCCAGCCTACTTTGGCGGGCGGTGGCAGCAGTGGAGAGCTTCCGCGAGAAGCTCCGCCGACAGTGATGGCCGCGGCCGGCGCAGCGAACTCTCCAATGCGCAACAACTCCAGTGTATGCGAAAACAAAGAAAAGTGTTGCCTTTTGGTATTTCATTGACTCATTGGTTGATTGATTGACTGGGCCGTGTCGTGTTTTGTTTACTCTCATTGCTATTCTCTAGACTCAGTTCTCAGCTCTTTTCGCGATTGCGTCCATTCACTTCATTCGTATGTACTCTTTATTATTTCAATCGCGCATCTTCTGACATACAATATCTACCTCATAAAAGTCGCAACCGTTGCAACAGTCGCAGCCACTGCACACTCATTCCTCATCGTCCTCCCTTCCGCAGTCCTCGTTCCTTCAAGCGCCGCAAGTCAGTATCCCGATCCCTACGACGACGAGTCATACCCTCGCCACGATGGACGGTAGCGCAGCTCCCGTGCAGGAGAACAAGAACGTCCCGGAGGTGACCGTGCCAGCTGCTGGAGCTGGAGCTGGAGCCGCAGGCAATACCCCCGCCGCGTCGTCTTCATCGACTGCTGCGAATGCGGGCACAGCCCAGGTGCGTGCGGGAGGAGCGCCTGCGCGCGCGTTCATGAATGAGAAGATCGCGCCTTATCTTCTGGAGGGGATGAAGGCCGTCGTGAGAGATCAGTATGTCATCTCCCTGCGGACGAAATTGGGGGTCGATTGGAGACTGCCCATTGCCTAAACACTTGTGTGCCTTTGCTACATGCTGTTGTTCGCTCTTGTCCACTAACGCATCTATCTCCTAGGCCGTCTGATCCTCTTCGTGTGTTAGGCGAGTTTCTCATCCAGAAAAGCAAGGAAGTCGAAGGCAATGGCGCGGCGGGAGACAAATTGTCAGAATAAGTGGCCTAGGCCCGGACCTGACAAGATTTTCTGAATTACGCTTCACGACCTATGGAAGAACTAAAATGAATATCGCTATTTCTGAGTTTGCCATAGCGCCAGATACTACAGGACGTCCTTGTTCCTCCCGGATATGATCAGCGACGTTACTTGACTAGTCCTCCGAGCAGCCTCATCTAGCTCATCATTCACCAGTGAATCTGAACAGCGGTTTGCGATGATACCGGTTGGGCACGGGGGATTTGGAGCCAGTCTCTGCCAGCAGGTATGGCTAAGACGATATGTATTCTGGGGAGTGCCGTCCGTTTACAGGATCCCTGATCCAGGTGCTAAAGAGGCAGGAGGAAAAGTCTAATTAGATGGGACAGGCACAAAAGAGCTGTTGTCCATTTTAATTATGGAAATTGAAATGATTATATGCAGACGTAAAGTGAGGGTACCGCAAGCTGGTCCAATAGCTCCGATGACATTACTGAGTAGTTAGCCTGAGCGATGAGAATCTACCGCGACGATAGACACCATATGTCAGAATATCGGTAAAACAAAGTAGAAATACCTGGGGTCATCCACGCAGAAGGCTCCATCCTGACAGTAGACAGGAGAGCTCTTGGAACCAGGGAAACTGTGAGGACTTCACTGCGCTGTCTCACGTCAGCATATATTCTCGCGGTCTGTCCCTTACCTGTACACGCATTCCTGGCGAGGCTGGAAGGTACAATGATGGGTTAGATGCATCAGTCGAAGTACGATGGTAGACGGGCATTGCTGGCATTGGATGCGATGCATAGGTTACAGAGGGTCTGCATCGCATTGGAGGTGTACTATGGGCATGGCAACCTCCGCAAGACATTGGCGAGACTACAAGGCGAAGGCGACTAGATCGGATCAGACAGATGGTCACCAAATTATGCCTTTCGGAGCTGAGGTGTAATGGCTCCATCTGGAATCCGGAACACATCTGCTGTTGGTTTGTTCTCCTCGAAGACGATCGAGTCGTTACGTGAAAAGACGCAATATGGCGAGAAAGCTGACTAGCGATAATGACCATGTCCGGAAGTTGCAACGTAGTAGTGCTGACCATGAGAGACAACCGAGGATTACAACGTAATAAGATGTACTTTTCCGCCGCCAAATATTCCGGAATCCGAGCGTAACAAAGAGAACATCATCCAGCGACCGAAAGGTGACGAAACAGATTGTGTACAGTTGACTTGAGTCGATCGTGGCTGCTGACCTTCCGATATCGCCGAGAAACAGATAGACGCGAGTGCCGATTTTTTGAAAGCAACAAAGAAAATGAAACGTGCGCTGCCGTAACCGAGAAGCTCCGACCCAGCACGGGAACCCGTGAAAGAAAAGGCCATCTGGGAGGAATACATAGAGGAAAAGAACATGATTAAGAGGCCGGGCGAAGGGGGCTCGGGGGTAAATCGTCATGCGAGATCATACAACCGCCATCCAGCAGACTGTTCGGTCTGTCCCGCATCAGACGTCCAGAGAAGTTCACCTACCTACCTGCATATCGGTCTTCGCCGCCGCGACCGCCGTCGTAGGAACGGCTCGAGTAGGCGTCACGAGACTCACGAGGGGGGGCTGAGTCGTAGCTAGGAGGGTTAGCATCACGATCGTAGTAGGCACCACCACCACGACGGTCGTCTCCTCCACGGCGGTCATCACGGCGGTCGTCTCGGCTGTAACGGTCCTCGCCGCCGCGACCAGAGTAGCGATCGATTCCGCGGTAGCTGCCACTGCCACCACCATAGTCATCACGGTAGTCGCGGTAGTCGCGTCGTCCGTAACCACGGTCATAGTCCCTGCTGCGGTCACTGTAGGAGTCGTAGCGGCTGTATCGGTCGTCAGAGCGACGACCGTAGCCGTAGCCACCGCCGCGTCGGTCATCATAGCGGTCACCACCTCGACGGGGAGGTCCACGAAATTCTGGCTTTGTCAGTGCCTTATCGACATTGTCGCAGACGTGAGCCAACTCACCACGCTTGGGGGGTCCAAAGTATTTTCCTGGAGTAGGCGTACGAGGGCGGCTACGACGGGCCTTCTCGATGCTCAGAGTACGGCCTTCGATGACCTCACCCTGGAGTCCCTCCTTGGCAGCGTCGGCCTGTTCAGCAGTGACCATCTTGACGAAGCCAAAGCCACGGGACTCCTTGGTGTGAGGGTCGACCATGATGGAGCAGTTCTCCACATCACCGTACTTCTCGAAGAGACGCGAGACATCCGATTCAGTCAGACGGGGATGGATACCGGTCACGAAGAGATTCGAGCCCGGGTTGATAGCACCCTCGTCGTCATCATCATCTCCCTTGCGCGGGCCGGAAGGAGGAGCTCTAAACATTCACATCAGACTAGGCTGCCATCACAAATTGCAAAGGGTCGTCACGTACCGGTCAGAGGCACGACCATTGGGAGATCGGCTGCGAGTACGCTCTCCGCGCGATTCATCACGGGGAGAGGCACTGCGGTCGCGATCGAAACGAGGCTCGTCTAGCAAGCATCAGCGTCAGCATCAGTTGTCTCCCACCAGCAGCAAAAATCGACGCAACTCGAGTGACAAGACAGCACGTACCGTCATAGCGACCGTTCTCAGTCTCGTATTCCGCGGAAGCCATGTTGAGTGATCTGGAGGTGATGGGGGAAGGGAGATGGGAAGGTGGCAAGAAGGGATGAGGTAGGACAGAAAAGCGCGATCCTGCTACGGGGAGGAATAGAGACGCGGACGGGACCAGCTCGGTGAGAAGCTCAGCCGCAAACACCGGAACCAACAGTGAAGATTTGTCTTGTACTGTCAGAGAGACACTGCACAGTTGGAGTAAAGAAAAAAAGAAGAAGAGGAGAGACGGCAGAGATAAAATAAATTAGAAAGGGCAGAGCTGGGTGAGACAAGGCAAGGCTGCAGGCTCTGCTTGGAATTTTTTGGCGTTCGCAGGGCAGCCAGCGAGATCGATCCAGCCGGATTCGATTCCAGCTGGGCTGAGATCGCGCCAAGCACTCAACTGCAGGAACCTCCACCAGACCAGCCCGTCCGCCTATCTCGATGTGCCCGGTTCTGCTACTATCGATCTCCTGCTCTAGCCTGCGCTCCCCAGGAAGCTAAGGATGCTGCCTTCGACGCAACCCCCATCGTAGCTCTTTAATGCAGAAAAAAAAAGACGGCTATTTGATTTCATCGACGTTACAGACCGCCAGTTGCAAGACTGCATACATATACCAATATATATAGATAGTTAACTACCTCTTATACGGCTCTTGATCTGCGCCCTATATATAAAGAAATACACTATACTCTTTTTGAAGGCATTCATAAGAGCGCTGATCAGCTACCAAAAGGTATCATCCATGCCATATTCGACTAACGCCAACCTGCTTCCAGCACCCTGAAACCGAAAACCGTCCGTCCCAATAACGCCTCTCAAACTGTCATGAATAATACATCATACACATGATACGCTGATAACATGTCTCCTACTTGAATCCTCGCCATCGTCGCCTCGTTCGATGCACCTTGACGGCTGCATTGTCGGTCGCAGCACTAGGCTGCTCTTTCATATCGACTGTGCCATTGGTGCCGTTGGTGCCGTTAGGTGTAGCCTCCGTGACGTCCAGCTCGTTATCGACCAAGTCCTTGAGCTCATCCTCGTCCAGTTCACTGAGCTCCTCACTCATTCCGCGCATCACGTCTCTCCCCGTCCAGCGTTCCTCGTGGATGGTGGTTCCGACGGGATCGAAAGGCTGCATGTACCATTGGATGCCGCCTTGCTCCAGAGGAAGTTGTTGATCTCCCTGGAAACTCAAGGGCGGCGTCAAAGGGCCTCGCTGCGGCACCGTGGATCCATTGGGGGGCTGCAACTCGACGCTCTCGTGGTCGTGCTTCACCTCTCTATCCACAGCAACATGATTAGACTCCTCAGTCTCTAGTGCATGATTGTTACTCTCGCTTGGAGCCCCAGCTTCTGCTTCTGCAGTTTCTGCTTCCGGCTGGGTACCCTGGGCTTGGGCAGAGCTGGCAGGCTCGACGGCATCGGGCATATCTATGTCCTGCGGTTCATCCTCGACATGACTTTGCTCCGGCTTGACTTTGGTAACTGCGGCTTCAGGCTGGACCATATGTTCGGTTTCACCCTCAGTAGTCACGGGTTTGTCAGAAACTTCCTGCTCAGTAGAGCCTCCAGCCGTCACGGACGCTCTCCGAGAGAGAACGCCACTCTCAAGGATCTGATCGAGGTCCTTCAGTTCCTTCTCAAAAGGCCGACCACTCAATTCGCTCTCCTTCTTGATCGCATCCTCCAGTGCTGGCTGGATCGCTTTGATGATTCTCTTCGCAAGCTTTCGCTTTTCGCGCTGCTCTAGACTGAGTTCTGGGGCGCGACCACTGATCTGCATCTGCAACTCAGCGGTATCCCCAGCAGGCTGAACACCGATCTCTGAGGTAAAGACACTCGCCAGGTCAGCAGAAAATGCAGCAACAGAGGTGTAGGCCCGTTCTTCTAATTTCGAGCGTATCGCGAGGAGACCACGGCGGAAAGCAGCCTTATTATCAAGCCTGTCAGGCTGTCAGCAACCAGGATCAACACCAGATTTGCGAGAGAACTCAAACTCACACTTGGGCTTTTTCGAATATTGGCCAGAGCAAAGGCGGAATAGGAAAGTAGACAGTGTCGACGATACTCCGAAGCATTTCTGCGTCCTTTAATTTCTCTCTCTCACGCTTCTTAACCTCGTCGCACAATATCCTTATCTTGTCAAGGTCCACAAAGAGTCTCTCAGCGAACTCGATGCGTCGTTGCAGTCGTACACCACCTATCGGACCCATACCGGCGAAGTTTCTTCTAGTCATCTCCATAGAAGAGAACGTCTCAAGCTGGAGTTGCAATCTCTTTAATAGTGCTGCTCCCCGCCTGGCCTCTCGTTTGAGCGTCCAATACTTGCATGCATCTTCAGCATACTGTTTTCGCTGGCGGACCGAGAATCTCTGAAGAGATGCGACAACAGAATTCAAGACAACTTGTGGGATCACGGGGGCTCCAGACGGCAGCTTCCATATGGTCTTGGGAGCTGCTAGTCGCTTCTTTTTATTTCCCCCTACTGTAAGAGTGAGACGCGGCGTATTCATGCGGTGTCCGTCATCATAGAAAGAGTCCAGCTCGTGGGAATAAGATGGCTCCAATGCCAACGCAGCTGCCTGACTATCACCCCACTGTCTTCCTTGCATGGTTTCCCTATAATAGCGAATGGCCTCAGCAGTGGCAACATCAGTATTATGTTCCCTTCGCCAATCTGGAGGCACGTGCTTGTCACAGAAAGCTTTCAACAGGTTGGAGTCCATTATTGCAGGGCTGCCATGGCCTGACTTCATCTTCAGATATAGCTGTGCCCTTCTAGCACACGTGACATGGAACGCGACGAAACAGTTCTTGTTGCTACATTGGATCGAGGCACCCATCTTCTGCTTGCAGATATAGCAATTGAGCTTCCATCGGCTCCGTGGGACCTTTTCCACATCTGTAACTGGTTCCATCACAGACATGTTTCCTATAGAAACCTCGGGAATCCAAATTGCACACAGCAAATGTGACCATTTTGAGCTCGTGGTTTGCTTAAATGCTCCTTCAGTATTCGGGCAGAAGATGCAGTTAGGTGCACCCCGACCAATAAGCTGGCACTTTCGACACAGCCACTGACCTTCAGGGATATATGGCACACCGTAGCACTCCTGATGGACTGCAAGATCACACCCGTCGCAGAAGACTATAGCATTGGAGTTTTCACAATCACCGTCATCGCAGATAGCGCACTTGCTATCCTGTTCTTCGCCTGGCCCCGCAGTCTCACCATTCACAGCCGCTGCCGAACTTGACCGGGGTCGTTGTGTCTGCGGAGGCTTGGGGTTTGGCTTCGGGATGCGCTTTTCGAGGGCATACCATTCCTTTTCAATCTTGGTCAACGTAATCTCAAAGACTGCCGGTTTAATGGGTTCCAGCTGGTCTTCACGCCGCTTCGCATTGTAGTCCTCTAACCATTTTTCATCTTGTTCATCCATGTCATACTCAACCCTACCGACACCAGCACCACCGATTGCCGAGTTTACGTCTCCTTCTGCGTTTGTAGGCTGGCTAATGTCCAGGTCTTCCTCTTGAGCACCTTCTGTCATGCGAATTAGACGGCGGTCGTGACGGAGAAAGAGGTCGCTTTCCTGATACCCGACGCTAGCCATGGTACGGTCGACATAGTTCTGCTGGCCGATCCCCTTCTGTTCATAGCGAACGAAAGGATCTCGAAGATGAAAAGACGGCTTCGGTAAGGTGAGTCTCTCGCGGGGATTTGGCCCAGGAAGCGGTACAACTTTCGGTTCGTCGGGAGTGATAATTCCACTGAGCATCGCGTCAGGACGTCGAGGAGGACGGCCCCTACCGCGTTTCACTGGCGTGATAATTGGTGGAGGAGGCACCTCGGCCGCGTCCCCGGATGCCTCTCTCTCAGCATTCCCATTTGAACCCTGATGCGATTCGTCTTGTGTGTGACTAGAGGATCGAGCCATGCCGTCGACTTCGTCGGAGCTGAAAACAGCGAATTTGGCTTCAATGTCGAGATCCGGGTGGAACTCCTCCCAGCCCCTCTCCTCTCGGGGCTTGTATCCATCATCTTGCTGCAGTGCGAGCGCAGCAGCTGTAGCAGAGCTGTACCTTGCCCGGTTCTGATTCTTCTCCCGTCTTGGACGTGTAGAGGGGGGTGTTGTTGGAGGTGGTTGAATCGAGTTGCTTTTATGATCTCGAGTTTGCGGACGTGTGCGGGTGCTGGGTTTGGTCTGGCCTCCTGTAACGGTAGGCCCTGCATGTGTCTCAGTGCCATCGATTTCAACATATCTACCTCCTCCTCCGGGTCCACCAGGGATGTATTTCCGTTTCTTAAGCGGAGGTCCTTCGCTGCGTTCTGGTTCGGATGGTCGACCCCCCTTCAAAGGCGCCTTCGACCGCGGTCTCGCAGCACGAGGAGTAGGTCTTGGAACTGCCATCGGGGCCATAACTATAGATTATAGATTAAACGCGAATAAATGACGCCGTTGTTGATTTGTTTGCCGCTGATAAGGCGCTGGCGCGAGGCCTGGAGTTAGGATGACGAATCAAACAGTGACAGACCCCGCCAGGCTGGAAGCAGTCGGCAGCGAGCAAGAGAAATCCGCCGTTCGCATGACTCGACCGACAGGAAAACGAGCGAAAGAAACAAGCACAAAGAGAGAGTCCGATGCGACGGCGATGATCCGTAAGGGGACCTGTTCACAACGCGATGAAAGGCGAGGTCCGCTCTGGACGTGCTCGAGACCGCGCTAGCCGCGTTGGGTTTGGCGGGGACCCCGGTGACCTGCCAGGGCTGAGAGCCAACTTAATTAAGTATTGATACTGTGCTCGGCAGCAGCACTTGCACCGGAGCTTCGTTTCACTTCTGCTATAGCCGCCAGCTCATCCGGTCCAGGGCAACAGAGGTCCAGGATGAGTGGTCCCGGTGACGACCGGTGAGTTCGCCGTTGTCTTCACCTGTCCGTTGCCCTGTCCGAATCCACCGTTAGCTAATCGCCGCATTTCCTCTCAGATGGCGCGGAGGCCGACCGTACGACCCAAATCGCCCAAACCAGAGACATTCCACTTCTGGGCCGCGAGATCGAATGGGTCCACAAGGTGGCCATCGCGGTGGTCATGGTGCGAACTCGCCTAATGCTTGGGGAGCACAGCAGGTCCCCAGTGGTCCTCCGCAGGAACAACACATTCCGGTTAGAGGCTTTAATGCGGCCGAGTCGAAAGGCGCTCTCAGGAGAGGTATGTCAACCTGCGTCTAACAGACTGTGTCATGCATGACCCCTAACGAGATTTCATCACGATGCAGGTCCAGGAGGTATGTTCTGCAAGCTCCAGTATGGCAGCCAACGGATAGAAACTGACACTTTACGATCTGTCCCCAGAGCCAAAGCCGACTGTATACAAGCCCACCGGGAAGGAAGTGAATAACAACAGAGCCAGTGGTCCTTGGGGTTCCAAGCGTATGTCTGCACCGCGTCATCGACACAAAGTTTACCACGGTTAACACAACGCAGCGAACACAATGGCCAACGGAAAGGACTTCTTCCTCGAGCTTCGAAAGCAGGTGTCGGCCTTGCAGCAGGGTGGAAACGTAGCTGGCGGTTGATAGTCAACCGATTGCTGGAAAGCATTCTACGCTCTTTCATACTTGGGTGGTTAAGGCTGAATACGGTACAAAAGGGAGCCTTCTCTCCGCATTCTATATCGGCTGTCTAGTTAACTCTAAGACGTCCATAGGTATGCGACTGATCTTCCGCTGGAGGTTCAGACAAGGGCATGGTAATCCCGAATGTAACTAGAAAAGCGCCATTCATTTACAAACCATCATTACCATTGGTAAATTTTAAATGCAAACGTAAAAATAATAAATATAACTCGTATAATGGATTCATATAATCTACTACTGTAATTGAGGGACCCGAACTACTTTAACGGACTACTGCAAACACATGATTCAGCGCGTGTATCTGTTTACGCAGATATACGTAACCCGTAAAATCTGCCGTTATCGCTCCAAAGCATCTGATGGCATATTTCTAAATGCATGTACTTATATGGCCAACCGATATAGTTGAGTAGCGGCTAAGTTACGATGAGCGCCCTATCAACACAGTTTAGCTCGTACCATATTATGTACCTCTTGAGACTGCATCAATGCGCAGTGGATCCCGAAACCTAATCAATGAAGGTTTCTAACTAAGTTCAACTAGCCGTTTAATTTATTTACTTTCGAAAAGCTTACTGAGAGAGAACTATTTAGATATAAGACCTATAGTCTATCCTTCGTCTGGTTCATGCATAAACGTATACCCTTGGAGATCTGTCCGAAAATATTAAACTTTGTCAAAATCCAGCACAACATAGGGATATAGGCACTAATAGAGACAAGACAGCGGGGATTATGTCAGAAAATGATTTTCTAGAGTCTTAAGTTCCTCCTGTTAACATAGCAGGTGGTAATTACAGCATCTCTTTAAACTACTGTTGATCCTGCAGACTCTGAACAATAAACAATTGTAGATTATCAAGATAGAGTCTACCAGAGCCGATTTCTAGTATTACGTCCGTCCCGTATTATTATACCCTTTTCAGTGAGGAGGAAGAATCTCTGGGACGATGCTACCTTTCTAGTTTTAGGCATGTCAAAGCGAATCTTGCTGGATACTCGCCCATTTCCCGGATAATGGGGGAGGCTGTACGAACGCGAGAGATAATTTTTGAACCCATCTGACTGATTACTGTGGATCATCTCTTTTTATTTTGTTTCAATTTCCACATCTGACAGCCAACTAATTCATCATATTACTACGTTTCCTGTGACGAGGGAGCCAAGACCGCCCCCGCGTGCAACGGCCCCTCAAAGAAAGGTCTGGAACTACGATATGTATCGAAATAGTGCGTCTGGAAGGCCTTGCGAGGACAAATTGTTTGCTATTATCCTTCGGGGTATGGAGGACGTAAGATAGAGCCGCTGGAACTCACCTCATACATCTGAATCGTCCTAGACCAGCGGCCGCAAGCATGCCACAGAAAATTAAGCACCCGCACGATGACATGCGTGAGTGTGCTTTTAATAGAAACAGTAATTATGATTGGATAAAACGCAGGTACAGCCATGGCTACGGCGGTAGAAGAAATACAAAGCCTTCGAGAATATTATTTATTTCATTGTTAGGATAATGGAACCAGCTGCTGTAACTATATACTGAAACCCGCTCTCCTGATCTTCTATCGTGTCCATCCACATTTGTTATCTCTGTTAACGTTGCATTGCTTCTTCTCAGACGCGTAGAGGGCTTGTGCGTGGTCGAGTCTTTGATTCCATCAGGAAAGGCCTCTTTGTTTGAATGCCTAAGGCGGGGTCTGCTGCGGTCGCCTGAAGACCACATACCTATGAGCCAGGGCTGACATGCGGATCACGCAGAATAGACATCTTCATAGTGAAGGCTGGCTCCAGTACTTGTTGGCTGTGTAGGACTCATGCCTATGAGTGATCCCATTAAGCGCCGGAAACCATGATCTACATCGCGGGGCATTTCCAGTAGCCAATTATTTAATCAGGGTATAACCACCGGAAACCACATCAGGACTCAACCAGGAAACTGCCAATTCAGCTAATTCTAGCAACTCTATACAGCTGCTATGAGAAGGCTGATGATGGAGTGAGCGGCGCAAGACAGTAATCGGAGTTGCAGATATCTCAGCGTTATTTTTGCGTCCACCAGAGTACTGGGACTTGTCTTTATACTAAGGGCGAGTTATCGAGTATGAGGTCTTCGAATGTTCTCCGCGACAACGATTCCGTTTGGTTCAAATACACTGCTTTATTGAATAGTGGGTATATAATATAAGAGCGTGCCTGTATCTCAAAATAGTTCACCATGCATTTTCCGAGTTTAGTCTGATCTTCCTGGCATGCAGAACCATCGAGGAGGGTGTGGTGGCTTATGTTGGGCCTGCGGCGAGCTGAGATCGCCCGGCGTGCAACCTGCCGCTCAGAGAAAAATAACCAGTAGCAACAATGAGGGAAAGGCTTGGGATGAAACATGAAGCCTGAAGTTCGAGGCTGAAAATTGTCCGATCCTATGAATGGCTTGTGCTCTTACAGATCCGCCGTAATCTCGCTCGCTCATTTTCAGATTTTGTTCCTCGAGGCCTTCCATTCCTCAAGGCGATGCATCCAACATAACCGCCGCCACCATCGGCCCCCACCACGTTCCTGAGTTAGCCCTACATAACATTATGGCTACAATCAACACTTTCTGCTTTCGTGCGGTTGTCATACTGAACCCTGCTGCGCCTGTATGACGACGGATAGGCGGACAGGTGTTCCTTGCTCGCGCAGAGAAGATATAGCTATATCTGCGTATGTGGAAGATGCCGCTACTTTGCGGACAAAGCAAATCCACCTGAAGGGCTGTACGCCCACCATCCAAGGATGGCCTGCAGACTGGCCATCTGGAAATAGGCTGAGTGGTCGACGACCTCGCTGCTGGAGATCATGACTTATTCATAGTATACTGGATCCACTCTCCCAGTTACTGCCCCGGAATTCCATTGCTTGTATCTCCTTCAGACGGTGGTTTGTTAGCATATTCGACCCCAAGGACAGAGTGGTCTCCATTATATCCAAGGCCGCCGTAACCACGTCTAGGTGAACAACGACCCAGATTTAATAAGAAAAGTGCTGTCTCGCACATTTGGCGTGTTGATCTTTTACAACCTCCCTATCTATTCTTCAGGCAGGAAGCTATTTCCTCTTTCTTGATACTTTGTATTTGCCTTCTCCATTAAGCGTGTCCCATAACTATCTTCTTTCGGTACGGCAAAGAGCAGGAAAAGTTCCTCCTGTGTCTTTGTCAGAGTACCATATCCTCATGCCTGAAAGATAATATCCGAAGACTCCGTCAGCTGTCGAGCTTACAGCTCCTCTAGTCTCGATTTCCTGATCCTGTAAGCACCATTACGTATCTTATCTCTTCCAAGAATGTTTACACTGAACTAACGGATAAGTCCGAGATACCAAAGTAATTCCCTGAGGGGAATGGTGACCAAATATACGATGCAGGGAGTCTTCCAAGGCTACGCTAATGGAAACCCATTACGACCAACAACAGTACCTGCTCCATGGGGACAGACCGAATATCGAGTACCGAACAAGGCTCCAATCTCACATGCATCTCGTTCTCCAGATAGAGAAGAAAAACAGCTCCAATCATCTGGACCAGAGCGATTATCTGGAAAAGTCTCCTATTCATCGGGGCCATGGCAAGATGAGGAGGACAGTATTCTTCTCAACGCCCGCTCCAGGGGCCACGGCTGGGGTCAAATCCAGAGAGAACATTTCCCCTTCAAGACGCCAAATGCTTGCCGCAAAAGATATGAGCGGCTTATAGCAAAGAAGCGCGGAAATAATTGGGATGAGGCAAAGTTCGAGAAGCTTGGTCTTCTGTATAAGCAGCTACGCGAACAAATATGGCAACCACTAGCTGATGCGATGGATGAGCCGTGGGAAGATGTTGAGAAAGCAGTAAGTTTTTTTGATCTTCAGCGTTGTCACATTTTATCTGGTGGCGAAATATTTCGTTAGCACAGGCTAACTCAAACCCAGTGTTTTGGACGTGGTCTCAGGTCCTTGAAAAGTACGCGAAAGACCAGGCCTGATAGTATAGAAAACCATGAGGCGGGCGTACATGGCGAGCCTCGGACGCATAAAACAAACGAAGGCCTTAGTAGTAAGAAGAACTCCATGCCAAGGTTGGACCAGCTCCTCTCCTAGCTGGAGAAACCACCTTATATCATGTATTTTTCTTTTATTTTCGCAGAGATGGGATTATTTTATGATCTTTCATTTATACACTATTCTTTTGGTTGTGCTGTCCATGTCTGCCGGCTTCGGCAGTTCTTTTCTTTCATCTTGCTTTCTATGTATATTCTATTTTACAGTTATGATGCGCTGAAATGACTCATGAAAAGTTCCCAGAAAGGTAGCCACAAAAGGCTGAGGGTATCAATCAATATGGATACAACCACATTTAGTGTGCCCGATATGCGGCATGCTGCAATATATGAAGGCATCAACGGAGCCATCCTGGTAGATATATTAGACCTTTATCCAACCAGAAGGTCCCAGAACGCCGCCGTCCTCGGACGTTGAATCCAGGGACCACTTTCTCAAAGCTCGACAGCTAAGCTCAGTGCGCCATCCAGCCTCAAACATCTCTATTCCAGCCCAGCCAATCATAGCCGCATTATCGGTGCAGAGATACGGTGGAGGTGCAACGAGCTCGACGTGTCCGAACCCGCGGACGTCGAGGAACGAACGAAGAATCGTCATGAGATACCGATTTGCGGCGACTCCACCGCTCACAACAAGGGTTTTGATCTGCTCCTTATTTCCTGCCTGGTCCCGCAAAGCTTCCAAAGCAATGACAGTTCGTGACGCGAGATGTTCAAAGCATACGCGCATGGACTCCCGCGCAAGAGCCACACGCTCATCGTCAGATGTGGGTTGGTTTGCCTTCTCCCGATTTGCAAAGAGCCTCGTAATTGTGCTGGGTACACATGAGAAACTGAACTGCAGCTGTCGTGTGTTTGCCAGCGGCGTTGTGATTGACCAACCCCATGGGCTCTCCCGCTTGATTTGCTCTTCCCCACGAGTCATTGCAGGGCGATAATCGCTGTAGTCTGCAGGGCCACTAGGGAATGCGAACTGTTCTAACATTTTGCCATACATTGTATTTTTGGCTGTTTGGAGCAATGATTCCGGGAGTATCAATCGAGCCGATTTGTCGAGAGCTTCTCCAATGGCTATATCTGCACTTAATGCCATCAAGCTATGGTCTGTGACGGAGCTAGACTTCACTAGGAGGGAGTGTCCGCCAGACACTAGGATGGACAGGAAAGGGAAGTCCGGATAGGCATTGCCGGATTCACTCATCTGTCTATTGTGGTCTTTTTTCGCAGTCAGAGCAGACACCAGCCTTGGGGTCAACAAATGTGCTTGCATGTGATGAACGCCAACGAAAGGTATCTGCCATGCTACAGCGAGCCCTTTTCCAGTATCCAGTCCGACAGAGAGGTTAGACCTCATCCCTGGACCTCTTGTTGCAGATATAAAATCCGGTATCCTTCGTAACCTGCCCCCGTCTACATCCTTTATCGATCTTCGGTCATTACTCGTCTGGCCCTCCGGAACAGGTGGTAGCGACTTTATCGCCTTGTCAACAAGACTCGCCAGGCTCTCCTGATGTGACTGGAGCGCTTCTATCGGGTGGATTCCTCTGTACTGCCTTGTATCTGCCGTGACATTTTCGAGGAAGTGAATTGTCGCCGGGCTATCCGACGCCGGAGTATGCTTTTCGACAATGGCAACGGAAGTGTCATCACTAAGGCACAATAACCTTGTTAGCGGTTTTCTTTCTACGAAGTAGAATACGGAGAATACCAAGAAGTCTCAATAGCAAGAGTGAGCAAGCTTCGACGAGAAACCGCAGGTATCGAAACAGCAGTACCGCGAAACCTGCGCAGTGAGGGAGCAACAGCTCTGCAACTCAACATTTGTATAGTTTACACTGGCCCATGGAAGAATAAATATACAAAACAATGAGAATTGTCAGGTGAAGAAGTCCAATCTCTAGTAAGGCAAGATATTCGTTGATCGAAAAGTTTCCCGCGCAACATGTTTCCCCGGAAGTCCGCAGCAAAATCCGATCTCGCACGGGCCACGGAAGCCCTGGATCGGTGCCCTAACCTTAACTGTTGGCCTCGGCCTTACTTTACTATGGTTTAATAACTACGGATCATATCTATGGAGGATTGTCGATATCTGTTATTGCTATTTAACCAGGGGATGAAATTGACCTTTGTTCAAGATGCACCACATAGAGCATGGAACATCCAGTCTATAAGAGGAACGCGCATAGATCTTTACTCTACGTCAACGTCGCAGAGAACGAATGCTTTACGCGGAATCGAGCTAATAACGGTAACGACTGTCATGTTTGTTTTCTATTTACATCTGCACATTCAAGCGATAAAGTCGGGTATCAGGGGGCATAACGTCATAAGATATCCATAATTGCGTTCCTGTCGTTCCACTTCTTTTGTTCTCGAACTTGTGGCTTCGTCTGATAAATCCGGCATCAATGACGCGTGTAGTTATGTCTCGTTGGCCTGGAAAGGTAATCCTCTGGGAGGACAAATTTGACACCAAGACGAGCAAGTCTCGCGACGGACGATGGGTCGGAGCCGGGCGCAGGAGTTCACCAGTTGATAGCGGCTTTGATTAGCGCTTCGTGGCACAACTAGTCCAAATTGATTCTCTGACTAGGTAGGGCTTTTTCTCTCTGGAAGCATGGCTTGATTCACGAGCGCCTGCCCCATCGTCGCTCATCGCGGGACATTTTGACATAGCCTCCATAGACATCGTCTTTATTCTCGATTGGAGTCACGCAGTAAACAGTAGGACTGTTCTGGAATTGAATGCGCTTGTCTCGGCTAGAGCTAGAGCCCGCGCTCTTCTTCAGAATGCTTTTTGACGAGCTCGAGTTCGCATAGGTGTACGTCGGCACCTGCAGCGTTTGGTAACCGCGCTGGTTATCCCTCGTATTCCTCGCAGTCGGGCTCAGAGGAGACGGCGAAGTCGGTGTGCGAGGCATTACACCAGGAGACTTGAGTGACAATGACGGACGACCGGAGTTTTGAGTCACCGCAGAGATGCTCAGAGAGAGCTTTGGCTTAGAAGCGCGAGCGGCGTACATGATTGTCGGATTTGCGTTTGGTCTGATGAGAAGCCAGCAAGTAATATGTATTATAGAACAAGAAGATGACAATATTAAGGAATAGAAACGCTTCTTCTTTCTCCTTTTGATCTCAACAGGGCAACTTCGATCAACAAAGTTGGCTCTGGACTTTTGCCGGGGCTATGGATATTATGGACGTAAGTACGACTATGGGGCTTGGATGATTATGCGCAAGTGCAAATGGCACTGTTCGATTGGACCAGCCAAACGAAGCAGACGAAAATAGAAAAAAACAAGAAAATGCGACGGGAAAGAAATTAGAATAGATTCCAACACAAAGTGTCTGGTAAAGGAAAGGGAGAGGATAGAAGGAATGCAGGATAGGCGCCCAGTTATATAAGTGAAAGAGGGGTAACGAAGGAGAGGTCCAGAAAGCTTGACTTGCCTGTTGGAGAGTGTCGGTTTGTATGGTGGTTGGGGCATGTACAGGGTGGAGAGAACCGGGTGGCTTGGAATAGACTTGTTTCTGTTTGCCAATAAGGATGTTTCGTCCTCTACTTGGCGCCGGGCGATCGCAAGACGATGCACGTTACAACTTGAGTCACATCCAACTGGTATCTTTTCCCCTCTCCATTGTCCAATAACTTGTCAAAGGATCAGTTCGTGTGGTTGGGATCATATCTACGTAAGGTTGGTGGTTGTGACAATTGATAAGTTGATGCCTTCAACACATCAGGTGCACACGCCACCAAGCTTGATGTAGAGAACAATAAAGCCTTGGCTGGTCTAGACAATTGAACAGAGCAAACTGCCATATGAAATAGAATGGTAAAATGCGGCAGAAGAATAATGCTGCCAGAATTCTTTAGGCAAATCAGTTTGCGCCTTGTTGTCCTCTTTTCCTAGAGCCTGTGTACCAACCTCAGACAATATGATGTGTCACCCAGGTTCTTTGTGCAGAGCAGTTGGAACTAAGTTGCTATATATCTGAGATTTCTTTGATATTTGATGCAGAAGGGTGGCTCAGAAACCTTTTCCCAACATCTAAGCAGTCCTTAATTCTTAAGTAGAGACCACAGGAAACAAGCCGACCGATCATGGAATTGACGAGCAGAATCTGTAGGACCCTGTAACTGCCATGGAAGAGAGCAAAAAAAGAAAAGAAAGGCAAGCCGACCAATCGTTTCTGATATTCGGTGTTTGAGGCCAGGACCTTTTTTTCGGACTTAGCCAAAACTGGAGGTCGCCCTGCACCCTGATCACATCTTTGAACCTTGAGGAAACTCAAAAAGGGAAGCATAGAGAGAACATCCACATAGAAGGGCCAGGGTTCAGAAACAGGCCATTCCGAGTAATTGGTGTCACTGTTGTCACTTAGCCCATTAAGAGTTGCACGTCATTAAACTAACCTTTACTGTTTCGAGGACATTGTAATAGACTTTTACCAGCATATCAAAGAGTATAAGCAAGAGATTATATCGACCTTGTGAATTGTGGCCTCTGTGTATGAGTTTATAGCCATCAAACCCAGCCCGAAGTCTTCCAATCATGATCCTATTCTTTATCCTTGATCGCATGCATTTTCCCGCATTGGCCCTCCAGTGATAATGGATGAATTTGGGAAGCAAGCCATTACCAATACCCTCATACATAGGTTGAGTCTGACCGTAGGAATACTGGAAAGACACATAGGCCTATCAAGAGCGTCGTATTTTCGGAATGTCTCGCTTGAGTTCCGAATATTGTGACAGTAATGTTGGTTAGAGTTTATATGTTGTTGGCGACCCCTATCATTTCTGCTCTTCTTCCATGATACAACCCCAAAATTCCGCATACTCCGTACATTATATTGAATTAATCAGGGGCGAAACCGTTAATAATGTGGCTGCCAGGTATTAGGGAGGGTATACCAATGCTACCGGATGAAAGTATGCTATTTATATCATATTTCAAATTTTGTTGATGAAGATATTGGACAGATGTCAAAAAGAAAAGAAGTTGAATAGAACCGATACAGTGGACCCTTGACAGCAACGTAATAGTTTAGAGTGTGGAGAAGATTTTCCACTGTTAGTACGTTCATCCGTTTCACGATGCTCTAAATGGGTATCTATCCACCAGGATATCATCTATATGCAAGTTAAGCTTCATCTGATTACCGCTGAGCATTGACTGGGAACGGATCGGGCTGACAGAACTCCGAGCATGCGTGCACGGAGTGGCAGTTCCGTTTCCCGTCCCTTGTAACATCATGGGAAGACTTCGTCCAGGACTTGCCCAAGTTATGGATACATTAATCAGTTATAGCCGAAGTACTGCGACTATATGCCCTATGCATCACCCTTCATATATCTAAGACCCGGCGATAGTTATATGCCTGTCTACCAATGACGCCGAAAATATATGGTTAAATGGATCTTACGTATTCTCTACTGTAGTCATAGGGATCTCTACGGATCGCAAGATCGCCGTGGGGCTCGAGTCGGCCTAGGGTGAGTTTCCATGTAGTTTATCTGCCGGCTCAAGGAAAGGGGAAAGTAGACTGACGATCACGAGAGATTTAGTAGTTTTATGTGCACAATACTTATTATACTTCCGGGGTATCCTCCCAGTAAACAGCCAAGCAGAGGCTGAGGTTTTTGTTTTGGAACATATCGAAGACTCTCCTCCGGCTTCCCTGTCGTAAATGATCTACCATAAGACCGGGTGAGTATTCCTGCTTCTGTAGAAATAGAGCAGGCGGTGCACGGAACCGTGTAACCATCAACGGCAGCGTACGGATATTTATCGTGCTGTTGCAGAATACATAAAACATTACTCCGTACTGTATTTGGCGAGCCACGGTCTAGATCGAAATAACATTAATGTATGGAGCATTTAACCTGGTCGCGTGCCAAGTTTTCCGAAGCGGAATGATCGCCATAATCAACGGCTGGCAAGGCTGAACACTGAGATATTTCCTGGGTCTGGTTGGTTTGAAGGATAGTGACGGCCCGGGCATTCCGTCGACCTCCGTCAAAGGCGTCGTGTGCTCAGCGATGCTCTAGTTCCGTCTACCTAAGCAGCAAGCTAGACCATTTTGTAAAGTCATTTTTCCGCAGTTTCAAGGCTATGAGACCACTTAGAATGGCTGAATTATGGTCTGGTACGAGAATGGGTTACTCAGGCGGCTGTGCCTTGTTGTTACCGTATTGATCCACGTACCAATGTATCACTCATCATCGCAGCCTGACAAGCTGACGTACTGACGTACGATTTCGCCCTCCGGAAAGGCTCAGTCGATGAACAGTCCTTGCTTAACCATTGTCCCCTCCTTCGTTTCCTTTTTCTTTTCTTCTTAATCAATCATAGGATCCTGACCTCTAGCTCTCTCTTTGCGGGTCAGTGATCTTGTCGACTAGATTTACTAGCTCTGCTGTCTTTTATCCCAGTAACAATAGGTGGAGGCGCATCAAAACGAAAGATGTCATTTAAGGATGTCATTGAACCAGGGGGTATGGTGAAATTCAAATATCTGAATAGCCTCGGATTTGAAATTGACAACTGCTAATGCTGGCGAGTGTCCTACAGTCATTGTCTCCGCTTTTGCGCTGGGGACGATCATCAATCGACGCAAGGCATCCACGCCTGTAGAATCCAGCGAGGATACAGATGAAGCTGCTGTTACAACCAATTCAGAAGGTGATAGGGATAACGAGGACGTGGTGTACAAGTATGGCACCGTTACGGAGAGCACTGTGCCAAAGCGCCGAAAAGCCATTCATTCCTGTCTACTGAATTATTTCCCCTTCTTGATGGAAATTTGGTACTGGCTGCTGACGTATTGGGTATGGATACTTATCCTCCCGTCCTTGGTTATCTACACCATGCTAACGTAGTTGATGGTCTTTAGATCTACCAGGGCCTGCGAGCGGTATCTGCAAGAGCCATTGCTGGAAACAAGGCTGTCTTTCATCAAGCTTATATCCATGCTACTCAGATCCTCTGGCTTGAACACGTCCTTCACATCGACGTCGAACTATCTGTACAGCGCTTCGTCCTCGAGAAAGCACCATGGCTGATGCCGATTCTGGCTACAATCTATTACTCTCACATAGTCCTCGGGGTAGTCTTCCTGGTATACTGCTACACATTTCTCCCGCGCTGGAGATATCAGAATATCAGACGGACACTTGCGATGGAGAACGTGATTGCGTTTGTGATCATCACTGCCTGGAGGTGTATGCCGCCACGGCTTCTCCCGGAAGAATACGGTTTCATTGATGTCCTGCACACGGACAATGATGGCGGCTCAACTTGGACGCAGAACAAGTTCCAGCTAACCATCGCTGCGATGCCATCTCTACATTTTGGGAACTCTCTGTTCGTCGCATTCTGCTTGCATAGATTCAGCCCACATTTGATCCTACGCCTCATTGCTCCGCTATGGCCAACGTCAATGCTCCTCACCGTGGTTGCAACTGCCAATCATTTCCTCCTGGACGCTTTCGTTGGTACATGCGTTCTTGCGGCAGCGTGGAAATGGAATAGAGTCATTCTGGTTCTGCTGCCGATTGAAAATCTCATCTTTAGAGTCCTTCGATTGGACAAGCCGGAGGATCCCCAGGATGACAACATAGAGACTTTACAGCCTCTACTAGGAGAGCGAGAATAAGCTCTGTTTAATGGCAACAATGATATATCGCCATAACCACAGTTAGGAATACCGGTTTCTGGTGATGTTAATACACATACATACGTCAGAGCCACCGAGGTATAGAGATGTGAATTATCTGGTCCAGACAGTCCAGAAGCGTTTTCTCTCACCCTTCGTTTAGAAAACGAGAAACTAGGATGCTCAATAAATGCGAACACCACATGCAGAGCGTCAGTTTATCTACATTGACTGTCTTACTATCACTGGCTGTGTCGTAAACTACCACCTTCCCAAACGGGTATTACTACTATCGCTACGTCAAATGAGATCCTATACTTCCTTTATAAAACCGCAACAGCTCGGGGACTTATTCCGAATATCGATTAAGGTATATGAGATTCCATACTTTCACTATTGGATCGTAAGATAGCCGCCAAGACAACAACCCTGCTACTTCGCTGACAAGCTGACAGCGAAAAGTCAGTTGATCTACGTACTCCGTATTTCGCGAAGATTGTGTTTGGAATTGGACATTTCAATATAATATTAATTTGACCTATCCTCAATATTATGTCCTAGCTGGCTCCAAAGCTTGGCTTTGAAGCATTCTGTCGTTGTAAACAGCCATGCCTTCAAACACAGCAGCATGGCTAACTACAAATCAAACAACACAACTAGAAATCAAGCCAGCGCCCTACCCATCTCCCACCCAGAATGAGATCATCGTCAAGAACGGTGCTGTGGCCATAAACCCAGTGGACTGTGCATTACAGGACCTGGGCAATCTCCTATTCCCCTGGATCAAATACCCGTTCATCCTCGGCTCAGATCTCGCAGGCGAAGTCGTTGAAGTTGGAAGTTTAGTCTCAAAATTTAAAGTAGGCGATCGAGTCCTTGGTCTCGCAGTTGGGGCAGACCCCGATAGCAATAATGCGGCGGACAGCGCCTTTCAGCATTATACTGCCGTTCGTGAGAACCTCGCATCACGCATTCCCGAACGCTTGTCCTACGAAGAGGCGGCGGTTCTGCCATTATGTCTGGCCACGGCGGCTTCTGCGCTATTTGGGGAAGATTCGTTAGCTCTTCAGTTACCAACTGTCCCTCCACGAGCCTCCACAGGCAAAGCTGTTCTCATCTGGGGAGGTTCGACAAGCGTGGGCAGCAACGCGATCCAGCTGGCCGTCGCGGCGGGCTACGAGGTGATCACGACCGCATCGCCGAAGAACTTCGACTACGTCAAAAGACTAGGAGCCAGTAAAGTATTCGACTATAAGAAAAAGACCGTCGTCCGGGAAATGATCCATGTCCTGGAGAATAAAACCATGGCCGGAGCCATAGCGATTGGGGAGGGATCTCTCTTCCCCTGTATGGATATCCTCTATCGTTCCACTGGCATCAAGTTCGTCGCCAACATCAGTGCAGCCGGGCCGCCGAAATCGAATCGCCATGGGTTCATCGGTTCCTTCCCTGCTTGTTTCAACTCCATGTGCTGGAATATATCACTGTGGACCAAGACGAGATTAAAGGGTGTTCAACAGAAGTTCATCTGGGGAAGCGGTCTCAAGACGACAGAGCTTGCAGATGTGATTTTCGGGGACTTTTTACCCAAGGCTTTGCAAGCGCAGCAGTATATCATCGCTCCGGAACCTTGTATCCTTGGAAAGGGTCTGGAGTATGTACAGACTGGGTTGGACGCCTTGAGGGAGGGTGTGTCTGCTAGGAAATTAGTGGTTTCGCTCTAATATTAAGTAGTAATGACTCCGCGAAGGCCATCCTTTTTATCTAGTCAGTTATACCACAGGGATTAAATTAATGATATCATGTAACTATCTGTTACGACCGACCAACCCTTAAAGAAGGGGTCGTACTTCCAAGATATACTCGCCATTATGCATGCCCGTTTGGAGAAAAATATCGAGTTCAACACATGATAACGTCAATAGTTATCGTCCGCCTAATTCAAACCTAGTCTACTCCATATGGCACAGATAGGCCAGTTCTCCACATAAGAGAGCTTGGTGCAGAATCGACAGATCTCGCCCGCTCTCGAGCCACCGTGCAGGTTTCTAGACCGTTTCGACTACTTCTAGAAGCACTTACTATGCGCTGCTACTCTACAGTAGAGGAGTATGCCTAGTATAACTAGTACTCGCTCCGGTTCTATGTTGGAGGAGAAAGACAAGGCCAATATTGGACAGTTTTATATAGCACCTGCTTATTCATTATATGGTGCACAAAAAAATGGTTCTGGTATTATATGAGCTATATTGTGGGAGCGTTCTCTCATCTCCATGGAGGCTTTTGTTTATTCTCAACCTGACGGCGAGAGTTGATACATAGCAATTGGCACTGAATAAAGTCGTCTGTCTTGCGAGTCTCACAGTTAATTGGTAAGCATTGTACTGAGAAATTACAACTCTGAATGTTCTATTTCATGCTCGTTCTACGTGCACAATTTACTAGTCTGGCAATGTAGAGATTGTGACATATATAGTTGCTCCTAGTCAAGCTCGAAGTCGATGTGCAAATGTGACATATAGTAACTAGAATCCGGGGTCAATACAACAAACAATGACGCTCTGACTCGACTCCGCAATTGTAAAGCTCCTCTCTGTGCGGATAGGGCGTTTCCGGTGAGTTAATCAGTCAGTACCTCGGCGGAACCGCACAATAGTTTGATCTAGTACGGAGTACTCAGTACTTCGTACTTTCGATCCAACCCCCTAGGGAAATATCGGGACCGCAACTGTTTAACATTCCCCTAGATGCTTCGGATAGCCAGCAGGCCGACTCCGTGCTCTTGATATTATTAGCAATAAATTACGTGCCAGCAGAGCACAGCTGCCAAGAAACCAGCTAGCTAGGCGATTCCCCAGGTATGCGGTACCCCAAGGGGTTGGTTGGCAGCAGAAAGGGATGAAACCCCGGCTGGGCGACTTGAGCGGGTTACCCTGGGGACTCCGGATTCCCCAAAACAGCGTAGTAAGTACGGAGTAATACCATGTTCATACCGTATGAAATAGTTATCAATATGGATTATGAAGTGCACATCAGCGGGAGAAGAGAGCGCCTTCCTGAAAGGGGGAAGCGGTGAGATCCGGACGTTTTAGTATGCATCCGCTCGAGTCCCGTGAACATGTGCAGGTCGGCTTCACTATTTTAGCCTGAGTCGATGGATGTATCTCCCCGCGCTCAATCAGATCTCTCCAGGTGAGCCAGATGAGAATGCGCGTGTCGGGGAGGAGAAGATCCTGGCAGTCTCATTGATGAGGATTCCGAGGTCGATTGGATCCGAGTTCTCGCGATCTTCACGACGGGGATCGCAGATGATGCTGCTCTGCTGTCGGCAGACGCCCGACTTGAGTCAGATGTTGGAGACGGCTCGGTGTCTGTGTTCGCTGTGGAAGTGTGCCTTTCTCCAAGGTCGGACCCGCATGTGCTCCGCATCCCGTTTACCTTTCGGGTAAATCACTGGCATGTTCGGCCAAAACTGTAAAATTTGGAGAAGATAGCGGCTGGAAACCCGTCGAAAAGAGGATTCCGGTGGAAGATGGCTCTATTACGAGATCCGATTGTGAGGTGCAGTGCAGGCATGCTCGAGGGTGTCTGTGAATGCAGCTATTTATTCATCTGTCAGTCATAGTCCTGGTCATCTCTGACAGATCTGTGTCTTCTTACCGGCCGAAAGCCCAGCAGTATGGTTCCCCATGATCAGTAGATAGGCTGATAATCCGTATTAATGCTAGAGTAGTCACTGTTCGGGATCAGGAGACCCGATTACTCGAGGATACCGCGGTGCACTCGTTTGCCGACTGAGATCTCGCGCATGCTCCGAGATTCGGGGCGCTTACCTTGGCGGGAGTTTTCGTAGGATGGGTCCTGACGGGGAGATCAGGAAGAAAGATCGAATCTTCTTGCGTCGGAGCCTCACGAGGGATATGGCAGTCCAGATGCAGCAGGAGGGATGAGACAAGATGCGTGAGATGCTACTCGAGTAGGCATAACCAGTCGACTACCAGCTAGAGCGACTCCAGCAGAGCAGCAACGCATCACTAGACGATAAACAGTAAATAATCGCAAATAACACCGTATTGACGATCGGGGATACCGGAGCTTGGGCCGAACAGCCCCCCAAGTGCCCCAAGAAGATGCTCTAGATGGGCTCTAAACGTTCCCCTGGCCGGGGCGGTGAACACCGTCGCTGAGTGTTTTTTTCTCCCGCTGAGAGAGAGTGACTCGCGTGGCCAGCAACTGCGACAGGCGTTAGTTAAGCTTCTCCGATTCCCGCAGGCCCTGGCGCAAAAAAACTGCAAGGCGGTTGATCATCCATCTGTTCTGTTCTGTTCTGTTCTGGTTGGGACAGCTTCGTTTCGTGTGTCTGGTTCCATCATCGTTTCTGTCTGGCCTGGGCCTATCCTCTTTCATTGTTTCTTCCTTTTGCTGTTATTTGTCTGGCCATTGCACGCGGTCTGTCTCTCTGGCCCCTTTGTGCTAGCTTCAGGCAATCTGTCCGGACGGACACTCTTTGATTAAAACGGGATCCTGGGTAGCAGGATCAATTCATCACAGTGACAGATTGCAGTGGTTGTGAGCATTATGGCGAGCGTGACCGAGACTGTCAAGGCGTCGCTCTTGGGGACGTCAGAGGAGCCGCAGCTCACGCAGCAGATCAAGGCCAACTTCCACAAATATGCGCGCAAAGACGAGGAGACCGGTGAGCTGTACATGACCGAGGAGGAATTCGTGGAAGCCATTGCACCCAAGGAAGAAGACTATGTAAGTGGTTGCAGTTGTTATCTCTCTTGTGTTGCGCAATGGAGTGAGTCACTGGATCGAAGCTGACTCGATTGCGTTCTGTCCTCTGTAGCATAAAATCAAGCGCGATCAGTACGGTCTTCTCTTCAGCGTCGCCGATCGACGACAGACAGGCCGGATAAGCCTCTCGGACTGGGCCACCTTCGAGAACCTGCTTTCGAAGCCCGATGCGGAGTATGAGGTTGCCTTCCGCCTGTTCGACGTCGAAGGCACCGGCACCGTCAAGTACGAGACCTTCCAGAAACTGTACAATCTCAACAAAGGATCAGATGGCGTCCCCTTCGACTGGAACTCGGAATGGGCTTCGCTCTATGTCGGCCGGAAGAAGACTCGTCATGACATGACATACCCCCAGTTCGCGCAGATGCTGCGTGGACTGCAGGGCGAGCGTATCCGCCAGGCCTTCCATTATTTCGACAAGGATGGTGATGGCTATATTGAGCCGGAGGATTTCCAGCGTATCATCCTGACTACGTCCAGACACAAGCTGTCCGACTACTTGCTGGAGCACCTCCCCACCCTCTGCAACATCTCCGCCGGCAGCAAGATCTCCTACGCCAACGTGCGCGCGTTCCAGAATGTCATCCGCGAGATGGATCTCATTGATCTCATTCTGCGCGAGGCTACGCGAAAGAGCGACGATGGCAAGATTACACGGGCTGATTTCCTGAACGAGGCTGCCCGCATTACGCGCTTTTCCTTCTTTACGCCTATGGAGGCCGATATTCTCTTCCACTTTGCAGGTCTCGATGCACCTACCGGGAGACTCTCTCTGAAGGACTTCGCCAAGGTCATCGATGCATCCTGGCACACCCCGCTGGTCCTGGGCGAACAAGCGGTCGCCTCAGCCTCCAAGGCTACCGACAAAGCCGTCGAGAAGACGAAATCAATCCTACACAATGTGCTGGAGTCGGTTCATCACTTCGCGCTTGGCAGTATCGCGGGAGCCTTTGGTGCTTTCATGGTCTATCCCATTGACCTGGTGAAGACGAGAATGCAGAACCAGCGCAGCAGCCGTGTCGGGGAGCGGTTGTACAACAACTCCATTGACTGCGCCAGGAAAGTCATCCGCAATGAGGGTTTCCTGGGTCTCTACTCTGGTGTCTTGCCGCAGCTGATCGGTGTCGCTCCCGAGAAGGCCATCAAGCTGACCGTCAACGACCTGGCTCGGGGCTACTTCACCGATAAGCAGACAGGAAAGATCTGGTATCCCTGGGAGATTGTGTCCGGTGGTACGGCCGGAGCTTGTCAAGTGGTAAGTCGAGTACCAATGGCCTCGAATCGACAAAGGCTAATCTAATCTACTAGATCTTCACCAACCCCCTGGAAATCGTGAAGATCCGTCTGCAGGTGCAGGGCGAAATCGCCAAGAACGTCGAAGGTGCTCCTCGTCGATCAGCGATGTGGATCGTGAAGAACCTCGGTCTGGTGGGTCTGTACAAGGGTGCCAGTGCTTGTCTGCTTCGTGATGGTGAGTTATCTGTCGAACTTCTAAAGAAGCAACCAAGCTAATCCAGCCTAGTTCCTTTCTCCGCCATCTACTTCCCCACATACTCCCACCTCAAGTCCGACTTCTTTGGAGAATCCCAGACGAAGAAGCTTGGCGTTGTACAGCTCCTGACTGCCGGTGCTATCGCGGGTATGCCTGCAGCTTACTTGACCACCCCATGCGATGTTATCAAGACTCGTCTCCAGGTCGAGGCCCGCAAGGGAGAAACCGGATACAAGTCTCTGCGTCACTGCGCAGCAACTATCTGGAAGGAGGAGGGCTTCCAGGCTTTCTTCAAGGGAGGACCAGCTCGTATCCTCCGTTCGTCTCCTCAGTTCGGTTTCACCCTCGCAGCCTACGAAGTGCTCCAGAAGCTTCTTCCTATGCCTGGATCTGAAGCCGCGATGACTTCAATCACGCCCACCGGCAGCGTCGAACCCGGAGTCGGTCTGCAGGTTGCCAAGGCCCCTCTTCCGTACCTGAGATGTCGCAACGCCCTCAAGCTCATCCTCGATCTGGACGAGAACTTTGGCCATGTGAAGGTCCCGCAGGGTGAGAAATGGCCCAAGTTCCTGACCAGTCCGAAGCAATGAACGCTTCATGAATCAAAAAAAGTGATGATTTAGGGTCTCTCGTGAAAGGTGATTTCCTCTGTATCTTTTATTTTTCTTTTCTGGGAATCGGGTCAGACTAGAGTTAGACTTAGATCTCCAAACTATGGGTGTTTCCCAGACGAGCGAGCATCAGACGGCATCGTTAATGGCAGTACAGCGGGTAGTCGAGAAGGGATTGTTTCACGGCCATTACTACATGTGTACTCTTAGGGCTTTCTCTTCCTTTCCTCCGATGTACATGCACCCCTCTTCGCCTGTGGCGGTTTGCCCTTGCGTTGCATTTGTGTTGGTTTTTCTCCCTTTCTGATTTGTCGCTTTCTTCAATCTTTTCCTAGCGAGTCCCCATCCGGTTCGGTCATGCATGTAACTACGCTTTGTTATGGCGCGGCGCCTCATTCGTCTTATGTTTCCTTTCAACCCACAATTCAATGAACGGAAAGACGGTTCTATTTAGTGCTTTGTCTTTTTTTCAAGTTACATTATCCTTTCTTATCTTTCTAGCTATATCCTTATCTCTCTGGCTGTGTCTAGACTATCTCATTATTCTAGACGATCGATTACAGATAGAAGTGAATTTGGTAGATTAGAAGTACAATGTATGTATTACTTATATTTATTTTGTCCTGCGGTGCATTGCTAGATAAATGATTGGGCATATCCAGTCCCCTCGAGCGGAACGGCTGTTTGCGTGTATGTATATTCGGTGAAAATATATAAAATGACCGGAAATCCCCACTGAAGAGAACACCCAACGAAGCAACCTTCCAAACATACTGCATTTGGAAATATATCATGTATAGCAATTTCCTATACCATAACCCCCAAAGGACACTTGTCGAAGCGAAATACCCCAAATTGCAGCACGTCGATCAGGCGCGATCGAGCGTGCTAAAATCTAACGGCCGGGTTAAAGGGAGATCTACTTCGGTATGTATTGTTAGTGAGATTACTTAGATAGATCTGTCTCGGATATCTCGTATCGTATCTACTATTCAGTCGAAAACACTCCGAATGGGCCTGGAGGAAGTAAATGGCGGTCTGGAATCGTAGGGTGTATGGAGGACAGTGTTGAGATGATAGTTCGGTTTGAGATGAGGGAAGAAAAAAGAGACGAAGACCGAGATAATTCCGACGTTATTAGTGGAGATATGGGACTTTCATCGTTTGTTCTGTGGAGAAGCTGTACTATCCTCTTGATGGTGAAACTAGGATTAACGCTATCGCGTTCTCCACAGTTTGTAGATAGAGTATGTACATATGTAATCTATGTGCTAAAGTAGATACTATGGACAGGTTCAGGAGCTAGTTAGTTAATGGATTTTGAGTCCAGTTATGTAATTGCCAGAGGAGTTTGCGTATCAAGTTGCGCATGAGGTGTTCCGTAATCGAGCCGTTTAACCGCTGTAGAGGGAGTTGGCGGATCTGCCCGGAAGAGACATTTATTCCATTTAAATGTTGCTTGGAGTTCTGCCAGATTGTATATCATCTCTGCGCATCTGTATGATCTCGATGGTTATTCTGGAGCTATCGGTATATGACGATGACTCGCTGGCTCCCTTCGAGAACTCAGGCTTGTTGTTAGCACCATTTCCCGGCTTAAAAAGTCAAGATGTCTTGGCTTCTGCATTTAGAATTTCTCGTTTGAACCCAGATATCTCTCCGAAGAAGCCGCTCAAAGAGGTTCTTGTTTTCAGCGAGGTAGCCCTTCCTCGGAAGTATTGGCTCGGCACGTTCGCCGGTAGAGCTGGTAGAGAGAAGGATGTTCGAGATGATCCTGCTGATTCGATTGTTTATCAATCGAGTGGTAGACGAGCTGCCGTGACTGCAATGGCATGATGAACGATATCACTTAGAAGAACACGGGCTTTCGGGGCTGCTTCTTTTCGTTGTCGTCGTCTTTCCTATCTTCAACGTTGTTCTTCTGTTCCTTTTCAGGGGACTTTGTGCGGAAGAAAAATGATCTTATGCCTCCCTTTGCAGGCTGCTGAGCAGATGGTTCTTGTATGGCAGCTTGAGTTTGGGCGGGCTCCTGGCGTTCTTTCTCAGATTTCTTCTGATGCCACAGGGAATCTTCTGCTTCAATCTCGCGTAAGACTGTTTCAAAAATCAAAGTATTAGTATGTGGTATATCCAACCCAACGGGAAGAAACCGACCTTCGTCCCATTCCCTCTCTTTGTGCGCCTCGCCAGTTCCTAGCAGTTTTTCCACGTCCACGTTCTCTCCGTTCTTGATCCTCTCAATGACTTCTCTCAACAGCCTTATCTTCGCATCCGCACTTCGAGTATATGCCTCGTAATCTTTCTTCAAGAGCAGTAATCGGATGGCTTGCGAGCCGATGAGGATGAATATGATGATATAAAAAGTTGCTGGGTTCCATTCCTGCGACTCCTTCGCCTTCCTTTTCTGGTAACCTAACGTCTCGGGATCTCGCATGAACTTTGGCATGACCGCTCTCCATGTCGATGCCTGTGCGATTCTCGGTAAGGACTCGGAGGAGTGTAGACGGACATGTTGCGAAGCTGTCAGGAAAGCGGTGCGATTGCGCAGAACGCTGGGGGATTGTGCGGAATTCCTGGCGAGAGGCCTGAGGAGCCCTCTTAGCGTAGCCATTTCCATAGATCTAATAAACGTTCGACCAGCAGATAACGAATTGTATGCGTTGCGCGTGGAACCGGCCTCGAAAAAAGATATCGGATGACAATAGTAGGTGTTCGGCAAGAGAATCGGAGAATCGGGACTGCAGATCCGATGTGCCTGGATCGCCCGTTTGGGGATAGCGCAAACTGCCGTTGCTGCGACAACGCAGTTTATGTCAGCCTCCTTCGACCACGGAGCTTCATGATGCGATATGCTCGATACTAACACGCCCAGTGGGATGGCATTCGGTTCCATATCCTTATACCAGCCTATACGCCCATGGCGGTAACAGTACTAATGCCGGGCTCCCTCGTGGAGTCCGTGAAACAGGACATCAAATCATTAGCATCGTGCACGCCTTCCACGGTCTCCTCTCTACAAACACTCCTCCGACCTTCGAATCCAGACGCAGAGAAGACTGCTAGCAGCCAGAAGAGAGACACAAAAACGACCAAAGCAGGGACGATATCGAAGAACTCGAGATCGACCCGGACCACGAAATCTAGGACCGCTGCTAAAGTCTCCGTGTTTCAAGCACCTACCGATATCCAAGACGAAGCGCGTCTGTCGCGCCAGGAGAAACTTGTACTGGCTACGGAGGTCTTTAATGTTGCCTCAAAGTCGCTCTCGGATGCTTTGAAGACGCCTGTTTCTAGACGTCAACTCGCGAACACACCAGATCAGCTCCAACACACCCCAAACACCAAGGCTCCTTTGCGAGCGAGCTCGCCTAATCGAATCGTACCGTCGCCCACCAAGTCGAAGCCGAGCCATGTTCGTCGGACAAGTACGCTTATGGCGGATGAAGGAGTGCTTGCCACAGCTGAGTGTGCGCGATTGTCATTGTCGTGTCTGCGAACTTTGAGGAGCGAACAAGGTGACCAGCCGAGCGAATTCCCAAACATGCAACTCGAACAAGGTGCATGTATACTGGCAGGAAGACTTCTCTCTCTAGGCCTCAACGAACTTGCGTACAAAGAACTGAGAGGACTCAAGCGTCGGATACAGCAGCACCTCGATAATGTCGCGGATTCAGCTGGCCGTACAAAGAAAGCTGGTACCGTAAACAACTTTAGCGATGACGCCTCGAAAGAGAGCATGGCAGACCTTCTGACCTTTAAGAATATTGGAGCTGCCAGTAGCGCACTGGGCCTTTTGGTGTCATTCCAGGCCAACGCTCTCAGGTTGATTGTATCTGAGAAGCGGTCCTCCGTCATCCAAAAGCTCTACCCAACACTTATACTGTCCAACCCCAGCAGCCCTGCCAGAATAATTACAGACGCTCTGAAATCCGGGGCCTTGTCAAAGGACAAGGCAGCTTTACAGTTACAGTCACTGTCATACAACCTTTCTTGTCTTTGTCCATCAGGCCAGAAATACGGCGATCAAACTCCACCAGTCTCAAAGTCACAAGCCAAGCCCGTCTTCTCACTTAACATTCAGCTTCTTGCACTTGAGGTTCGGACAATGTGGTGGAAGGTCTCAGGGCATGTTTGTGAGCCGAACAAAGAACTCTGGGATCCTCTGGCACGCTCCCTCAGCGCGTTCGCCCAGAACGAGCATACCATTGACGACAGTGAATTCTCCGCGATTTACAAGACCATCCTCAGACTGCAATCCGCAATGGGAGAGGATGAGAGGAAGCTGTCAGTCAAATCTAAGGATCCAAATACGATACGGAAGATCAACGTGGTGTTAGGGCAGCTGGCGCAGGAAGCAGGATGTACCGACTACGCTCTCACAATATACAATAACTTGTTGGGTCTTCCTGCTCTTGAACAATCCGTTGTCGTCGGAATTATTCGTTGCAGGATCGCATGTCTCAATATTCAAATGACAAAGTCGGCGGGCTGCCCAGCTGCTATTGCGCAGTCACTTTCTGAAGCAGCAGCAACTTTGGGGTCTCTGTTGAAAGGTACTGCGACTGATATGGAGCAGCTTCTCATTGAGTCGGCCAAACTCAAAAAGCTAGCAATGAGTGTTCTTGCAAATACTGTATCCAGGAACGGCGGCACTGACGGTGCAACTGACGAACTCAAAAGTCGAGTGGTTGAGTATCTCCAGGGCTTTGTAAGGTTCCTGAGACGCTATATTGGACGACAACCGGCCGAAGACAGCGATGAAAAAGAGTTCGAACAGTTTCAACATAAAATTGCAGTATCGAAGAACATCATTCTCGCCGCTATCGATTCGGCGACCGCTGTTGGAAAGCTGGTGGTTATGGGCGAGGCAACGGCCTGGGAAGACGCCCTGCCAATGTTTTCTGATTGCCAACGCCTCCTGGGACTTCTTGAACCCGAGAATCTGTCGCAGGATGACTCTTTTGTGGATGACACTAGAGGCATTGCTTTCGTCAAATTGTCCAATGTCTTTTGGTCTCGGTATCTAAAAGAAAGAGAATCTGGAAAGGGCTATAAGCAACTTATTCCGCTTCTCAGACAGTCAACAGCCTTGCTTCTTAATTGCTCTCCTAGCGAGAGGAGCACAGGGTTTGCCGCTCTCAAATTTGAGCGACTTGCCCATCTTTATGCCGAAGGAAATATCGGCTCAGAATCGGCCAAGGCATTTCATCAATCTATTCATGAACATATCGGGTCAGGTATTCTTCAGGACCTCATGTCCACAGTTGCTGGAAAGCCAGCACATCGGGCTTTCCAAGATCCGAAAAGCGAAGGCTTTGTCCTCGGCCGTGTGCTGAATGGACACCTGAGGGTTCAGCTGCGACGCAGAAACAATACAGATCCAGTAACATTCGACGACACGGGCCTGGAGCCTGAAGAACGAGGTTTTATTCTGGAATGGCAGATGGGCCTTCTCATGGATGCTCATGTTCATTCCTCAAGTGACGAAAGCCTCCGTCCAACTCTGACTTCCCTTGTCTCTACCCTTCTTTCCCTCTATACTCCCGACGTTTATCCTATACACCGGTTACGCATTATCATGTACACCCTACGTGCCATACTTCAGCACCCCGGAGCAGTGGATGTACCTGTTGCTGAGACACTTGTCTCTGAAGGTACAGCAATTATAAAGGAGGGAAGAAGCCGGTTTGACGATCCCGTGCTCTCTGGGCTTGAGGGTCATTTGAAATCATGTCTGCGGCTAACTTTGGGGTTTCATACTGGAGACCTCGCACCCGAAGAACTTGAAGCAGTGGTCCAGTCTTGGATTCAAGTGGCTCAAAGTTGTCATGAGTGGGAGTCTGTCGAAACTCGTGTGGGTGATGCGGAATACTGGATCCTACAGATGAATGCCCTTCTCGACTATCTCGAAATCCGTGGGATGTGGAAACTCCAACTCTCTGTCTTCGAGATACTCCTCCATATCGTGCAGCTCCAGACAGTCAAAGACGCCTCTGAAATCGTTCTGCTTCAGTCTCGATCAGCAACACAATATTGTCGACTTGGGAACTGCGCCCGAGCTGGAACGCTTCTCACTCAGGCGAATCAACATATCGAGAACAACCGCGTCTCTTCTTTTGCAACGTTGTCCAACCACCTGGTCAACGTCGAGTATTTGCTCGAGACTGGTAGCCTGGAGAAAGCAGCTAGTGCTTTGTCGGCCGCCCGAACGTTCTGCCAGAGTAGTCAGGTGAAAGGAGAGATTTCCAGCAGTTCTGGTACACAGAAGATGTCGTGGGAGCGGGTCATTGCAGATGCAGCTCTTGTTCATTCCAAATTCTTCTACGCGCAGGGATCAATGGCAAATGCTCTCTTCTTCGCAAAGCTTTCAGTACGTCTGAACTGCAGACTCTGGGCTAAGCTGGAGAAGATGTCGCAGAAGAAAGAGGACACACCGGAGCGTGACAGCTGCGATGCTGAAGTAGACACCGTTACGGAGGGAATGGCTAATCTTAACATGAAGGACGCCTCGTCGAAAACATACTCCGAGGGATCGCCTTTCTGGCCGCATATCGCCTCGCAACATTCCAGCCTTATGAATCTCGTCCATCTTTCTGCTCACAGTGGACTCCTCCAAGACGCTATCTACTACGCGGAACAAGCGGTAAAGATCAACAGAACCCTCAATGCAAAGGTCCGTCTCATCGCCTGCCAAGCTCAGCTCGGCTATGACTGGATTCGTGGTGGTCACATACCAGAAGGCCAGGAACTCCTTAAAGATGCAGTTGAAATGTCGCAAGAACTCGATAACAGTATCGAGATCGTCTCCCTTCGAGTCAGTCTTGCTGCTCTCTATCAAGCCAAAGGACTGCATGACCAGCAGTCTCGTGCTCTCTCTGAAGCGGAACGCGCCGTCCTCGATCTTTGTCGACCGGACTCAATGATGCCTCTAGACTTGTCCTCTCCAGACCTTGGCATAGAAGACAAAATGGAGAAGTTGGAAATTCAGAAGCCAAGCAGAAAGCCTCGGAGGGCAGCAACAACAGCAACAACGCAGCGGACACGCAAAGCAAAGACAACGTCTAGCGAATCAGTGTCGAGCAAGGCGTCTTCAGCTACAGCGCAGTCAGTCGCTCTGTTGAAGCTCAGAGGCGACATACTTCGACAACAAGCGTCTTGTTCTCTCGCAGGACATGATTTCGACAAGGCTCTTTCCCTACTGAAGGATGCGTGGCAGTTTGCGATGTCCAGGGCTGGCCAGATCTCCACTCAGATCGACGAAAGCGAGCATCTACTCGCTGATACTATCAGAAGATTCTCAACGCATGCCGTGTACTGTGTGCTGCCGGAATCTACGCTCTCCCTGCCATCCGTGCAATCTACAGCAAAGGAAATTGAAGATCTTGCTTCTACTGAAGCCTCTTCGACTACAAAGAAAACCCCCGCTGTGCGCAAAACGAGAGCGACTTCCACTCGGGGAACACGGTCACGTACTACCAAGAAAGAAGAGGATTTCTCCACCATGCTGTCTAGAGCGAGTAATCCCCTTGGTGACATCTTCAAGGCTGCTATTACATGCGGCTCTACAGCTGATGCACATGCTGCCTCCCGTCTAATGAGTCGGATGTCTCTGCTTTCAAATGCTACTGCGTCTGGAGCTCTGGGGACGGATCTTGCGTCACCAGCCAACGTTACCGGTGAGTCTTGTCCAATATGCCATTGCCTCAGTGCTGTCTAACGTCAAACAGAAATCGGCCGTATTGGTGCCTTTGAGCGCGCCCAGCTGTCGATCGAGATCGATAAGCAACTTCCTAGCTTCTCCGATCCGCTGAGCTGGCCGGTGGCTCCGACCTGGACGAGGCAACTTCAGAGTTACTCGTGCTCCGATTTTACTTCGCAGTACATTGACATCCTTCCAGATAATTGGAATGTCATCTCGCTGTCTCTCAGTGCAGACAGGACCGACATTGTTATCTCGAAAATGCATAAGGGCCGTGCTCCTTTCCTCCTCCGTTTGCCCTTGAAGCGAGGAGATTCCGAGGATGAAGAGGAGGAAGAGGAATTCACCTTTGATGAAGGGAAGAGGGAATTGCAGGATATTATCAAGCTCGCCAATATCAGCGCACATGACGCCCGCTCGCGGACAGATAGACAGTCTAGAAAAGAGTGGTGGGCGAACAGAGAGGCACTTGATCGACGTCTAGAAACGCTGCTTTGTAATGTTGAGAATATCTGGTTGGGTGGATTCCGTGGTGTTTTCTCTCCTGCTTCCAGGAATGTCGACCTCCTATCCCGGTTCGGTGACGCTTTTCAAAACGTCCTCGACAAACACCTGCCTTCTCGAAGGAAAGGCGGTAAAGCAGGGGAAACGAGACTCACTCTCCACTCCAGTGTCTTGGAGCTGTTCACCGGAATCCAGAACCTGGAAAGCCGTGAGGACCCGGAAGATCTCCTGATGGATCTGTTATACTTTGTGGTGGATATCCTGCAGTTCCATGGAGAACGCAACGCCTACGACGAAATCGATTTTGATATGATGGTAGTGGACACGCTTGATGCACTGCGCAGCTACCATGAAAGCGTGCAGAACGAGGGTCACAGTGAACCAGACCACACGATTCTGATTCTTGATAAAGCTCTTCATTCTTTTCCCTGGGAATCACTTCCGTGCCTTCAAGGGCTGCCTGTTTCCCGCATGCCATCATTGCAGTGCATTCGCGACAGGATTATGGACTTCCAACAGCACACGAATGATATCTCCCAAGGACTGCACATAAACCGGAGCAGCGGAACCTACATACTCAACCCAGGCGGTGATCTTAAGGCGACACAGGGGACCTTTGAGGAAGATCTTTCTTCTATCAAAGGTTGGACAAGCATTGTCAACCGTGAACCCAGTGAGCCAGAATTCAAAGAGGCGCTGGAGTCCAGAAGTCTGCTTCTTTACTTCGGTCACGGCAGTGGCGCTCAGTACATTCGAGGACGAACTATCAGGAGGCTAGACCGATGCGCAGTCACTTTCCTTATGGGTTGTAGCAGTGGCTGTCTCACCGAAGCTGGCGACTACGAACCCTATGGAACGCCGATGAACTATATGCATGCCGGCACTCCAGCTTTAGTTGCTACTCTGTGGGACGTCACCGACAAGGATATTGATCGGTTTGCCAAGTCAACCTTCGACATGTGGGGTTTGCTAGCTGGGAGCGAAGCCGTGCAGGGAGATGTGAAGGGGAAGTCGAGATGCGTTAAGGGAGCTGTTACAAGTCAGGATTCCATGTCTGACCGGCCAGTTGCTCTGGATGAGGCTGTTACAAAATCGAGGACGTCTTGCCTGCTTCGGTATTTGAATGGGGCAGCACCAGTGATTTACGGTGTTCCGGTGTTTTTGAAGTAGAGGGAAGTATTGTTTTGGCCGATTCCGTTGCCGTCGGGATCAGCGTATGAACTTGGTTACGGACTGGAGTATGGTGTTTGTATATCCCGGAGCGAAAGAATAGACCGCATAGGTACCTTTTAGGCTCTAGAATAACGCAGTTAATTACCAACAACATACCATATATCCCAGCTAGAGCGTCGTCGTTTGTCAAGAGCTGATATTATCATCCATTTCCCGATGATGTAAACTTATCCGTGTCCGCGGGGTATCAACAACGGATGCCACACTCCCCGACGGTGCCCCATCGACCCGGCAGCATCTCCTCGATATATTCGGGGGAATAAGGGTATGTATACTCGATCACGCTATGATATCCGCCCCTTATGATGAAAGGAATGCCCATGATGAGGGGCAATAACCGCACGAAGCATCAGCGCGGGGACTGGCAACTCGGGACGCCCCTCATCCCCTCACGGCTTCTCCACTCTGATAACAGAAATGCGTCGCGCCGGATCTCCCTGGAGCTTCTGCCACGATCTTCTTTTCTCTGCTATCTAAACCCTCCTCTATAGCATTCAATTCCTTGTCCCTTGTCCCTTGTCCGTACAATCGCCCCAAAGAACAAGTCACTCGCCATGTCCGTCACGACCAAGGCGACAATCGCCTCTTTTGGCGGAAAGCTGTTGAAGCTCGCTCACAATGCCACCACGACCAACTGCGAGATGAACTTCAACCTCTACCTGCCACCGCAGGCGTACAAGTCCTCATCTCAGAAGGTTCCCCTTCTCATCTACCTGTCCGGACTGACCTGCACGGGAGACAACTGCTCCGAGAAGGGCTTCTTTCAGCACAAGGCCAGCCAGAAGGGCATTGCTGTTCTATACCCGGACACCAGCCCACGTATGCGCCCCATGCTCTTCTTCGCTCGAAGATTTTGCTTTCCTTTCCTATCAGGGAGTAATTATGGTCTAACGCGATTCTTCTTATTCCAGGTGGTCTGAAGATTGAGGGAGAGGACGACTCCTACGACTTCGGAAGCGGTGCGGGCTTCTACGTCGATGCAACCAAGGCCCCATACGACAAGGGCTACAAGATGTACAGCTACATCACGGAGGAGCTGCCCAAGACCGTCTTTGCGGCATTCGACCAAATCGACTCGAGCCGTGTTAGTATCACTGGCCACAGTATGGGCGGTCATGGTGCTCTGACTCTGGTATGGACTTTGTTTACCCCAAAACCCATGGCAATACAGACAAGTGAGTGGGATTGGCTAATCCTGTAACAAAACAGTTCCTTCGAAACCCCGGAAAGTACAAGTCCGTTTCCGCATTCGCTCCCATCTCCAACCCCATCAACTGCCCTTGGGGCCAGAAGGCTTTCTCGGGCTACTTCGGCACGGAGAACCAGGAGAAGTGGAAGGAGCATGATGCCTCGGAGCTGATCAAGAAGTGGAACGGGCCGTTTGATGTGCTTATCGATGTTGTATGTTTTCCCCTTTTCTTATATATCATTATTCCTCATGGCCATAAGGACATAACCCTATATGCAGAACCTAACACTAACCCTCAACTCAAATCCAGGGCACCGGCGACAACTTCTACAAGCAAGGCCAACTCCTGCCTGAAAACTTCGAAAAGGCCGCCAAGGAAGCCGGCATCGACGGCGTCAAGGTCCGCTACCAGCCGGACTACGACCACAGTTACTATTTCATTTCCACATTTGCCGACGACCACGTCGAGCATGCGGCCAAGTATCTGTTCGCTTAGTGCGTGAGACCCTATCTTATTCATTCCATTTCATATTATTACTATTATTTCAATTATTCACTGCTGCATCATCTTCAAATATTCAAATGCTCTTTTTCCCTGAATAGAATTCGTCTATAAAATACCATTTGCTTTGCCAGCTTAGCCACTTCTCTTTCTTTTTATTATTTCTACCCCCCGTTCGAGCGTCAAGTTCAGACCTTTTTTTATTTTCCTTTCACTCTTCCAGGTACCATGGATCCTAAATCTAACTTCTGTAGAAGCGACCCCAAGGCGCCTAGAGCCTCGATATAATACTCAACACAACCTGCTACGATATTGACGAAGTTATCGTTTGTCTCGTCGGCTATGTATGCCTTGCAAACTAAACGATATGGAACGAATCAATGTATTAAAAAAACTAGATAAATCATCGAAAATCGGATTTGAACAGGATTAAAAAAGCCCATCAGAAACTCGTATATCAGGCGACAGAAACAGAGAACATACATAATGCAATAGGATATCGTCTATAATAATGTAAACCTGTACTGCTGATAATCCAAAATCAACATCAGAAGTATGGTAAGAACCGATACCCACCTCGCCTCCTAGAAGCAAATTTCAAAAAGCTCAACCATCTGCATCTGATCATTTCATCTCATATTTGCTCCCCTCTTCTCGCATCTACCTGAGTTCTAGATCTGCCTAACACAGCATGCTTGGTTATGTGTAAAAGGAAGAAGAAAAAGAAAGACAAAGCCTTTTCAAGACTTCGCGATGGAGAGTCCCTTCTTCCTTAAAGGGCAAAATGACCTGATAAGTGAAAAGTTCCTCCCAGACACATCATACATCCGTTGACATCTCTCTCATTTCTCCACCCTTGGTAATCCAACCCTCCGATAACTAACACTGATTCATTCCTGCCATCTTCTTGCCATCTCTCTTTTTGGTATCTCTTCGTGATCAGTTATCATATAAAGAAGAACAAAAAAAGAAAAGTGAAGGAAATATCTGCTGGTAACAAAAAGACCCGCCCCCGTTTGCTATAGAAAAGGCAAATCGAACAGTGGGTTGCCTATGATAAGAAGAAAGAAGAATGCTGTTTTTGTCTCTTTGGCTATACGAGAGATGGAGAACGCCCCAGAATGCATGCCACGCTGCGTTACACAAACTATGCACGTTGCTTGCTTTTGCTTTTCTTTTTCAATGCTTGTCGTGTAAGAAGGGTAAAAGGCGAAGATTGCTGGAAGTCGCTCGTGGTGGGTAAACAAGTAAGAGGAAACTAGGTAGATGGAAAAGACGCAAAACAGTCATCCCGGCCATGTCACATTGGAATAATGGGCTCATCGAAGAGGAAGAAAAGGCAGGGGAATCTAAGAAAAAGCAAAAAAGTCTGGAGCAGCGTAGATTTTGGGAATGAGGCCGAGCGTAAAATCATGTGGTATCACCCGCTCAATCGTTGGATAAAGGACTGATGGCAATGTCAGTTGCTTGTCACAGAAGAAATCGAACCGTGGGAGAACATACCTGGAAAAACTGCCGGAAACCTTTGGTATCCAGCCGACTCAAAGCACCCAAAAATTCTTCGATAAGATCTACCCCCATTCCCATGCCAGGGAGTTCACGAGTACGGAGATATTCAGCATACTCCGCACCCGTTTTGGAAAAAATCGTGCGCTGCAGGTTTCCTGCCTCGGCGAGGACCTGTCTCGCCTGCGCATCCTTCGGGTTGAAGCTAGGTGTCGCCGGGAGCGCCCAGCAGAGCGGTGAAAAGCGGGTGATCATGAACTGACTGAAACCGGGCAAAGCAGGTTGAGTAGGGGTTGCTCCGTTTGTCACAGGAGCGATGTCCGGACCACCCCAAGAGCTAGCCATCTTAGACAAGACAAGGAACGCCATCTTCGCGGTTGTTGGGTCATCCGCATCTCTTGCAAAGTGTTCAATAGTAGAGATGACGGTCTCGAAGATAGGTTGGTTGGCTAGGAGAGTGTTAGTTACAGTATACTGATATCAAAGATGTGGCAGATACTTACTCTCGCTAATTATAACGGCTCCCAGGTCATTGTTCAAAACCGCGAGCAAGAAGTTAAGGTACTCTCGCTTCAACTCCGCCAGTTGAATCTCATCATCCGTGCCAGTAATTGGATCAGCAATCCCTGAAAACACGCGCTGAAGGAAAGGAGTGAGCAGCGTATCCAGAATTCCGTAGATCTCAGTCTTGAACCCGAAGATGACCTGGTCGAGAAGTCGCAAGAAGAGTGCCATCTCGTCTTTGGATGACGTTTGAGTGAGAAGCCCATCGATCCATCTTGGCAGCTGAGGGAGGATTCTCGAGCCGAGAACACCGATCAGCCTCGAGAATGTGAACCGGGATGCCGTTCTGACATTGAAAGAAGTCTTGAGCGATTCCAAGGCAACGAGCGTCGCTTCTGCAACTTGAGCAAAGGCTTCTGACACTTCCGGAGCGGGAGGAGTGGACGGAGCGTTGGTGCCGGGAGTCCAGTCCGAGAAACCTCTTGCAAGAGTTCCCAGAGCCATAATGTCATGATGGATTTGCAACACGGCTCTCTCATCGTTTGACTTCGCTGGAGCTAGGTTCCTTTCCATGTCCATGAAGATAGGGTTCAGGACCGTCTGAGCGTACAGCGCTTGCTTATCAGACGGGATAGCGGTGGTCGAACAAATCGATCCAACTGCCTCGAAGAGGTATAACTGGCTATTGAAGACCGCATCTGCTGAGTTCTCATGGTCCTCTGAAGACATTTCGTCGCCGTCAGAACCATCAGTTGGCACTTCAGCTTGGATAACAAGCAAATCACCAATTGCTTTGATAACCGTCTCGGCCACATTTCCGATATAAGCTCTGAGATGCTTCACGAAGCGTTGGAAGAGGTACCACGACCGCGTCCTGACCTTCTTCACGGGATGGTGAACTAGCTGGAGGAAATTTTCCAGGACTCCTGGAATGAGATGCGCATGGTGTTCGAAAAAGGTGTTATAGCGAACGCAAATCTCCATATACTGGAGCTGAGTTGCAGGGTGGGTAAATGATCGGATATCTATATTGAGTCAGCGACGCCAGCTACAAAATAATCACCCGCTGCAGACTTACCGGATTCAACCATCCTCAGCATCATGTCCACCAGCCTATCAGCAGCTGGATTGTTCGGTTTGTTCTTATTGTACAGACCACCAGATTTGACAGCAAGATCACCAAACAGGAACATCTCATGGAGAGCCAGATCAAGGTCCCGCCAGTCTAGCTGGCCACCAGACTGCCGCAAGTTTTCGAATGTCGTCCCCACAACTTCTGAAACTGCTTCCATATATAATTGTTCGTTTGCCGATGCAATAATTTGTTGCAGAACATTCAACCTCTTCCGCAGCTCCTGGAACTCGGCTTCATCCGTCTGCTCGTCTTCGTCACCCCATGAGGACGTCTCGTCGTATCTCATCTTTGCAATGATAGCTTTCAGAATGGGCAGAAGCATGGAGGAATGCTGAGCAGCCAGAGCCGGGTTCCCTTTTGAGACTTTCCGGGAGTAGGACAAGAGGTCATTCACGCAAGGAATAATGGTCGAACAGACCTCATCGTATTCGTCGGAGAAGAAGCGGAGGATATGCGGAAGGAAAGCCTGGAGAAGCGAGCTAGCCTTCTCCCTAGCCGGGGCTGGAGCGGCCTCATTGTCCAACACTCTGACAATATCAATCACGGTGATGTTGACCAGCTTCGCAACAGTTTCAGCTAGGTCTGTGTCGTATTTGGAGGTGAATCTAGCTTCGTGGAGCGGAGGGCTGTTGGAGAGCTGAGCGACAATAGTTTCTAGATTCAAGAACATGATCATATCAATCTTATCCTCGGCCTTCATCTTCTTGCCAACGATCTCAGTAAAGACGTCGATTGCCGCATCCCGCAGCTTCTCCTCGCCCTGTCTGACATCCGTCCTCTGTGCCCGTGCTAGCTGCTGGAACAGAAGATCCAGCATGGACTGGTTCACGACCAAACCGATGTCGATCCAGCTCACCCAGCTACCCACAACCTTCAGACACATCTCCGCGATCAAGTCATCCCCATCCCGCCACTGCGACAATATCTCTTGCCAGGAGCTGGCGATCTTCTGCACATCTCTCTCGCGAATCAGGTCCTTGAGGGCGTTCGCCTTATCCTGTTCCGTGCGAGATCGGGACACCAGCACATCACCAATTTCTTCGTGAATCGAGATAATCACACGGAGATAGAACACGATCCCCGCAGGGTTGTCTCGCACCGATGTGGAAGGGTCCTTGGTCGTCAGGCTGAGGAGATCGTCGAAAAAGGTCTCCCAGCCGCTGGCGTAGAGAGAGCAGAAGAGGCAGGTGAGGGTCTGGGCGATCTTGTTCTGGATATTTGCGGAGTCCGGATTCAGCGTCCCATCTTGTGCGTATCCTTGCCGCAGATACCCCAGCAGGGCGTCCTTGACGAACCCAAGACCTTGCAGGTCAATCAGGCCGGCCTGGGCGGCACTGTTGACCACCTCCAGGGCCACATGTCGTACGATCTCTGAGTGACGTGGAGTTTTGGTGAAGACGGACAAGCAGACCTGCCACCCCGTTGGGTCGGAACGGAGCTGGTTGAGATAGTCGTAGGCTTGCGCCTTGAGGGCTTGGTCGGAGGCAGGGTTCCAGCCGATCTCGATGGCGTTTGCGACCTGTTGCAAAGACACACCTAGTTAGTGCTTGCTCAAGAATATTCTTTTTTTCTTGTTCGTTGGGAGGGGCAGCATCCGGGGGAGGGGCGTGGGGTTTTTTTCTCAGGGCTAGATAAAATCTTTACCTGATCCTCCATCTTCGACCAGCCGGACTTGCTTTCGGAGTCGTCGGGGACTCAGAAAGCGATGAGCGACTCGGACGTGTAGGAGCGTTTGTGGGAGAGTAGATGCTTCAAAATGCAATAATGTGGAGGGTCATATCATTCAGAGGTAGTCATCGAGCCATGGTAGTTTACAAGGAACATGCGGGCGGTGTCGGCTGTTTCCCTTCAAGGCTCCAGTTAGTTAATGAGTTAGTTAGCCCCAGCCACGGCGCACCAGGCTTAATTAACTAGCCAGGGAATGCGGGAATCAGGGACTCACTACGAGTGATCTGGTCTCAGAGAGAATCGAATCAAGAGCGACCGGATCGACTCATCGATATACGAGAATAATAATATCACACTCCTTCTGTGTGTTTTTGTGCCCGGAAGCAAGATTACATTTGGGGCTTGGCATCCGTAATTTTGGGCCGGAGCCCCAAAAAGGCAACGGTGTACGTGCCCGGCTTTTCTCCGCTGGTTCTCGCGCTGTTGAACAGCTTAAACCCCCGTTTCTTATATTCTTGGGCTAGGGGTCATATCCAGAGTCTAGAAGAAGACAGCAAGACTTTTTCTGCAGGGAGCTATCTACCGTATATGCATAATGAGCAAAAATATAGGCATGCTGAGCCCCGCCGTTTCACGCATTGATTCTAATCCTCTAGTCCGACTAGTACTTCAAAGGGATTCGTCCAGAGGAACACTAAAAAAACCACATGCGATTCGACTGTCTAAGTATATATGTAATAAGAAGTGAAGATACGTCATGCCTGTCATTAATTCTTTCATCTCCATATTTTATGCCTTGCCGTGCTTGGCGGCTTCCTCTGCCAAAACTTGGTGTTCCACCTTCTCGAAGCCTTCTACTGCTTGGCCGTATTTCTCGAATACTTCCTTCTGGTATCCATCGGCAATCTTCTCGATGAACTCCTCCTCCCTCCATCGCTGACCGATCAGGTCTTCAAACGTCTGGTCGGGCTTCCTCTCCAGACCCCATACGGCCTTGTAGGCGGCGCCCAGAGCGCACGCGTTGTCGCCAACGTCCAGCTTGTAGACACCCTCGATGCCTCCGAGAACCTCACCAGCAACCTTGGCGATGGCCTTGTTCTTCGATCCGCCTCCGACGAGATACACCCGTCTGGGCTGGGCGGGGATACCCTCCGCGGGGCTCTGGGTCAGTCCCTTCGAACGGAGACGGAGAGACAGCAACTGGCTCTCAACAATCGCGCGAGCTTCATCCAGGGGCTTGTCCCAGCCCTCAATCGTCTCCTGCAATGACTGATCCTTCGCGTCGTAGTTGAAATGCCATTGTCCAGCTGGCAGATTGGGGACAATCTCTGGTCGCGGGAAGAAGAGGCCCATCTTCATCTTGTCTGAATCGGTCTTCTGACAAAGTGCTGGCGTCTGCAGCACGGCTTTGTCGAAGTTAGCCCAGGGGTTGGAAGCGTCCTTCCCAACCTTGGCGTCGATTGCGTCTCGGACATGCTCACGAGCGAGACCTCCGTTCTTGTAGCAAAGCATGAACATGTACAAGCCAGGCGTGGTAGGGTGGTTGAAGAAGTGAGTAGCAGGGTCTGGCTTGTAGTGAGGAGTCGACATCAGGAAAGTAGTCGAAGTACCCAGCGAAACCATAGCATCCGACGATCTCAGGGGCAGAGCAAGAATCGTGGCGGGGTTGTCACCAGTAGCGGGGATAACAGTGCAATCCGGGCTGAAGGAGTATCGCTCCACAAAGTATCTATCGATCTTTCCGAGGTGAAGGCCTCCATCTTCAGGGACCTCTCCCAACTTCTTCTTCAGGTCCTCAACGCTGAACTGACCAGAGGCCAGCTTGAGGAGACGGTCATCGTAGGCGCCGTTCTTGATGTTCCACAAGTTCATTCCACAGACGTCTGAAATATCAAAAGGTGCGATGTGACCCAGGAATAGCGAGGCCAAGAACGAAGACACTAGAGAGATCCTTGCAGTGTTCTTGTAGGCATCAGAGTGCTTCCGGGTGAAGCGGAGGATCTGAGGACCCGTGAATCTCTATAAAGACGGAATTATTAGTACTCCAAAGAGGAAACCAAAAATAATATATGATATAACTCACATGATGCGCCTTGCTACCCGTCACGTTTGCCAACTCCTCCTGGCTCCCCAGGGCAGCATCAAACTCGTCGCATTCCTTCTGCGTACTGGCATCCTGCCAGTTAGGACTGTAGGGGTAAGAAAAGGCTCCCTGCAACTGCTCCTCGAGGGTCTTCTCCTTCTGCAAAGACTTCAACAGCTTCTCAGCATCATGGCTCCAGTACACACTGCCGTGCTGCTGTCCCGCACCACTGATACCCTTCACACGGGCGAAGTCCAGTCCTTGCTCCTTCAGCCTATTCAACACTGTGTCGAGAGCTTGAAGCCACAGGAGGACAGGAGCGAAGACCTCTCTCTCCGCCTCATTGGTGAGAACTCCCTTCTTGATCCCGAATCCCTTGGAGTCGGCGTCAAAGTCGAACTTGGCGATGTGGGCAACCTTCAGGTCCGAAGTCACAACGATACCCTTCAGCTGCTGGGTCGACAGATCGAAACCAAGGTAGAGAGGACCCTGGGAACCCATTTTGTAATAACAATTGTCTCTTCTCTTTTCTTTTCAAGGACCAATGTAAAAGGTCTGCAAAACGCAATTGTCTAAAAGGTAAAAGAAGAAGGGGTGCAGACAGATATCTATCACGAAATCAAAAGAAAATCAGAAGGTGATTATGGTCGCCTCTTGCTGTGGGGAGCAGCAGCCCACCCAATTATCCTTTTAACACGTAGTCTCACCGGAGAAGTGTGAGGTACGAAGCTGGAGCGCAAGACAAGATGCCACCGGCGCAACTATGTACTGTATATGTACTGAAGCACGTCGCAGCCGCGCAGTTTAGAACAACGAAGATATATAGTATACAGTAGTATATAAATGATGATGCAAATCACAGATAATAATGCCGTGAAAAAAAAAGGTCGAGCCCCCTGCACAGGCTGAAGATCCTTACGGGTTGCTCTGCGGTGTGCGGGCGAGAGTACCCCGCGGTGATGTAAAGTGGGATGGTCGAAGGCGGTAGGCGGCTCCACTTGGTCGCCCGCCGAAGAATTTGCGCATTTATCCGGCACCTGGGTAACTTTAGCGTGGCGAGTATAGTGTATAGTGTATAGTGATAGTGATAGGAGCTGTGGCTGGGTAATAATTGATAAGGATCATATCACCCCCTAAAAATCTACATTCTACTGGGCTTATTGCTCTCAGAGCTGGCGTCTTACGAGACGCAGTCATGTATTCATCTTGCAACGTCTTGAAACCTGCACATGGATTCATCTATAGCAGTTTTCTACTCCTCGTTTGATAGATAGCAAACCATGCTCTATGATCGACGAAGCACTATCAGAAGTCATTGTGCACAACGCTATTGGTCAATGTATGAGATCAGTCAATCGAGATTTTGCGATCCCAACAGATCTATCCAATAAACTCAGGGCCGAGTAAGAACAGTAGAGAAAGACATTATCTGTTTCATACCCTCAGGCCACTTTGTACAGCCATTTGTTTGCTGTATCCTGCAACCAACGACCGTCTGTGAAGCGTTAATCTCCATCTACTTAGGGTATCGTTGTACTGAGCTTCCTGCAGTAGTGTGGTGGCGCCTCAACATGAGACTGCCTGCTTTTCCAGGGAACCACCCTGACATCCTAGCGTCTCTTGTGAACACCATTTTCTTGTGAATGGCTGTGTGTATGGCCGTGGTCGTGGTCATGGTCATGGCCCACTTCATCAGAATCCTCAGGCTCAGGACTGCTTCGTGGGCTGACTCCAGGCGGGATGAACTCTTCAGTGAAGCTGACCTCCCTGTCATCTTGTGGCACAAAGCGAACCTTTACGCGCTTTACACCCCGGACTCGGGATCCAACACGTTCACGAACACTCTTCTCAATCTCCCGAGACTGGTCGACCGGCCACGTGCCGGGGACAGCGAGTTCAACTTCCATCAGGTAGTTCTGGCCGGACTTCAGACCTTGTACATCTCTGATTTCGACCAATTGGCTATTGCCAGCTTCGGCGAGAGCCTTGGAAGTTGCTTTCTCCACAGAAGCTTTGATCTCTGCGTCCACAGTGGTGTCCGCTAGCTCGAGAAGTGCGGTCTTGGTATTATCCCAGCCTGCTCGGATGACCATCATAGAAATCACAAGTCCACCAACTGGATCCAGCCAGGAGGCATCTGTAAACATATGAGAACCGCCGATTGTCAACAGCGCAACAAAACTGGTCAACGAGTCGATGCGGTGGTGGACGGCGTTGGAGGCTAAAACGGAAGACTTGCGTTCCTTTGCAATCTTCATTGCTATCCAGACAGAAGTATAATTAGTGGTTGCTCTGGACTTTTGGGTTGTAAGGGGTGCTTACTGGCATGGTAGAGATACTCCTTCACAATGATAGAACCGCCTGCCAGCCATGCCGCATTGATGTTGGGGCCCAGTGCTTCTGCTCCATGGCTGTGTCCATGCGAATGTCCATGACCAAGGAGCCCTGCGTGAGAGAGGGTCTCTGCTATCTCCGGGAAGAACAGCCCGAGGAGGACCTCGGTGGCATTCAGGCCCATGAACACTCCACCGCAGAGCAACAGACTGCTAACTCCCAGGGCACCAATGCTCTCCACCTTCCCGTATCCATTTGGAAACCTCTCCGTTGGTGGCTTCAGAGACCAGGAGACTGTCCCAAGTGTCATGAAATCCGACACGAGATCTGTGAGTGCATGGTACGCATCGGCAACCAGAGCCTGAGAGTGGAAGATATAACCTCCCACAAATTTGCCAATTGCCATTGCCAGGTTGACCAGGAGGCCAATTCGGGTGATGCGAACTCCCGCATCATTTTTATTTGACGAGGTCAGGTAGACATTGTCGTGGTGATGGTGATGATGGCCGTGGCCGTGGCCAGCGTGTGACCGTGTTTGGATGGCCATGAGCGGAACGGGAGTCAAGGGGTGTGAAGTGTGGACAGGAACATTGGAGGAGTGAGAAGGAGACGGCGACGAGAAGCTATTATCTGCACGATGCCAACGAGCACGCGAGACAGCAGGTGTACAGAGAACGCGCAGCTGGCGAGAGCACCGGGAGCGATACACGCTGGGCAGCTCCTTACGGGCACTGAGACAGCGGAGTGCTGGCGGGAAACGGTGCCTGTACCACAGGGGGTGCGTCAGCGCCATCAGGGCGACGCACCGGGGTTACGTGCACGAATCGAATAGCCGGGGCACGAGAATGCTAAGGACAGAGTGTTCTTTTGCTTTCCGGATAGGTCAAAAAGTCCATTGCCAGGCTGGTGGCAGAGGTACGAGCACTGCAGGGCGGCCAGTCGCACCAGAGCCTGTGAATGAAGATGCTGGTCTGTTAGTTTGTTAGTTTGCTAGATACTCTGTATGTTCTTTTCTTTCCAGGCCACAGAAACTCCGGCAGCGGCGAGAGCACCCGACATATGCTGATTTCGGAGCCGAAGTGCTCCGCGCAGAGCAGAGCGGATGACGCGCGGAGAGTGATTGCCAAGCATTGCTGAGATGCTCGTTCAAAAGAGCCAGTTCCAGAGAGCTTCATTGCTGCTGTAATCGATCCACCGTCGTCCCTCTTACTAACGCTCATCTCATCCCGATCCTCCTGTTCTGCTGAAGCTGAAGTCCTGGAGTGGCCGGGATGGCCCCACGATGACTCGCGGAAGCTCCGCAGCCGCCGACGCCATGAGCCAAGGGATCGATCGATCGCATTCGAGCTAAAGCGCCTGTGCCTGCTTGCCTTTCCGCCATGCCACCAGCTTCAAGATATTTCCAATCAGAGCTAAATCATACGAAGAGCGTTCGCGTCGTCCTTCTTTGCGCTCTGTTTCACAGCTGCAGGGATCTGAGCGGCTTCGTTTTCTAGCTGACGATGTCTGCTCCATGACGACTCCAGCGATTAGAATCCCCTTCACGGGTCCCTTGCCGCCACCGATCATCGTTCCGCGGAGCGCAAGTACAGTGTCGGGGGCTATTGATGCCATCTCTGCTTTCTTTAGAGCGGCCCCTTCCCCCCTGCTCAGAGGCGTCGACGTTGGCAGAAACGCGCAAACAGTTCTCCTCACCGGCGCTGGGATATCGGTGGCCTCTGGCTTATCAGACTACAGAGGCGAGAACGGCACCTACATCAGGAACAAATCATACAGACCGACGTACTATCATGAATTCGTGAACAGACACGAGTCGCGGAAGCGATATTGGGCGAGGAGTTTTGTGGGATGGCCCGGCCTGGTCAAGGCAAAGCCCAATGCTACTCACTGGGCGATTCGTAGCCTGGGTGATAAGGGCTACATCAGTTCCGTTGTGACCCAGAACGTCGACTCTTTCCATTCGATGGCACATCCGGACCTACATACGCTGGAACTCCACGGATACCTCAGATCGGTGATATGCATCAGCTGTCGAAGGCATGTGCCGCGGGAAGACTTTCAACAGTCGTTAAGGAGACTCAATCCAACCTGGGCGGAGTTCCTGGATGAGATAGTTGAGTCGGGAGCTCTGGACACGGATAATCCAGAAGAGCAGCGGCGAAGAGGGCTCAAGGTGAACCCTGATGGAGATGTCGATCTTGCAAAGGCCCCGTATTCTATGTTCCGGTACCCAGCTTGTCCGCACTGTCTGGAGAATCCTCCAATACTCGCAGATGGATCCAAATCCAAAGTGGACGTGGAGAGCGACGGTGCTTGGTCTCCAGGCTCTAACGCAGGTATCCTGAAGCCTGCGGTGATAATGTTTGGTGAGAATATAGGCCCCGATGTCAGGATTGCAGCAGAAGAGGCGATCGACGACGCTGGTAGACTGCTAGTAGTCGGCAGCAGCCTTGCCACATTTTCTGCATGGAGATTAGTTGAAAGAGCATACAAGAGAGGCATGCCCATAGGCATACTGAACCTGGGCGGCGTCCGCAACGAAACAGTCATTTTCCCTGGCGACAAAGAGTCGGGACCACACGTACGGTGCAGTCACAAGGCAGAGCTGATACTGCCTGAAGTCGCATCGCGTCTTGATGCTATTAGATAGATAAATAGAACAAAGACAATAAAGAGAAAAAGGTCAATAGAAAACATGTATAGCCCACTGGTTGTCCTTTTCAGTGTGCTCTATAGGGATCATGCTACATAGTTGAGGATATCGCACCATGGCCGCAGATCGAACAGCTCAAAGCCTAGGCCTCCAGGATAGCGAGGATGCCATAGATCGCAGTGTCCCTGCGCGTACCATGTAAGGGCGTCTGCTCCAAATATATCCACCGAATCGATAGAGTTGTCATCTGGGACACACTATTGGAAGAAGCTTAAGCGCCGTGCCTAATTCCGCTGCCGTGTCTTCAAGGCGCGGCCGAGTGGGTATCCCTCATTGATTCACTCCTGGGTAGCGCCATCCAGAAAGGCGCGGGGCTCCAGCAGGGCTGTTATCAAGTTGGACATGGACAATCGGGCTTTAAAAACATCCAGGAGTCGTCCTTCTCATATCGACAGCACTGCGTCCTACCTCGATCTGGCCTCCGCCATCGTCGCTCCCTCTTCCTTTCTCTTCTCCCAGCGTGTAAGAACCCCGCTACGGCCGAAGTCACCGCATCCGAGATCGCCAGCGCAAACGATGGACAAGCAGCAACCCAGCTCCTTCCAGCAGCTGGAAAAGGTACGCAGGTCTTGATAATGGCTTGATGCGAATATATGCTGACTCTGGGTAGCTGGGAGAAGGTACCTATGCCACCGTACGTTGACACGCCCGTCTTACGTCCTCCCTTCCCTTCAACTAACCACTGTCACTACAGGTCTTCAAGGGCCGTAACCGCCAGACAGGCGAGATGGTCGCTCTGAAAGAGATTCACCTGGACTCCGAAGAAGGCACACCGTCGACGGCCATCCGAGAGATTTCGCTCATGAAGGAGCTGAAACACGAGAGCATAGTCTCCCTTTACGATGTCATCCACACAGAGAACAAGCTGATGCTGGTCTTTGAATACATGGACAAGGATCTGAAGAAATATATGGATTCACGAGGAGACCGGGGACAGCTGGACTACGTCACGATCAAGTCGTTCATGCACCAGCTTCTTCGAGGCATTGCCTTTTGCCACGAGAACCGTGTCCTGCATCGAGACCTGAAGCCGCAGAACCTCCTCATCAACAAGAAGGGCCAGCTGAAACTCGCTGATTTTGGTCTTGCAAGAGCCTTTGGTATCCCCGTGAACACATTCTCGAACGAGGTCGTAACGCTGTGGTACCGCGCTCCCGACGTGCTGTTGGGTAGCAGAACATACAACACCAGTATCGACATTTGGTCTGCTGGGTGCATCATGGCAGAGATGTACACTGGTCGACCGCTCTTCCCCGGTACGACGAACGAGGACCAGCTCCAGAAGATCTTTCGGTTAATGGGCACGCCGTCGGAACGCACCTGGCCAGGCATCTCTCAGTTCCCGGAATACAAGCCAAATTGGCACGTATACGCCACGCAAGACTTGAGACTGATCCTTCCGCAGATTGATCAGCTTGGTCTCGACCTGCTCAACAGGATGCTCCAGCTGCGTCCGGAAATGCGCATCAGCGCAGCAGAGGCGCTACGGCATCCTTGGTTCAATGACCTGCCACAGCTGCAGGCACAGCTACAACAACAGCAGCAACAGCAACAGCAGATGGCCAGTGGGTATCCGGGAATGGTCGCAGCACAACAAGGCTACTAGAGGCGCCTGGTGTTTGGGACGGATGATGGCATGACGCTTGGGAACTGCGGGTGAGGAGAGCATGGCGTTTATACCCGAAAAGGATATTGATTCATACCGGTTTCATTTCTCATGTCCATGCTATTATTTTCATGTGAGATAGTGATTAAAGACGCCAAGGATAGGATAAATTGATGATACTATGAGCCCACCTGACTAATATAGAGATATGGTGGGATAAAACTGCACGAGAGCAACAGGATGCATCGATTGAGTTCGAGTAACTCATATTTCCAACAGCCTTCATATATTATCACAGACAGTCACAGACAGTCTCATGAGAGATGTTGTGTGATTGCACTGGACAATGAAATTCTAGGGCATCCGTGCATTTGCTAAGTCGAAACTTGCTTCTGTACAAACCTTAGCCTATCAATCTGAATACCTGTCAAAAGTATATCCTATCCTCAATGGAATCCACCCTTTCCTTCTCCCATAATCCTAGCGTGTACATTATTTCTTGGCTTCACTCATCGGTACACCATATGTATCACCACGTGAACTCACGTCTGCTGTGCCGCGGAAGGAGCCTCCGTTCCACAAACATGATCCTGCCCCCTTGGTTGGTCCATAAGAAAATATTGCAGGACTACGGCGCTATTTATTAGATATAACTAGTTTGTTGTTGTATCTGGTTAAGTAAATCCCCCGTTGTTAGTTAACGCGTCTAATACTTTACTATGATATGCAGCAAGTACATACATACAATGAACTCTTTAGTTTTCGTTCATGTCATTCTATATAAAATTCGTAAGATACAAACGTTATGTATATTCGAGCCAACCGTCGTCAACCTCGAAACCTATCTATACCAAAAGCCCTCGGGTATATAGAACTTAATTTCAGGTATTCCTTTCCAGAATAGTAGTTCAGAAGTTCATCGAGCCTTGACCGCACGATTATTGGGATTTGCAAACGTCGATGTAGAAAGCACATAGATCAGAAATGACATGAACAGTCCAGTGAGCCATCCGCCATTGAAGGTACAAAGTCCCATGATTTCATCTGGGGCACGCAGCACATCCCGAGAGAAATAGTAGATACCAACGGCGAATGCTGGACCGCTGATTATCCCATTCTGGTAGGTCTTCCACGCAGTGTATGCGCGCTGGTCGTTATGACGCTTTGCTCTCTCGGCGAGAACTGTGAAGCTGATTGCTTGGAACGTCCATTGGGGAACAACGGCCCAAAACGACGCCGTTGGACGATAAGACCATTGGTCGAAGCTTGATAGCCTAGGAGCCAGAAAGAGAACGCTGGCTAACCCGATGGAAATTGTGGCCAGATGAAACTTGGGGCTCGTGAGAGTTTTGTTTGCTGGACGAGTGTGGTGTTGGCGAAGATAAAAGATTGATGTACCGATCAAAAAGGGTCCGGCGAAGATAGTACTGTATAGATTGCAGACCCATTTCGTTTCTCCCCAAGTGCGCGCTAGGGTAATCCAGAAAATCCGCAGCACAGGAGCTGATAGCATCAGCGAATAATTGAGGGTCATGAATTCTCGATGAGAGCCAATGTCACCATTCCAGATAGCGTATACAGCAAGTACCATGGTAACAAAAAGCCCAAGGGCTAGAAGTGACAAAATCAAAGCAAAAAACTCTCCCGAGAAGACGTCGTGTCTTGGGATTGTATCGATCAGGAATGACGCCGATGACCAGCAAATAGTCATAGCACATAAGCCATAGAGCCTCCCTGTATTACGGTGAATCACGGGGTATTTGAACTGAAACGTGCGGTTAAACTGAGCGAGACCAATGATGATGGCTGTCGCACCGCTCAGCGTGTGAGGAAGCATGGCGTATATGTTGCGAAGCAGGACCAAGACCTGCCCATCCGCGTCTTTCTGGCCGGATTCCTTTCCATAGGCAAATTCAGGTGATGCCAGAACTGCCAGTATTTTGTCCTGTAGGTTGCTGGTCCGGGTCTCATCGAAGAAGTATGTGAATGACATTGGTGCGAAGAAAATGACCGTCACAATTACGGTAATGGCAATAATCCTATCGCTCATCTGGCCGAGGATAGACGGTCCTCGTCCTCGTCCTCGTCCTCGTCCTCCATTCTGGCCAGCGGGTACCGAGGCCTGCTTATCCACCTCTCTGGTGAGCACTGATGTTGCCAGCATCGTGAGATGATTGTGAAAGTGAACAGGTAGGCTAAAGCAGTGAGATAATGCAGGAAACGAAAAACAAAAGAACGGAGTGTGCCTTTTATACCTTGATGATCCGGTTGACCCTGAACCTCGGGTGTTCAAGTATGATATGTGATAGAATCTTAACCACCACAAGAACGAGTGGGGTACAATGAATCCTCTAGCTATTGCAATGGGCCCAGTTTGACCATGAATCAGCTTAACATCTTGCGAGAAGTCTATTATCGTTAGATAGTTCCAATGAGCATTGATTGCCGCAATCGTTCAACACACGCCTGCCTCGGTGGTTTTTTGTTGGGGTAGATAAGATCGAATCAGACTCATTATATTTGAAGAATGGAGAAGTCAGTCATCGTCGAACCGAGGCCCTGTACATTTCTCCTAGAAAGTCGTCCTGCTTGATTTCGCCCTGGCTCTCGGCTCCTCCGATCATCTTCAAATAAAGGCCAAGGACATTTCGGCTTTGCGAAAAGCGACGGACAAAGAACACATATATCTACTGCGTCCATAGATAGGATGTTGTTAACACAGTGCTGGATCCGGCTGCAAGGTGGCATGTGAAAGAAGTCGGAATGCCATAAAATATCACTAATCTCCCGAGCCAGGTTCTTTCACGGAATCCCAACGGAAGAATTCAAAATGCTGCGCACATGGCTGGGCGTTTTATATCCACTATTCTACTCCAGGAAATGCTTGCCGGGAATGGATATTGTCCTAATGGCTTCTGCTTTGAACATTCATTTTTAACTTAATCGATTACTCTGCAAGCTCTAACGCCCTACAGCACCGAAGTATGTACATATAAATATAAATATTCCTTCAGCATACATAGTGCATGATATTTTCTTAACTACATTCTGATCTAGCATTTTCACATCTGCTTCCTACCACTAGCGATATACAGAGTATATATTTCCTAGATATGTTATCATGGACTCATCGAAGCGGGGTCACCAGACGTGAACTTAATTCCAATATTGCTGATCGACACGCTGCCAAGGCCTCTCAACTTCACTAGAACTTATTTAAGCATTGGTCAGCGCAACCCTGGCTGATTGTTTCCAAGCGTTTCCTTTCGTGCTGTTCTGATCTCAGCGGTCTTGGACTTGGCGACTCCCTACGACTGCCTGCAGAGCTGGGGGCTCCCTGCCGGGTTTCTCCTCTGCCTTCCTTTCGTAGAGCTCCGCCCATAAGGATTGCTGGGCTGACACAGTCGAATAATGGAAGGCTTGCATCATATAAGCTCCGCCAACCAAGACAAGGCGTCTTGGCCGTTCACTCTCTACTCCGTATCTTTGTAGGCTTGATCAGAGCTATCCCTATTACAATACAAAGCTGACAAGGTCACAGAGGAAAATATGAGCTCCATGCGGCTTCCATATGATCTCTCCGCATCTATCGAAGTTAGTATTAAAGTTCAAGTTCTTCCCTGTTCCCCGTTAGTAGCGGACTGTGAGTCGAGAGGTGCTACAGCAACCTTGACTCCTGTATACGAGGGACCAGGGCAGAGAACGAAAAGGAAAGTATGAACGATATGAAGACTATTGTCTTTTTCACCCCCATGGGGGTTTGAACGCGCTATTCTGCCCTAAAGTTTCTGCAGGATGTTCTCGTGAGAAACTGACTCGCGGTGTCTTAAGACGTAGATCGTCTCGTAGATCCATGGAGAAACTCCGGAGAAATCTTGAGACGAAACATGCTTGAAGAACAACCTTTGTTCAACATGGATTGAAATGCTTTAAACAACATTGCCAATTAAGACCAGCCGGCAACTTTTCGTGATGCACACGTGAGACGGTATATGCTCCGTCTAGATAAGATACAACTTGAACGTGGTGGCTTTAACATTGGGATGCAAGGGGTTAAAGACATCGAGTTTCTTGGGACCCTGTGTTTACCAGGGCCTTACAGCGGCGATGTTTGAGTCTTGCTCAGGGGTTCTAAGTCAAATATCAGCCACTGCCTCATCACAAGTTCGCATAGTCATTATTGCCTGGCAAAGATGCATGATGTTCTGACGGCGGGCAATGATAAGAATTTAGGAAATCATGCAAATCGTTTCATCAGGGGCCATTGAAACTCTAGTACGTATGGTGCTCGACACCCCGCATAGATAGTTAGGGCAGGCTACGGCATGGGCCGAATCTTCCGTCTGACCCAACGACCTGGACACCGTAGCATCTGCGTTCAGCTTTTCAGGAAGCTTCGATAGACACTGCGGGTAGTCTTCGTGGCGGCCAACCAAGGCTGTGCATGCATCTGGTACATGACTTATGACAGGTTGCCACCTGAGGTACTCCCAAGTCTCCCATACATACCATACCCGCCGGGGATGCCCGCACTGGGCCGATGGCGTCTGAGCTATGAACCTTTTCTGCACATATTTGTAGGCTTCTCCAGTCTTTTTCTGACCGTTTGACTGTCAGGGCTCAGGAGGATTTTACCTCGCGATCCGTGCGTTCGATTCTCCAAAAGTGGCGTCGCGATTCCCCTTTCGCCCCCCTATACTCGCATGCGCACAAACGCCACCAGTTACTGGGTATTTCTGATATGTATACGATGGTCTGGACGTCGAAGTAGTACCCGATCCTATGACGATCGTCAATTCTTTCTCAATTCTCAGCTCTTCGACTGCGATTCGTACACAGCTGATTTCTAAGATCATACAGCTCAATCTCGAGCCGATTGAGCCGCTGATCGGCAGGGAAAATCCGAAATCCAACAGAACATAAGTCAGCAAGCACAATTAGAATTGTTTCAGTCAGCGCTATTCTGCTCGTGGACGCGTCGGTGAATCGAGAGTGAGCTCTAGAATCCAGACTAACTAGTCCCTGCCACTTAAGCCGTGCATTGCTTGTGCCGAGGAAGTCAAGCTACGGAGTGCTACCTAGCCAAGTTAGTTAGTGCATTATAGTAGTGGACGGGGCATTATGGTACGTATTTATCCAAGCCTCAGGGATCCGGTGGGCTCATCTCCCCGCGGCGAACTCGCCCCGCTCTCTCTGGAGACGGCATGATCTCCGCCGTTTATTAGCGAACTTTACCGGTGAGTTACTTACTCTAGACTCGGTGAAACTGCTTCATGTGCAAGTACCGTCCGATTGCAGCTTCTCCTCGCAGGACGAAATCATACTGCTGTGCCGTGATTCGAAGTCATCATTTAATTACTCTTTATGTCCTGCCCTCTGCTCCAAGTATCCAGGGAAGAACACTTCTCCCTCCCGCGCCAAGCCAACAGCGCGGTGTAGTATGTATTTGTTTCTGAGGTTCCGGGATTACTATACCGTATGGTATATGGTATATCCTTTGCATTTGGGGAATCGAAAGAAAATAACCTCCCCGATAGTATGATCTGCTCTGTTTGATCATGACAGCTCTCATTGCCAATAGTCATAACAGCGTATTGGTTATTGGATGCGGAGGGGATAGCGTCGTAGAGTTCGGCGCAGTTCGTCCACTTCATCTGTGCCCTTATGGAATACCACTGCCTGGATAGCGTACCAGCCCCCTGGCCCTAGCGCTGCCGGACCTGCATCCGGTTCGAATCGTTGTTCAAAGCGTTTCTTCAGAGGCAAAGATCTTCTTTCAAGATGAGATCGGGCCTCGTATCGACTACCCTGATCGCCACCTAATATACCTGCTCTATGGTCCCCGATGTCGTAGTCACGACACCGAGATTAGCCACTGCGGCTACTTGATCGCGTGTCAGATAGCATGGAGGACACGACTGACGATGTCGAATTGAAGTTGAAACCAGGAACTGGTAAACTCTGTAGGCTGTCGTTTCCTGTCATGGAACTCAACCGTTCGTTCTGGCGCTCTGAAACCAAGCCATAAAGCTTATATTGAGTTATAGACTCCATCCGGGGCGGGTACAAGTTTATCTTTTTGAGAGACTTTATGGCCAAGATCCTGTATCCATCTCGTCTGCAGAGTTTTCATTCGTGGCTAAAGATCAAGCCTAGGGACCGTCCGTAGGGCTCACTTTTGGTCTCCTCCCCGTCTTAACCGCGGAATCGGAAATCAGCCGCGACGGAGAAAATAGGCTGCGTTAGAAGGCCATCGCTGGTGCTCTTCAGAGCTCAGGCCCATGCAAGCTTGAATCGCATCCTTGCCAGTTTCGGACTCTCAGTCCAATCAGTACGCCGCGCAGTGCCAGGAGTCTGTAATTTCTAAGCCGTCCCTGGCACCAGAGACCTTGCCCACTTGCCGATATCATGGCGACGCCGATACTTAGAGTAGAAGTAAGCACTGTGCCGCATCAACTTTGAAGCTTGGCTCATAATGTCCCGACATTATCAACCCCTATACTGTCACTCCTTGTGTGCATAGATCTCAGGCTGTTTATCCGATCATTGTATCATATATTCCCTACCAGAAGTCCACCGTGATAGTTTCTTTTCAACTACCTGGAGTATCTTTTCCCCAGGTAGGGTTTGTATAAGGCATGGTGGTGCAGCTCTCACTGAGCTAGAGAGAGAACAACACAACACAACCAGGAGAAGTGAATGCACCACTACCTAAATCATCAGATGCTCTCACCTGGTTTTTCTTTCACCACACAACTTTAACTACCACATTCTCTTAACGCCATATTCCGCCTAAGTGCTCACGATTTCATACGTCCCACTGAATAGGTTGGGACAATATTCAGATTATTCAAGAAAACTGTGTATTTATTGATACTACGGTTCACCATCTTCTATCATCATGTCGTTATCAGCTTACGAGTCGCGCTTCATTGAAGTCTCTGAGCGAGTCTGCTCTGTTCTGTCCCTCATAGGAACGAGCATCATCATTGGCACCTTTATCTCTTCCAACCTCTTTCGCAAGCCCATCAACCGTCTTGTGTTCTACGCCTCATGGGGAAATATCCTGTCCAACGTTGCTACAATGATTTCAGTAGCAGGGTATGCGAATGGGATCAAAACGCCCCTGTGTCTAGTGCAGGCATTCTTTATCCAGTGGTACGCTTCGTTCAATATCCAGGTATACCGATCTGCTGCTGACAGAATGAATTCCAGGTTCATGCCTGCTGATGCTCTTTGGGCATTCGTCATGGCGCTCAATGTCTACCTCACCTTCTTCTATAAGTTCGACTCCTCTCAGCTGCGGAGACTCGAATGGAAATATTTCCTTGCCTGTTATGGAATCCCGTTCATCCCAGCTTTCATCTATTTCTTCGTCAGTACCCCCGACAGGGGTCCCATATACGGAGAGGCAGTGGTGAGTATTACCCGTAAACCTCCTGGCCCTTTTTATAATCCCTATTAACCGCTGTGTAGCTGTGGTGTTGGGTTTCTCTCAAATGGGATGCTCTGCGAATTGCCACTTTCTATGGCCCCGTCTGGTTCATCCTGATATTGACATTCGCGATTTATATCCGTGCTGGAAAAGTGATTTTCGAGAAGAGACGCCAGTTGCAGAGCGCGAATACGAACACTATCGGCTCGAGCTATTTCATCGATGACCCATTCCAAGAAGGAGCAAAGACGACTGAGATCCGTGTAACAACCGAACAAGTGGTCACGACCTCTGAGGAGTCAGCGCAGGCCATGAAAATCCCCGCCGATAGAGGCCGTGCCCCTGGAACGTCAGACTACAGCCCGTATTCTATCAAGATCGAAACTGGGCCAAACATGGAAAAGGAGGATATTCCCATGCAGCCTCTGCCACCGGTACCTAACACTGGAAATACCAACTTCAAACGTCAGGTTGCAACTGTGGAAGCAAACAAAGCTGCTTGGGCGTACACTAAGTGTGCCATGCTCTTCTTTATTGCCTTGGTCATCACATGGGTTCGTCAATCCTTTCAACACCTCTTTAATACAGATCCCACTAACCGGAATTTCTGTATATAGGTTCCTTCAAGTCTGAACCGACTGTACACTTTGGTTTACCCGGACGGAGATTCCATGGGTCTCAACTACGCTTCAGCCATCGTCCTTCCCCTTCAGGGATTCTGGAACGGCCTCATCTACGTCGCAGTCTCGTGGCCTTCAGTAAAGACTATTATTGCCAATGTCCGTCAAGCATCACAGCCATACCCCATCAGTACGGCTGCCGCCCATGGCAATCTTGATCCACCTCGCTTCAGACGCCAAGACTCAGACAGCAATGAGAGTACAACTGAGCTGGCTAGACATCCGCAGCCTAAGGGATCTATTTAATGTGGCGTTTGCAAAAGAATAACAGTGATTATTTCGTTGTCGCGAGCAGATAAAGGCTGGAGTGATGGGGAGCGATCTTTTTGGGCCCACCGCAACATACCTATTCTCCCAGAGCAGACACATCTCTTGCGACTTTGGCAGTCCTTGTCGATGATACCTTTTTTTTTGTCTCCTCTTCTAATTCTATTTGTACAAAAGTCTGAGCACGGTGGCCGGCGAAAATTTATATCTCGGGATCGCTCATTTAGGGATTTAATTTCAACTGATGCCAGGGAACAGGATGTCTTTCTTTTTACTCTGTTTCCCATCCAGCACACTCATCTAGGTGTTGAACAAAATACCATATCAAATGACTGAATATCATATCTATTGAATGAAATATCCTCACCTAATATACTATAAAATACGCTCTGCAAGAGAGTACAAATTGTGATGGGTTAATAATTATCTGTTGAAGCTAAATCATCATGAAGCATAACACGCATATCTGTGTACATAAATCCTCTATGTATATCACGTGATACCCCGCGTTGGCATTCCAGACCGCCTTCAACTCGGGCCAACACCAAACGGCAATTCGTCTCCATCGCGAACCAAGATCTACTTAAGTTAATCCAATGGCCCCCAACCCAAACATATCTACACGATACACTTAACAACATAGCCATTGACACATAGGCGGACATCATGCCGTCAACAACCACATCCCAGAACGGCTCTCACCACGAGGCGTCTCCCTCTCCACCACCTCCCGCTCCCGTCCCTCTCACACCCGGTCCGCGCGCGTCGCGTCTTGAAAAAGTATACGCTGAAGCTCTCGCCCGAACGCTGCGCGCGAACTCCTACGCCAATTTCTCAGCATGTTTCCCGACGCCCGCGAAACATGTACCGGCGAGTCTGGAGTCGGTGTGGCGCCAATTGAATGCGAAATTAGAAGAGAGCGCTAAGGCGGAGTTTGATGAGATTATGCGCGAGAAGGATGCGGTAAGGGGGTTGAATGAGCTCGATAGATTGGTGGGGGAGGCGAAGCTGAGGAGGGAAAATGGAGAAGGGGAGAGTGTCGTTGCGTATGTTTCCTCTCGTCTGTTTTGCTGCTTTTTGTGTTTGGTCTCGGGGCTGACTTTTGCTTGTTGTTTTCGTTCTTGATAGTCCTCATACGTTGGGCGCAGAGGACTTGTACAGGGCTCATTTGGCGCCGTTCTTACAAGAAGCGCAAGATTCGCTCAATGAGAAGTTGGAAGCGACACAGGTGCAGAATGCGGAATTAGCGGAGAAGATCCGACAACAAAGGCTGGAGATTGAAAGTCTGCTATCTGGACTGGAGGTCATTGTGGCCGATGTGGAGGGAGCTGCTGGGGCTACGGCGCAGTTTAGCAAGGAGAATAACCTACGCGAGGAAGTCGTCAAGATGGATGAAGAAGTCAAGGCTCGACAGGAGATATGATCGGCTACTACGAATCGATACGAGTCTCGAGCGGGACAGGAGTCATGGGGAAACGTCATCAAGATTTCGTTCATTTTGGGGTATGGATCTCATGAAAGCAGAGGTTCGAGGTCGGATGCCATCACCATACTGTCTCCCACCATATCCTCGGCCACGGCCATGACGTCTTTTGCCGCGGTGGTTCGAAGTTGGTCCAACTTCGTCCTGTCTCCAGCCAAGGCTGCTGCGATCGCTTCCTTACAGGTGGCGTCTCTTTCTTCATCTTTGGCTCCGTCCCTGCGTGCAAGAGCCGCAGCACCACGATAGTACGTTTGGGCGTTCCGAAGGAGAGTCGCAGCATTATCATAAGCTGCTTTGTACCCCCAAGGGGGGCACCCCAGTCTCCATCTGTACATCTCCGCGTCTCCGCGTGCTATGTGGATCTTAGGGAGGTTATCAGCGTCGGGGTGCTTTGACGCTGCGGTCAAAGCGTCCAAGGCCGACGACAGTGCCTGCCATCGCAGGACCAGAGATCTGCTGATTTGCTCCGGATGAGGAGGTGGAAAATCGCCAAGTGCAGAGTTCAACGACACAAGTGCCTCGGCCTTGCTGCAGAGTCCCTCTGGGTCATTCGACACGTCTAGATTCGGACCAAAGACAGCTTCAAGTTCCCTCTGGTATGTGTCGACTTCGATGCGCCCGCTTCGATACGAGAGTTCGCTTAGAGCGGCCATGAAATCAGCCCGGGCAAGAGCAACTTCATAGTGCCTATCTGACCCATCCACATACGCGGCTATCTTAGTGTTGAGTAGCTCGAAAGAGTATTCTTCTACCCAAGCCACGTCCTTGCCGTCTGGGTTGAAGGTAAGCAGATTGCATAGCGCTGTCAGTGTCTGCAACTGTGCCACAGCCGTGTCGACAAGCGTATCCTTCGTGACGGGTTCGACCACAGCCGCCCACTGCTCCTGCTCCTGGTCTTGATCTGATTCAGCTGCGTTAGACGGTTCTGCCTGCTCAGGCTCTTGCATCTGCTGCTCGGCTCCTCCAAATTCCCCAGATTCCATCATCCGGATCTGCTCCTGGGCCTCGGTATACCGGAGCTCCTGGAGGACCAGACATCGTTGGAAAAGCTCAAGCGCTTCCCTGAGATTCTGCAATGCCTCCTGGATTTGCCTATCGGTTGGGTGCTTTGCCTCCGTAAGGGCCTCAGCTATGCTGGTCAGAACTTGCGCCGTATTGAACAGTACGTCTGCATTGTCCTGGTCCAGGGCGAGTGCCTCCCTATGTGACTGAAGAGCGACCTGTAGGAACTTTACCAGAGGGGCGGACAGCAGTTTGGCCAGCTTAGGATGTTGTGTGATCTCATACTGAACTCTCGCCCTAATCGATCGTCAGCTTTTTTAACTTGCTCAAGTCTACACGAACATGAGCACAGATATATCTGTCGATCAGTGGATAAGGAATGAAAGTAATAGTACCTACTTATTATAAGCCAAGTCAAATGAAGTCGGATGCTTGCTCAATCCATTATCGTAGGTCTCAATGGCACGCATAAAAAAGCGCATGGATTTAACTGCATCACCAGCACGCCATTTCTCTCCGCCTTCCTCGAGATCGACGCCCGCTGTGTATGCACCAAACCGGTTCTCGTTAGCGAAATGATATATAATCTGGAGCTATAGCATATCATTCATGCAAACCCCTCCCCCCAGCTAGCGACTCTATAGTAATAATAGATGGAAATTATAACAGCGGAGTATCCCGGGTGGAATGGAACGGCCATCCGACAGGAAGGGAAAGAAAAAAGGAAAAACGGTGTATCAATATTTCAATATAGTCAAATGAAGTACAAATACCAACATAAAAAAATAGAATACGAGAAGAAACCTACCTGCCAAGAATTCATCTGCCGTTTCGGGCTCCTATTTCCAGCAGTCAGTTTTAGTTCATTCAGCTATTTTGAACCTCGTCGAAGGTGAATCATGAGGTCATATGCTCAGCATAGTATGCTACCCAGACGGCAGATAAAAAAAGCAAAATTAAATCGATAAATAGCTTTTGGAAGTTTGCGACGCTTTCTCACGAACACCAACACGACAGGATAAATATCCAATACATACCTGCTGCTGTTTGGTCTTTTTCTTTGCCTTTGAAGTTTCCTTCAGAAAAGACTTTGGCTTCGGCATTTTCGAACCGGGGATCTTTTTCTCTTTTTCCTTTGATAGAAGTTGATGTCGATGTATGGAGGATGTGGTCCGATGCGGCTCAGTTGCGGTCATCGAGCACGGTTTGCAGCTTTTTTACTGGATCTCGCTTTGCTTTCCCAGGCGGGGAAAGCTGACTGCCGGAATCCGGACTTTCGATGGACCCGGCTGGAGTAGCTTATCGAAGGAACGAGCTTGGTTCTACGGTACATTTTTAGAGTAGCACGGATAGTAATTATGGATCAATATGTAGATTGAATGAGGTATATCTGAGATAGTTATGAATATAGTGAGGAGGGATATTTCTTGATCTGGAGTTATTCCCCAATTCAGATTTGAGGTCGAACTACATGTGCTAATGGGTCTCATATCGTGTGGACTTCTAGGTTCCGACATGCATTCAGTGCAACTCGCGACTTGAAAGAATTGCCAGGTTATAGTTATGAAAACGGTAAGTACTCTGAATACTGTATTGACTCCGGAGGAGGCTGTGCGTCTGCTCGCTCGCTGGATCAGTGATCCGATAAAAGGGCCTGTGCAACCATCAGCTGAGGGACCAGCGTGTTAGCGATGGCCGAACTTATGGCTAAGAAGACGCCAGGAACATTCCAACGGGCACTAAAATCGACCCTGTGTTTCAGAGTTAAGCCTTGCCGTTTCAAACACGGACCTTTCCTGTCCTTCCTTCGCTTGGCCTCTTTTGTCTTTCCGTCTTTTTTTTATGCTCGGTTCTTTGTGGTTATTTTCGGCAGCTGGATATAGCCAGCAAATTCGACTCCTAATTATGTACAGACACAGCATACAGTGTACGAGGACCCGTTATGAATCCATCTTGTGTCATACCAGTGGAGCCGGTTGTGTCCTTCATAAAGAAGTACCTACGGAGTACGGGGTACTATGCGGAATATACCGGATAGCCGGGCTAATGAAAAAGAACCAGCCAAGTTGACCACCCTTTAGTTCTCGATATGCACGGCATCTGCGAGATTGAAGATTTTATACTTCCTCCTAGCGTGCGGCTGAAGCCCACTGCCACGCGACACGGCAAGTCTAGGAGTACTTAGACTTAGAGTGATGCTTCGAGAGATCCATACTTCATATAGATAGACGCAGACGTAAGAGCGACTCCCACCGTCCAGTCACAGCGGCGCAGTTTCGAGAATCAGAGTTGTTCGAGAAGCAAATCCCCTGGAATCCCCATGACGTGAGATAGTCGTCAGCCTCCTTTGCGATGATCCCTTGCTCGATTGATGTCAAGGTTTGAAATGGGACATCGGGGACGGCACTTAATCGCATCCTCGAAAACAGGGATTTTTTGATGGCTAGTTCGAGCCCGCCAGTGATCGTCACAATCCATGGTCCGCGTGGTGGACAGGGAATATTATGCGGAAGGTCGTTCAACAGAACAAACCCAGCGGTCCACCTGGGCGCTTCTCTGCAGCAGAAGTACGGACTGCCGGCGGAGTTGTCTGGGATTAGTGCTCCTATATATGGTACTCCGTATATGGTAGAAATTCTTCTCCAGAGCAAGAGCCCTTTATCATTGGAGGTCACACAGCATGGAGAGATATGGTAGTGCCATCATGATCCTAGCTTGGAGACCCGAGCTGTGCGGCGTAGATAGTCATCTGCTCACCTCGGAGTTCCCCGGTTTGTGATAATAAACGCGCTATGCAGATGTAGCAGCATGGAATCTATGATTCTCCTCCCCCTTCTGTTGCGTTCTCGGGAGACAACTGTGAGCTATAGAGCGCATTGCGGGATACATTCCATCTGATAGATCAACCGGTCTCCTGTACAGAGAACAAAGGATCGGGCAGCGCAAGACCTTGAGTATATCATCTATGCGACATGGTTCTTTGGACCTGATCGGCAGTGATACCTGGAATATAGCATGCAAGGAGCAGAGGATAGCTGACATCGGCCTGGGCTGGACAGGAAATGATGGACATGGTCCACCAACAAGGCCAGGGGCATTCGCGTGGCGGGCGCTGAGGGTCGACTAGCTGCACGTGGCAATCCGCCTACGAGAAAAGGCCCAGCAAGGGTTTGGCAGTTGGGGAACCCCTTACCCGGCTTTTCCTACCACTCAAGCATCAAGATACTCTGCTCGTCGTCAGATAATACTACCATCCGGAGTGCTTACTGCCTTCTGCCTTCACTGAGAGCCCCTGGAAGGCTGTGTCTAAACCGTCCCTGTCCTAGGTCACATCCCAAGGTTCACCACCGCCGCCGTTGTTCTCTATCTCGATTGCTCGATAGTTCCCTTTGCCCTTCGTCTCCACCACATCTCCCGCGCCCATCACCAAGCACAATCCTCCGGTGCTGCTCTGATTGACCCACCCTTTCTCAGCCGTTACAGACTCGCGGTGCTCGGGCTCGTGGCAGTTGAGAGAAATCGCCGTTCCTGGGATTGCAAGCAGTCGTTCACGCTACTGTTTTTGGGCTATAACCGATTATACCTTAGGCGGATTTTATTATTGCTGTTGTGCATCGGGCGGTGCAAGAGGAGCGCCTGCTGGGCCTGTTGTTGGTTTTATCACTTGTCGATCTCATACGACTTGTGACTTAACTCTCTCCACGTCCCCTGTGTTTTTGTCGCCCCGACACCAGTTTTTCCCGTCGCTTTCCTTCCTCCAATTTCCAACTGTATCACCGTGCAGACATCTCATCGTCTCACCTAAACCCTGCTTTTTCCAAGCGATCAGCGATCAGCCATCGTCCAATTTCCCAGGGTACGCACGTCGTCGTCCATACCACCCCTCCTCCGAGGTTAAGTATCCCGTGTCTAATAGGGGAGGACCCTCTAGCACTCTGATCGTCATTGCGCACCGAGCATCACACCGCTCCTACCGCTCCTCATCCTTTTCCATCCTACCCCGCCAGATAGAAAAGATGGCTCGTCAGCCCTCGTTCGAGTCGGAGAGGCCGATTATGGCAGCTGTAAGTCCTTGTATCTTTCGATCAGACATCGCCGTTCTTCCACCAGAGCCCGCCTGAAGGCATATATCACTCCGCCTGTGTTTCCTTGCCACTCCAAGACCTGACACACTGCAGCGGAACTCTCAGAGATTCTCCACCCTCAGCGGAAGCCCATCTCTTGCCTACTCGGAGCGTACCTTGCCCAGCGGTGACCCCAAGATGGCCGATATCAAAGAGTTGTCCGACGGACTCGAGCGCCTCGAGAACAAGCCCTTGACCCAGCAGCGCTTCGTTCCCACGGAAGAGAAGGCCGCCAACTTGAACAAACTGGCCCTGGGCGCGAAGGTTGAGCGTTCTCTCGGACGCCGAATGACCAACCAGGACGCTGTCATGCGCAAACCACTATTGAACGAGAAGCAAATCTGATCGCCTACCGGATATGTTCGAGCGAACACCAACTTCCTATTCCCCCACCATTATGCGACAGGCAGGTTGCCATCGACAATCAGTCTTACGTTGTCCGGAGTGCATTCGATCTACGATATACGCCCGTGATCTCCTTCGAGATGTCGATACGTTTACGCAACATTCCGACCCCATATTGACAGATTATTACTGCGGCATTACCAGACCGCAAATTCATGCTTTGTTATTGCGAGAAGATACTCTAGTCATGTTTTGATATTCTTTGTGTGTGTGAAATTTGTCCCGTGATACTGCTGCATTTTATGAGCTCCTTTCAACGTCTTTTTTGCGATTACCCCGATTCGACCGTGTTTTGCATGTACTGTGGGACTCATTGTCAGGATTTGATTACCATGTCGGCTACTCTAGGTGCTAGCTTTGTTAATAGAAACTGAGAATCACCGTCCATTCCGGGTCCTCAAACAGGGTGTTGCTATCTGCGCTGCCAGATGCAGCAGAAAGCATACCAAAGAACAAGTCTGCTTGTTTGTATGCTTCGGTTCAGTTATGCGATATGGGTTTGAGATCTCCGATATTCCCCACTCCGCAGAGAGATGGCTTCAATCCCACCTGAATAGGATGAAGAGAAGGGTTCCTACTCCGGCGGGTTCATGAGTCGTGGACAGGGTGGAACTGGACTGTCTATCTGGAATCCTTTTTTGCAGTGTGCAAGAACATGTCCGATTGTTAACCTGACCCTTTCCGGTTGAAACAGACGATATCTCAATGTCTTACGTCTAGCATTTTTGAAGCAGAGACTACAGCTACCAATTTATATGATTTCAAATCCAACATACATGGTCTAATTCGACGTAAACTGTAAAACCAATCTAGCGTGGAAAATTCCGCTTTACTTTCAACCCCGTTTCTCAGTTTAATTTCCAGTAGGAATTAATACTGGCAGGTTCAAACTCGAAGGACACTGCTCCCTGTCTCGCTAATTTGACGCTAGCGTATCTGTATCTGCCTGAAAGTTTATGTGAGGACGACAATATCTGGAACTAGGTGTATAGATCCATGGGATGATATCATATCTGCACCTAGGACTAGGTTTAACTTGTAGATTTCGGTAGATAGGTACCTAGACACAGACATGGTTCTCGGTTCCGCTCTGGGAGGACATGGCTGAGGAAAGTGGTCGGGAGGTATTTTCGACGTGGGAAGCGTTCAGGTGCCTCATCAGACTGGTATTAGTCTAGTTGACGGTGTACTCCTTGATTTATAGAGACGATGATCGTCTACGAAGGAGTAGTTATTATGGTACATCAGGATCTGTATCTACGTAAGGGCTTCAGGTCGGAGAAACTGTATCTCCGAGACCACACAAGAGGGCATCGAGAGGGTCTTGATGATAATAAATGCTTACAATTGCCACACGAGAATCGCTGGATAGAGAGGATATATAGAGCGTGTAATATTGAAGACGCATATAAAGATAATAAAGAACAGACGCAATCTCAAGCTCTCTTTATCCAGCCTGGAGACGCTGGAAGCTCCCGTAGCTGCGGCTGGTAGGCACTAAAAGAGCCGCCCGCACGAGAATTGAACCGAGCACAACTTCGACTTGGAAGGCGAATTCCCAGGAAGCTTCGTTCTGCCCAGCACCATCACTCACGCTACCACCATCTCCTCACCTTGTCTCCAGCTCCCATCTTCTTCCCATCACAGCCCCAAGGGTTTTCTCTCTTCTGCTCTGACTTCTGTCTCTCTGCATCGCTCTCCCGTCCTCATTGCTCTCTCCAGCGCTTAACAAACCTTACCAATCTCTTGTGACCCATCTCCAAGATCCGAAAATCCGCACATCGCCCAATCCTTTCCCCCTCACACGACCAGATCTGTCTTTGACGTGAGAAGAGAGATTCTTTTCTCTACTTTTCGCATCTGTATATCATCTCCCTTGCGTTGTATGTATACCTGCTGTCAATCCTGAGCCTACCTCTTGCTCTCTTCTCGTGTGCGCGCGCATTTGCTTCAGTGACTAACGAGCTGCGAAGTTTCCTTCTTCCAGCGAAGAAAAAAGTTTTAGACTTCTCTCCGCCAAAACCGTATAGACACATTTTCCTGTCCAGACCACCCGTCACCTATCCTCCATATATTAGACGATTTTTCCACGTACCTTCATAATGGCCGACACGACTCCAGCTCCCATCAACGGCAACTATGCTGCGCATCACGCGTATGCCACCGAGCCCTACGGCCACAACCATGTCTCCAACTTCCAGCCTGCACAGTCCTCCACCCCAACGAGTGCGCATACGAACGATACCCCCAAGAATGATATCCCCAAGGATGAGGTCGGGTGGTTTTTCGTGGAGCAGTATTACACTACCATGAGCCGCAGCCCAGAGAAGCTTCACCTCTTCTACTCTCGGCGGTCGCAGTTCGTCTCCGGTACGGAGGCCGAGTCTGTGCCTGTCGCGGTTGGTCAGAAGGTGTGTATCCCTTTAGTCCCTAGGAAGCCGATCTTTCCGGAGTAGTGCTGACTTATTGCTCCCTTCCTAGGCTATCCACGAGAAAATTAAGCAGCTCGATTTCCAGGACTGCAAGGTTCGCGTTCTGAACGTCGACTCTCAGGCCTCATTTGACAACATCTTGGTTTGCGTCATTGGTGAGATCTCTAACCGATCGGAACCGTCGCGCAAGTTCGTCCAGACCTTCGTTTTGGCCGAGCAGCCTAACGGCTACTATGTCCTCAATGATGTCTTCCGTTACCTGATCGATGAGGAGGAGGAGATTGTGGCTGATGAGGCCGGCGCAGTTGAGCCCACTCACACCCAGGAGGAAGCTCCTGCTGAAGCACCCAAGGAAGTAAAGACCGACGCCGCCAAGCCAGCAGCGGAGGCGCAGGTGAACAATGAAACTGCGGCACATGAGGTCGATGAGAAGCTTGAGGAGGCTGCCACTAATGGCGAAACTGAGAAGGCACCGGAGGCCGCTGCCCCGGCCCCTGCCCCCGCTGCTGAACCAACGCAGCCTGCTGAAGCTACTCCTGCTGCGCCGGAGGCTGTCCAAGAAGAGCAGCCAAAGAGCCCTGCTCCTACACCCGTTGCAGCTCCTACCAAGGCCGCTCCCGAGAAGGAGAATGTTGCTCCAGCGAAGGCTGTCCCGGCTCTCCCTAAGACCTGGGCCAACATCGCATCTAAGCCCGGCGCCGCAGTTGCTACTCCCGTTATTCCTGTTGCTCCTCCCAAGCCTGCCGCTGCCAGCGCCCCTCAACAACCCCAGCAGCAACCCCAGCAGCAGCAGCAACAGCCTGCCGCTACTCCCTCTGCCCCTGCCTCTGAAAAGGGAGTCAGCCAGCCTTCTTCCAACGATGGTGCTGGCTGGCAGACTGCTGGTGCAGACCACGGCAAGAGACAGTCCCGCGCTGGCGAGGAGCAAAATGTTTTGGCGTACATCAAGAACGTCACCGAGAAGATCGATGCCGGCCTGTTGAAGCAGACTCTCTCGCGCTTCGGAAAGATCAAGTACTTTGATGTCAGCCGCCAGAAGGTATGTAGCCTAGATTCTGTTATATGTCGTCCTGAGAAACGTCTAACTTTTATTGCAGAACTGTGCCTTCGTTGAGTTCGCTGATCCTGCTGGATACGCTGCTGCCGTCGCAGCCAACCCTCACCAGATCGGAACTGAGCAGATTGTCGTCGAGGAGCGCCGTCCCCGCTCCAACGCTTACGGCGGAAACGCTAACTTCGGTGCTGGCCGAGGCGGCGCCCGTGGTCGTGGTGACCGTGCTGGCAGCCAGGGCCGTGGTGGTGGCTTCCAGCGTGACTCTGGCCGTGGTGGCTTCGCTCCTCGTGGCCGCGGCGGCAATGTTGCTCCCAAGGGCCGCAGCCAGGCACAGGCCGCTTAAACGGTTAATTACGCCCAGATCCAATTCTCATGATGTATCATGTTTCACCTCAGGGGTGCTCTTCACATTGGTCCATTCAGCACATCGACCTTAGCTGCAACGGCCTGAAGACATCATTCCCGTATCCTCTTAATGACATGTGTTATGTGACGACTATGTGTCACGCTCGCATTTTAGCGGTTGGAAAAGTTCTTCATTTCCTACTCGGTGCTCTTTCCTATCATATCCTTGCTGTTATTTCGGTTCCTGATGCGCGACTCTTCCGTCTCTTGTCATTTCTCGATTTCTCACGTGTATTTTCTAGCATAGCGAGCCCAAGGTCCTCTTTCTTACATTTCCCGTCTTTATTCCCTTTCTTATTTTCAGGGTCTGTAAATTGATGACTTTGGTTTTTCTATGTATTCCTTTTTCTATTTTCTATCTTATTCTTCCCTTTCTTCGGATTTGGGCTTTCTTTTCTTTTTGTCCTTTTTACAGTTCGCCGTTTGTCCTCGTTTGAGGCTTCGCTCTGGGGGTGGCTCGGATGGAAAATGGAGTCGTGGCACATCATTGGAATTCATGACCAGCGAAGAGAACACAACGGACATAATTGCCTAGAATTGAAGTTATGGACGTAATTCTGCCATTCGCCTACAATATACTCTTCAACTTGTGTATGTATGAATATATCAGCTAGTTGTTGCGCATAATTTTGCCTTAGAGCTTCACCAGGCTTTTCTTCAAGTAGCCCACTCATTGAAAGGATAAATAATATGAATCGATACTTCATTCATCGTACAGATAGCCAGGTCCTCACACTGCTGTTATATAACATGAATCGCTACCAAATAGGCCCTCTTGCAAAACCCTATAATCTAGATAGAGAAGAATTAACCCAAGAAGAAAATGAGACACAATAGTGTCAGAAAAACGAAGTAAACAAAACCAGTTGAGACAGAAAAGAAGATAGTTAACTAGATGATTTACTTCATCCCCCAACAACGACAGAACTAGTCCCCCTCCGTGCCTGCGCTGCCTTGCCCAATTCATGCATCAGCTGACACAGACTCTGGACGAGGGGAAGCGTTTCGTCGTCTTGACGATTCGCGCGAAGGAGTTCATGGCCAATATGCATGATGGTGCTGGGATCGTCAAGGAACACAGGGGTGTTAGTGTCCTGGTGTAGATTCCCTCCGCTTTTGAGAGCGGGAATGCCGCGGCCGAAGGCGATGAAGGATTCGACGTCGATGGTTTTGGGTTCGTTGAGGTAGACGATGGGCGCTGTGGAGGAGAGTATGGGGTTATTGTTACTGTATTGGTATGTCTGGTTGGGAGGGTTGGTTCTCTCAGTGTCTTTGGCTCGAGAGATTACGCCGTAGGACCATAATGTCAGACTGGCGTAGTATACTGCGATAGCGGGGAATCCGCCAAAAGCAGATGCGGGGAGTTTCGTGGAGGCCTGCAATGCCTGGCCGGCGTGGTAGACGGCGCGGCGGGAATCCGGGCTCTTGATCCATTCCAGAGCGTTGTGGTAGACTCTCCGCGCGGCTTTTTTGTCTTCTTTCCCAGCGAAGATCTGTAAGTCCTCGAGGGACATGTGGAGGAACATTGCGGTGACTTCTTGGACGAGGACGACGAGCGGGGCTGGAGGATTGTGCCATTCTCGAGAGAGCACGGCGAGATGCTGGAGGGCTTCGTATAGTTCTTGATGGCGTGAATGGATAATTAAGGCTTGCCAGTGGCGCGAGTTGTTGCCTCCGGATATGGATCTCATTCGGTGGTATTCGGAGATAAGGGCCGATAGGCCATATGAGACGATGAGACTGCTTAGTTGTAGGTCGATGTGATGTTGGAAAGTAGTCAGTTGGGACATGTCTTGTAATGCGTCGGAGAGGGATGGTAGGCGTGTGGAAGAGGCTGCTTGGGAAATGTAGATGTCTCTCCATTCGGTGGCTGTTCTGGCCTCCCATAGCTGGCGGATTGCTGGAAACGGGAGTTCGAGCTCAGAGTAGGAGATGACGGGGTTGATGTTGAGGGCTAGGGATGCTTGAGCGTCATGGAGGAACAAGTGGTATACGAGCCTGATGGACATTAGTATGTGAAGGAGACGAGAGAATGTTACGAGGTTTGCATCGTACCTCTTAAATGATTCCATTTCAACCCAATCGCGCCACTTCTTCTCCAACGCCTCCCCTTGTTCATCCTTTAGGGTAATGGGTGTGTATAATGTACGTTTGAACTTGGGTGTACGACGCAGCATCTTACTAGTGCATCAGCATCGTTTCCATTTAAGATGGCAAAGCTATACACTTACAGTTATTGCTGGCTTCCCAAAAGCTTCGGCAATCTCTGTCTTCCGCGGATTTCCGCTCCAGAGCCCGATATCCAGGATGAGGGCATTTGTCTGCAGTAAACGTAGGTCTCGAGTTCTCGTATTGTCGTCCTCAAACTGACCGGGGATTAGTACTTAAACAAAGAGCCTGAGCTAGAGGTATGTCGTAAACTTACTCTCACAGGAAGCTGAAGCCTCACGATTTCCAGCAATGCATATCCCAGTTTCCGGATTGGTGGAATAGGTGAATTGACCGCGCCAGCTGCAGCCACAGCTGCCAATAACTCAGAACATTGGCCGTTGGGCTCAAACGTCGGGACATGAATCCATGTATCAATCTGGGAGACATGAGACTCGAAGAACTGTTGCAAAAGACTGTCCAGCATTTCTGTACTGGGAAAAGAGCTCATGATCCGGTTTCGATTAGCTCGTCGACACGATTTGAGGATCATCCCAAACACGAGATCTCGGCTACTCTGCGACAAAGGCTCAGAGAGGACTTTATAGTCCGAAAATGCGGGCGACCCGGGACTGTCAATACTTTTAGGCACCGATAAGTTGGCATGGTCCGCATATCCATGCTCCTCGCGGCCAGGTTTCCAGTTAGCAAGTGACGACTTTCGGTAAGCCTCTGCGCCCAATGCAATTCCGCTGTCTGCATCGATCTCCTTGTTGGGATCTTCCGCGCTGTCAGTTTCCTGGCGTGGCGCTTGGAAAAGTTCCTTTTCGTTGAATGATTGAATGAATCCAAAATCGACATCGTCAAGATCAAAGTCCGATTGCATGTTATAACCGGCAATACCGTAAGCATTGCCTGAGTCTGGCATCATTTCATTCTGTGTCATATCTGCTGATCGATGCAGAGAAAGAACAAAATCATCTGCAAGAAAGTCAGGGAAGAAAGCACCGCCGAGCTCCAGGACACCACTATCATGATCAGATGTGGATGACACAGTGGCTCCTGGACTAGCGTTAGTCACGCCAATTTTCGATGAAATGTCAAGGATCGGCCTACCGCCAATCATAGGACTAGCAACGGGGATATAGCTAGATGCGTTGTAGGCTGGTGCATCTTCAGAAGGCATCTCCGATGCGGGAAAGCTGGAGGCTGAGTTGATTTGTGATCTCCCTTATACCATTTAAAGAATGTAAGTATCCGATCGTAAAGGTCTATCAATAAGTGGTGTCATACCTCGTCTGGGATTACCGCCCCTCTGGTCTAGCTCCATTGGTGAGTTCTCATGCCCTATAGGGCTTATCAGCTACCAGCTGGCAGAAATCCTTAAGAGTATACTGCTTACCCAGATTTGTTTGAGCGCTGACAGGTGTTGGCAGACTATTTCCTTCGGGCACTGCAGTTATAAGAGGTTAGTTGGAAGGCTTGAGCAATTTACCAAGGAGCCCAGCAAGTGTCTTCAGCAAGTAATCTTAACAGGATCATTGTCTGTTCAGATTGGAGAGGACTAACGTGTTGACTCCGGTTCAGCAATGTCTCCTGGCGCCTCGAATTGCGGCCAGGTGCAGGTCCAGTTCCTTTCACGACAACGTCGACACGGTTTCTCTTCATCACACTTGAGCTTGGAAGACGCGCAGGATGTGCACGCTTGACTGACTCGACCATTATTGGCATAGGTAGATCGACGCTTCCGTTTGCCGTCACGACGTTGCATATGCCCAGCAAAATGTCGCTTCAGAAGATCCCTGGGTGAAATCAGAAATGATGTGTATACATGAATTGGTGTCTCCACTCACGGTCGTGAGAAGCCCTTATTGCAAACATGACAGCCATATGGTTTTTCTCGCGTATCTACAGCCAACGTTAGCGGACCCTACTCATGATGGACGGCTAAGTAGCCTTATGATATGCCATTAGAACCACTGACGGGAGCGAACATGGCGGATGAGATGGTCTGCACGGTTGTAGTGCTTCTTGCAGAAACCGCATTGAAAGTAACCGTCACTTGAGCGTTTCAGGGGACTGCCTGCCGACGGAGGAGGCGGATCAATGTCCCCTTCGGAGCTTGCAGGGCTTCGTCTAGATGATCGATCTGGCGTCGTAGTTGGGGCCGACATATTGGTCTTTTAACATGAGAGCAGTGCAATTCTCATCTTTGAAGTCTCGACCTGATGTCACAATAGGGATGTAGGTATATCCATTCGAGAGAACGTCAACCCCGCATTGTTAAAGCTATTTGCCGGTGATATTAATCCTAAGCCGGATCTCTCTTAGTGCTGCCGCACGGCAGATCATCGTACAAGGGCGACGTGCTCTTCTCCACCAGGAGGTTTCACAGCTTCTGATCTACAGTCTAGAACGATACTGCGTGATAGCTTGACCATGGACAAACAAGACTCCTAATACCTGGAGAAGGTGTGTTTATTACCCAATACCGTTTATTTCTGTTTTCCATACCTCTCTTATCTTCGTCTTTTGCTGCTTTTCCGCGCAGTTAAAAAAAATGCGGGGAATACTTCGAGTACCTCGCCTCCCCACAGCCATCCCAGAACGTCGAGAGTCGAGAGTAGTTCGTACTATTATGGTTGAGAAGGAGATCCTGCCTATCACATCGCAGCTAAAACATTTAGACGTCCTTGGCACTTTGCAAACGTCGCCATCGAAGCTCTTTAAGTTCGCGGTGGTTGAGCGACACAGTGTAATTGGAGATTCGGGATGTGGACACCACATCCGACGGCTGTTGGCGGAATACTTAGCGGTCCAGAGGAAGACGAGACACGACTGCCTCGGAAGAAGGGACGGGAGATCATTAATAATTGCCAACATTACCTTATTGCTAGCAGAGTCTATTCAACATTGTTAGAAAGCAGTGATTGTAACTTGTAAATTGAGTTGTGGTCCAGTTGGTTGTAGATTGGGTGAGTACCTAAGAAAGTGGATAGTCAATGATGAACACTTGCGCGAGAAAGTAAAAGCTGCTGTCCTACCTTTCTTGAGGGATAATGCCTATAAAATATAATTACTACCTTTTTACATCTCTATTCGATCCTATGTACAGTATCGACTATATTTTAAATTGATATCTCTATAGTCAAACCAGGGAAGAAGTGCCAATAGTTTCAATATTCTTGTTCCAAAAGAGAAGATCGTCGCTATTTAATCAACGAATAATCCGCCGCAGACGACCATATGCTCTCCATTTACCCATCGAGCCCGTTCCTCACATAAAAAGGCCACTGCATATGCAATCTCGCTGGGCTCACCCATGCGTGCACCCGCTGGCGTCTGATCGATAGTTGGCTGGAGGATCTTCATCTGTTCCTCGCCAGCGTCGGCGAACCCAGCGGTCTTTGTTGGTCCTGGACTCACAGCATTGACTGTGCAACCGTACTTCGGAGGAAGTTCTTTGGCCCTGCGCTATATTAGGTCTCATGCATCGGTCTCCATGTCATAAACACGTACCAACACCTCGTGAAAGAATCAACCATCCCCTTTGACCCCGCATAGATTGTTTGACCAGGTGGTGGACCACGCGAAGATATCGATACAATATTGACGATGCGAGATCCGCCTTTGGTAAGATGTTTCAGCGCTGCTTGTGTCAGGAGAAAGGTACCGCGGCCGTTCAGATTGACAACCAGATCCCAATCATCCAACGTCTGTTCCTCAAATGGCTTGTTGACCGCCAGCCCTGCTGAATTGACTAAAATATCAATCTTTCCCCACTTCGCAACTGTTGCGTCTACCAGCTTCTGAGGCCCCGACACAGTCGACAGGTCTGCTTCCACGGCAATCGCAGGTGCTTTCAATGACGATATAAGCTTTTCTGCCTCATCCCTAAAATGAGGGAAAGGGTAGTTGATAACAGTGTATGCGCCGCGTGAATTCAACTCGGCGATGATTGCAGCACCGATCCCCGCATTCGAGCCGCTCACGATGGCCACTTTTCCAGCAAGACTCCCTTCTTGTGTTGCGCTCATTGTCTCAGACGATAATAGATGGTTAGCAAGTTTCTGAACTCTACCAGCTGTGTTTGAAATTAGGCTAGCGTCTATCCTGCCATTAACGGTCTGTTCGTGATGGGAGGTAGGTCGAGTCATGAAGCGTTAATATTCATCGAGTGTAAGCGCGGTTATGGTTCGATTGCAATCAGTATAAAATATTAAATAGCACATGCGAGTTCATTCCAACCAGACGGGGCGGGGTAGGCGAGTATTGTTTATCCTTCTACAACCGTATATCGGTCCCGATGACCCAGCAGAACCTCCCCCACATCTTCCGATGATGCCTAGACAGAGGGAGTGCTGTAATTACAAAGCTATAGATTCTAAGCATTATTTTAAAAGAGAAGGCTTAGACATGGAAATTTGTATAGCCGGTGTGGGGATAAGCAGCCAGGAACCATTGTGGGGAAGCTCTTCTATTTGAGATTGCCGTTTCGTTACTTTGTTATCTCAATCTGAGCTTGCAGACGACTATAATTCTATCACTTGATGCTATAAAAGTCATAGAATAGAAAGTATAATGTAGCAGCAACTATTGCAATGGCTCGTGAAGTGGAAATAAGCAACACAGGAGTCCATATGCTAAAGCAAAAAGCAAAGCAAATAACCACAAACGAGTAAACACGCAATATAAACAACGCAAGAATAAGAAGCAAAAAAAGCTCACACCTGCGGGCAATCATCCAAAGGACGAGAGATGGCAGGTGTGCCGAAAACCCCGCCTATGCAATTATGGCGGGCAGGGTTTTTCGTCGAAATCCTCAGAGCGTCTCCGAGGTTCGAACAGGGGGCCTCCAGCTAGATGGAGGTGGACTAGCTTTGTACCACTACACCATCTGGACCCCCTGACTGGTAAGGGACCTCTGTGAGGGGGTTATATGTTCTTTTGTGTTGGTGAAGGGAAAGGGCAGGGCAGGGCAGGTTTCTTTGTTGTCACGTGGGTTTGTCGAGGAGGTGTTTTCAAGCATCAAAGCTATTAGCTGAAGGGTTTGGTTGGTCTAAGACGTCTCTACTAGATATTATTTATACCATTCAATGGAATGGCTTTACGAGAAATTCTAGAGTTTAGAGTATATCAGATTTCAATGTCGTAGATCCGTACATATATCAACACTTTCTAGCACTACAGGTCTAGTATTTCCAAAACAAATGTAACGCACTGAATGTCAAGACTCGAAAGTCCAGGTAGTTCATTGCTACAGCTTCCACTCGTGGTCATTCGTGAGACCGTTGACGCCTGAGACGTCACCGGCATCCAGATAGCCACAAATTCGACCCTCTGGATCCCACTTCTTCCGAACATTCATCAGTCTCTTTCCTTGCATGGCACCCCAGAACCTCGTTTGCCGGACCTGGAAGTCTGAATCTCCAAGATATGCACCCTCAGAGTGTCTTTCGACCTTCTTCATAATATCCCTAACCCAACCTCTGCATCGATCGTCATCTTTCTCATCCTCCCAGATCGTATAGAGGGCAAAGTAGTGATCCGTCTGCATGCTCAGTGCCATATCAGGGAGCTTGCGGCGGCTGCATGGGTTCATCGCATACCAAAGAGCAAATGCCTTCTTATGCGGTATCGTCGTGAATGCCTCCTCGAGTACGGCAGGCACATCTGCATCGTTGGAAATATAGGCATTCTCTGCACAGTAGCGATGGTTATTCGGATTGGCAGCACCTTGAGCGTCGTACTCCTTGTCTAAGTTATCGTCTTCACAGAACCACTCCTTCAGTGTTCCTGTTGGTCGAGTTTCTTGCGCCGGCAGAAGCGCATCTCGGGCATCGTCAGGATTATCCTTGAACGTGACAAAAAGAACAAACAGACAAAGTTGGTCGATTCCAGGAGGATAATGTCCTACTGTGGCTATCTCTGTGCTGCTGTCGAAACCAGGGCTAATATCGATAACCCATTGCAAGGCTTCTTTGTACATTGTCATGGGGAAGATATACCCAGATGAACGCATCGTCTTAGGTAGCGGTCGTAGTTTCAGGTGAAAGCGAGAGACGATTCCCGGAAATCCTGGGCAGAACAAAGTCAGTACCTTAGATATGGAAAAGACAATCTTGAGAAAGGAACGAGGGCCTTACCAGGTCCCGCACCTCTCGCAGCCCAGAGTAGGTCTGCATTTTGCCTTTCATTGCAATGGATGAGTGTCCCTTCCGCAGTAACTACATCAATGGCTTCAACTTGCTCGCAAGCCCAACCCCAGTTCTGAAATGTTATTAGTTACATGAAGCATCAAGTACCGACCGCGACATACTCTGCAATTCCACCCCATCCCGCCTTGTAAGAGAAAGCCACCGAGACCAACATCGGGACAATGGCCACCGCCAAACATCAATCCGTACTCCTTCAACTTCCCGTTAAGAATCCTTCCTGTGACACTGGTCGATACTCGGGCTACCCTCTTGTCTTCGTCGACCTCAATCTCCTTGTAGTTTCCCAAATCCAACAAGATGGAGTTATCTCGAACACTCCATGCTGCCCAGGAATGACCACCAGATCTAATGGCGACACGACATCCTTTCTCGCGGGCCAATTTCACTGTATTGATAATATCGGTTTGATTCTTTGCGCGAACGACGGCCAACGGATAGCGGTCTGGTCGACGATGATTGAATACGCGACCGACTCGAGCGTCGTCATATTCAGCATTGCTGGCTGAATCGCGCCACACGATGTTCATACTCGTAGAAATGGGGAATTGACGCTCTAGAAACCAATATGTAAGTGACGAGTCTCGAAGAATCATATTCTAATATGCTCAGTTGACAACTCCGTACCTATTTAAATAAGTTGAAGCTCCATCCCATCCCCACAGATCGGTTCAGGAGACTACATCGTTCCTGGGTTTTCGGGCATAATTGAATTCCACGCCATCCTACCCCACAATCAAGTGGGATGTGGATATACTTTTGTTCTTGGGCCAAGTACGGAGTAATAACTACCGTGAGTCTGGGGATGTCGGTTTAGTGGGGGCGCATCCCGAGAAGTGAGTGGCTCCGTCGGTTGTTGGTTTGTTAATGCCTCTCTTATATCAGACTGAGAGTACTCCATTTGGTTTGAGGTGAGATTGGAAGTTGAAGTACCGTGTGCGCAGATTATAATGAGCGTTTTCTGTCGCATCGCATCAAGTATCGATATATTATTCTGTCCAGAGCTACCATAAAGTGTCCCCGCAAACGTCAAGTACGCGAGAGAGAGAGCAGCGGACACGCTTCACTTAGGTGTCATATAGCGCAACTGCAGAAGAAGAAGAAGAAGGAGCATTTAATTCCTATAGCAGCATCTCGTAAATCATCATTCTCAGATCAGAATGTTGCCTTTCCATTTACTCCATGACACGTGATCGTGGCCTTCCCTTTCAGGTAATCTGCTCAAACAAAGAACAAAGCCTATATACTCCAGAACAACACCACTTCTTTCACCAGGGGAGCCCAGATGGCGCAGTGGTAAACACTGCTCCATCTAGCTGGAGGCTCCCGTCGAATCGGGGTTGACACGGAAGTAGAGTGGAAAAAAGATCGCTCTGATTAGTACTGTCATAAAGGTACCCCAGATTCAGATGGTAAAATCCTGCCCGCCAAAAGCAAGGTGGGGTTTTCGTAGCACATCGGATTCCCTATAGGAGTGGCCGAGTGTGAGCTTTTTGCCTCTCTTGTTTGTAGTTTTTTTTCTCTTTCTTTTTTCCCCTCGCGTTGAGAGGTGAGTTGTAGTTGTCTTAGGGATGCTTCGCATCCTGTTATATTATTGCTTTCTCTCCAGCTACGACTATTGGAAGTATATACTATAAGTTAAGCGGGCTACTCGTCTATTTTGTCTGTTTATTCACTATGTGGAGTATTGCGAACTTTACAAGCTGCCAGTTAGACATAGAGTGAAATCTGGTTGTGGGATCTGTATGTGGTATTTTCAACACACAGGTGCGAGCAAAGAAAGTCCAGACTACATATCTGTCGAATTCTAGGATCACGAAGGCAAAAAGATATGAGCATTTAACTGTACTAGATTGAATAGTATAGCTAACTTGCTATGCTTGACTGCTAGGATAGTGAAATCTATCGACTATTTATGCCTATAATCTCGTCGTCTAATTCCGCTTGCCTAGTAGCACTGCCTCTACCACTTTACAGATCTAATTCCTTATTCCGGTGATATTTTCTATACCAGTATATGAAGGAATTAGGTGGCTTGGAGTTCATTGAACTACTCCCTTTGTATAGGGGTTTGCAGCTCGAAATAATAGCAACGGAATGGCAGACGCCGACAATATCCAATGAATGGGGACTACCTTCAAGTTAAAGTAATAATTTCCGGGTCACTGTTTGCTTCGTCTGTCGTAAATCACTAGCATACTCAAATCATAGTAAGATCCTGCGATAGTAGCCTATTTACGTCTTATTGTAACAAGCCAGGAATTCTTGGAGGAAGACTTAAGCTATGTTGTTCTTGGTAGAGTATTCGATGCAAATCAGGACACGACACCATGTTCTAGCCCCGGATAGTAGCTGGACGTTGATATATACTTGATAAGGACCGTCCTAGATAAACCAATATTTAGATCGTGGGTGCAGAGGGGCCCTCCAATAAAGAGCATCCCCATTTATTGAAGGGTATCCTTTTCGAAGCGTGATAAACATATAGTTTGTTCACCAAGGCGACATCGACATGTGACAATAGGACACGCAAGGAGAATACTCCCTAACCAATGAAGAGTGTATCGACACTACCACAATTCATTACAAAGCGTCTCAACCATGGGAGGATACCTGATTCCCAAGGTCCCTGCTCTCTGGAATTGTGCGCCACCCCCTATGGTATTGCAGTCGACGATGCTCAGTCGAGCACTGATGCGACGCTTCTATAGATAGTAATTAGCTAGGAGATTCCACGATATGTGTGATAAGGACGCATATCAAGTGTGTATGGTAAGCAATTATCTACAGTTATCTGCAGTCTAGAAATTTCTGGCGGAGGGACTGGGCGGAGCGCGAACGGAGAGTCTGTGCTGAAGCTTCAAGTCGGGCGGCGCCAGAATAGTCGCGGTGGCCCAGGGCAACAGCGGCGGTGACTGGTGGAGCGGAACGTTCTAGATGGAGGGGCAGAGGCGGACAGCTCTGGAGGGGCTTGTCTCGAGAGGTTGAGGCCAGACAGAATGACAGTAGGGGTGAATGAGGTGCAGTGGCTGGGGATGGAGGAACAGGCCACCGGGACACTCCGGGAGGCTGTAGAAGACGCTGGAAGGGCAGTAGCAGTTGCAAGTTGATATTGAATACTGGATAATAATAATAATGTTGAAGATTGTAAAGTGAAGAAGCTCAGCTGGGACCCCAAAAGGGCTTAGCGGATGGCGGAGAGCGTGGAAGGCGCTGGATGTCTGTAGAATCATCTCTAGCGCCCGTCGAATTTTGTGCCTGCTGCTGCTTCAAGAACAAAAGGCCTCCCCTCTCTGACTCTTCTCTCTTCTCTCTTCTCCAGACAACTAACTATCATCCTCCGTTTGATCTGCTCCTCCTGCAGTTCTCCCTTATCCACCTCTGTCTCATCCTCTAGAATCCTCCTCTACCTTTCCCTTCCGTTCTGTAAGTGTTTCGCCTCCCGGATTGCTCCGTTTCCGCGGTCGCAGCAGCTCGAGCCGTCTGGCAGTCAATTTGATTTAAATTCATCAAGGCCCCTCGAGCAGCGGCAGCTTTGGAATATCTTCAGTTCTCCAGTGCTAACGCAGGTGCTTTGTTTTCTAGATACCCCTCTCTTTTTCATACTTCTTTCACAATGGCCGAAACTTTCGAGTTCCAGGCTGAGATCTCTCAGCTGCTCTCGCTGATCATCAACACCGTCTACTCCAACAAGGAGATCTTCCTGCGAGAGCTGATCTCCAACGCCTCTGATGCTCTGGACAAGATCCGCTATGAGGCTCTATCAGACCCCTCCAAGCTCGATTCGGGCAAGGACCTCCGCATCGACATCATCCCCAACAAGGAGGCCAAGACACTGACTATCCGCGATACCGGTATTGGTATGACCAAGGCGGTAAGTAGCCAACCGGAAATCTTCAAGCTGTGGGGAAGTGCAGTGGACTAACAGAATGATAGGACCTCGTCAACAACCTGGGTACTATTGCCCGCTCCGGCACTAAGCAGTTCATGGAGGCTCTGAGCGCTGGTGCCGATATCTCCATGATTGGTCAGTTCGGTGTCGGTTTCTACTCCGCCTACCTGGTGGCCGACAAGGTCACTGTGGTCTCTAAGAACAACGATGACGAACAGTACGTCTGGGAGTCTTCTGCTGGTGGTACTTTCAAGATCACCCAGGACACTGAGGGCGAGCAGCTTGGCCGCGGTACCAAGATCATCCTCCACCTGAAGGATGAGCAGACTGACTACCTGAACGAGAGCAAGATCAAGGAGGTCGTCAAGAAGCACTCCGAGTTCATCTCCTACCCCATCTACCTCCACGTCCTGAAGGAGACCGAGAAGGAGGTCCCTGAGGAGGAGGAAGAGGAGAAGAAGGAGGAGGAAGACGAGGAGAAGAAGCCCAAGGTCGAGGAGGTCGACGAGGACGAGGAAAAGAAGGAGAAGAAGACCAAGAAGGTCAAGGAGTCCAAGATCGAGGAAGAGGAGCTCAACAAGACCAAGCCCATCTGGACTCGCAACCCCGCCGACATCACCCAGGAGGAGTACGCCGCTTTCTACAAGTCGCTCTCCAACGACTGGGAGGACCACCTTGCCGTCAAGCACTTCTCGGTTGAGGGTCAGCTCGAGTTCCGTGCTATCCTCTTCGTCCCCAAGCGTGCTCCCTTTGACCTCTTCGAGACCAAGAAGACCAAGAACAACATCAAGCTCTACGTCCGTCGTGTCTTCATCACCGACGATGCCACCGACCTCATCCCCGAGTGGCTCAGCTTCGTCAAGGGTGTTGTCGACTCTGAGGACCTGCCTCTCAACCTGTCTCGTGAGACCCTGCAGCAGAACAAGATCATGAAGGTCATCAAGAAGAACATTGTCAAGAAGTGCCTCGAGCTCTTCAACGAGATCGCTGAGGACCGTGAGCAGTTCGACAAGTTCTACTCTGCCTTCAGCAAGAACATCAAGCTCGGTATCCACGAGGACTCCCAGAACCGCCCTGCTCTGGCCAAGCTCCTCCGCTTCAACTCCACCAAGTCTGGTGACGAGGCCACCTCCCTCACCGACTACATCACCCGCATGCAGGAGCACCAGAAGAACATCTACTACATCACTGGCGAGTCCCTCAAGGCTGTCCAGAAGTCTCCCTTCCTCGACACCCTCAAGCAGAAGAACTTCGAGGTTCTGTTCCTGGTTGACCCCATTGACGAGTACGCCATGACTCAGCTGAAGGAGTTCGACGGCAAGAAGCTCGTCGACATCACCAAGGACTTCGAGCTCGAGGAGACCGATGAGGAGAAGGCCGAGCGTGAGAAGGAGGAGAAGGAGTACGAGGGTCTCGCCAAGAGCCTCAAGAACATCCTCGGCGACAAGGTCGAGAAGGTTGTTGTCTCTCACAAGCTGATTGGCTCTCCTTGCGCCATCCGTACCGGCCAGTTCGGTTGGTCCGCTAACATGGAGCGTATCATGAAGGCCCAGGCCCTCCGTGACACCTCCATGAGCTCCTACATGTCCTCCAAGAAGACCTTCGAGATCTCTCCCAAGTCTCCCATCATCAGGGAGTTGAAGAAGAAGGTTGAGGCTGACGGTGAGAACGACCGCACCGTGAAGTCGATCACCCAGCTGCTGTACGAGACCTCCCTGCTGGTCTCTGGCTTCACCATTGAGGAGCCTGCCAGCTTCGCTGAGCGTATCCACAAGCTGGTCTCTCTCGGCCTGAACGTCGACGAGGAGGCCGAGCCCGAGACCAAGACTGAGGAGGCTCCCGCCGCCGAGGCCACTGGCGAGAGCGCCATGGAGGAGGTTGACTAAATGATGCCTGCCATGCGATATGATGAAATGGGTGTAACATCTACTGGTTCTATGAATTTCCTTTAGTATTATTTCCTTTTATTAATGCTACCTAATGTTTCGGCTTGTCGCGTCAGCAGTTTCCGCTCTGAGCGCCTTGCTTTCGGAACGACAGGAGATGAGCTCTGATTGTGCTTTGTCACGCGGCGTTTCGAGCGGTTTTCCAGTGCTTCGTCTCTTTCATTTCTCTGGTGTGTAACTGGTTCATGAGAGCTCTGTGCCTCTTGAGATTGAAAGTGCTCTCGGAAGATTCGGACGGAGTCTGTCGGTAGATTATGAAAAGCATTTATTTTATTTTTTCCAATGACCGATCTGTAGAACAACTATAAACCTGGAGTAATGCTATCTGGCGGCATCTAAAGTGGTATCTAATAATCTCGATCCCGAGATTGATCTACAAAGTTACGTCAAGGCAGTCGTAACGTCCCGTTCATTTCCGGTCCGTGCCGATGAGTAAGAGACTGTCTATGTAAAGTTGAACGAAGCTGTAGATATACAAGAAGAGTATTAATTGACGAACATGTAGAAGTAACAAAGGCCTAGCCATTCATGCGCTGTATATATACACCAAAAAGATGAGAAAATAATACTGAAGTCCAAGTCACTGCATCTGCCGCGGGGTCGGAATGTAGCATACGTAATGTCTCTTGATAAGCACTTGGCGAGGAAGAGCCTCCTATAGCTCGCTGTTTTTGACAACCAATTGGAGAGCAAAAAGATCTACCTCACAACAATCGCCATCAGAGTGACTGAAGGCGTGGTTTGGTGAATACGTCGTGGAGTTCACTCGAGAAGCTGGAGAGTGACTTGTTATGTACCTCGGGTATATATCTCAATGAGAGAGAATTGATACGTGGTTGCAGTTTGTGCTGATTGCTGGACTGGGAATCTGCTGCCCTTGGATATAGATCCTGCGGATTTTCTCCATTTGATATTGTTCCTGTGAGTTCTGTGCATTCGACTCTGATCTTGTGAGCGTGAGTGCCGTTTTATTTGAGTTTATGGGAACGTGAAGCTGATTTGGTTTATAGACCACACACCACGGGAATCGCGAGGATATCTACAACTTGCGCGTGCAGTTGTTACTTATCTTTGATTGTTCTTAAACTGCAAATTGGAAGAACCCGAGATACTCAGTAATGATCGTATAGTGCATACAACCACAACCGACCACGGGACCGGACATCGTCTTGATCTATCAAAAGAAGAGGTTGATATATCGAGTTCAACTACTCAAAACCATTGATTCACCAGCAATAACACTTAATCAAGATCTTGGAAATTCGCTGAATCCACCACCACCATGGACACCCACCACCAAACCACCGTCCACCACATCTCCCAACAAGTCCAATCCTTCTCATCCCAAAAACTCCCCTTCCACATCTACCACGGCACAACCAGCAGCACACGCCGCGCCGCCTACACGCGCTCCAACACCATCGACACCAGCTCCCTCAACCGCGTGCTCCGCATCACCAACACGGCCGAGAAGAAGACCGCCCTCGTGGAACCGAACGTGTCCATGGACGCGCTGGTCGCGGCCTGTTTGCGCGAGGGACTCCTGCCGTTGGTCGTGATGGAGTTTCCGGGCATTACGGTCGGGGGAGGCTTTGCAGGGACGAGTGGCGAGAGTAGTTCGTTTCGAGAGGGGTTTTTCGATCGCACCGTGTGTTGGGTTGAGATGGTGCTGGCGGATGGGGAGGTTGTGGAGGCGTATCCTTCCTCTCCTCCATCCGGATCGCGATCTGGATCTGCAGAGGAAGAGGATATGAAAGAAGGAAAGAACGAAGACCTCTTCTACGGTGCCGCATCCTCGTTCGGAACACTGGGCATCACGACATGTCTGGAAATAAAGCTGCGCGAGGCAAAGCCCTTCGTGCAATTGAGCTATTTCCCCGTTTCGGGAGCGGAGGAAATGAGGACGAAGATCAACGAAGTGGCTGCGGATACGAAATATGAGTATCTCGACGGGATCTTCTTCGCGAAGGACCGAGGTGTGGTTTGTGCTGGGTTCCTGGCTGAGAGAGAAAACATCAATCTCCCTATCCAACGATTCACTCGGCCCCAGGATCCGTGGTTCTATGTACATGCTGAAGATGTCTTGAGGAAATATCAAAAAGAACTGGCGCCGTCATCAGCACCATCTTCCTCCTCATCATCATCACTTCCACCATCGAAGACTCCCATCCACACCGAACTCATCCCCATCCCAGACTACTTCTTCCGGTACGACCGCGGCGCCTTCTGGGGTGGGAAATACTCCTTTGACTACTTCCTGATGCCCTTCAACGCTCTCACGCGCTTCCTTCTAGACCCGTTCATGCACACCCGCGTCATGTATCACGCATTACATAAAAGCGGACTCGCGAAGCGCTACGTCATTCAGGACGTTGGCGTGCCTAGCACTGAATTGGATGAGTTCGTGGACTACCTCGATGCGGAGTTTGGGTATTATCCCTTGTGGATTTGTCCATTGAAGGAGAAGGGGGCGAGTGGGGTTGGTGTTGGGGATAGGCAGGAGAAGAAAAGCCAGGTTCAGAATCAGAAGCAGAATAAGAGGAAAGGCTACGGGCCTATTCTCGCCGATGGGATACACAAGGAGAAGACGCAACAAGTTACAAAAGAACCAGAAGAAGAAGACAACGATCCAACGCCCGAATTCATCAACGTTGGAATCTGGGGTCCCTGTCCGTGGGACTCGTCCCCGGAGGCATTCAAGGCGTATAATCGCCGGCTGGAACAGAAGGTCCATTCTCTCGGCGGGCAGAAGTGTTTGTATGCGCATACGTACTATACGGAAGAGGAGTTCTGGGAGATATACGATCGAGAGACGTATCGGAAGTTGAGGGAGAAGTATCATGCGGAGTATTTGCCGGATTTGTGGGAGAAGGTTAGGGTGAAGGAGGATGTGGCTGGACAGAGGAGCGGTGTTTGGGCGTGGATTAAGGAGATTTGGCCGCTGAGAGGGGTGTATGGAGTGTTGAGTGTGGTGTTTGGGGCGAGGGAATATTTGCTTTGAACGAGGGATAGATGGTGTGATCTAGGTAGTTGAGAATGGTCTCTTTTGAAAGAGGGGTTACACAATTAAATCTGTTTCATGAGTATTCAATTCTCAAGATCGTATCTAAACACAAGTTCCTAGTTCCTGCACCAGGGTATTGTATTGCTAACTCCCGGAATGGACCGCGACTCCACCGTGCCTTTTGGATGACAAAAATGCCAGTCCCGATCATAGACACCGAGCAATGGATAAAAGCAGCATTACACATAGACAAACAGACAGAACGATCGAGTGGATATAGGAAAGTCAAATATGATCCGTGAATGCGCCAGTCCGATGATGAGAATGATGAACCTTGCCGTGCCATCCAATCATGCTGACAATGGTATTCGAAGCATGGGAACTGATGAAAACCGAACGGGAGGATATAGAACAGGAAGAGATTGACACAAGGATCAGAAGAGGGTTTCCATCCGAGTAGAATGTCAGCGATGCCCGCGTCGACCTAATTAAACTTGGAAAAAGGAGAGAGGGTATCTTCAAAGATGACTACTTCCCACGTCTTTAGTGAAGCTAATCACTGCCAAACCAGTTGAACCGCCAGTCTGACAGACTCTGCGATGATACCCCCCAGCTCTTGGAAAGCCAGAGAGCCAGCCCTCCTACGACACCAAAGCTTCCTACGACTTGGATAGTGACCCAACCTTTTCGTCGGAGATCATCGTTCCACAGCATCAGTCCGAAAGGATCGTGGGGACTGAGACTGGTGACACGGTAGTCCGCCTTCCGCCCACTTCCTGCTCGCACCAGGTGACGGCAACTAGACTTTTCTGCGGTGGCTCCCAGTCCAGAAAACCCAGGGGTCTGAGTGATTGGGACAAGAGTGCCGTCAATGACACACTCATTGAGTCGTTCTGTGAGCCAGACGGCCCGCTCTCCCCTTGCTAAAGCGGCATATCTCTCTCGCTCGTTTTGCAGACTGCGCTGGAGGTCTGCAGCCCACTTGGCCAACCGTACCTGGGCCATCTTTTCTTCGCGCTGTGTGTAGTCTGAGACACGCGCCAGGGTGTAACTAGACGAGCCATCCCCAGGGTATGAGACCAGAACTTCAGGGACTGAGTAGGTGCTTGGCGACGAATATCCAGAAGCACTTAGTCGGGATAGGGAAGTATTCTGTGCGGACAGCGGTTTTTGAGGGACAGCACGATGCTGTGCCAGTTTCTTGGCTGAAGAGTGTCGCAGCCAAGACAGGTTCTCGTGATCGAATATTTTCTCTATTAAGATTCCGAGTTCCGATCGAGCCAGCGGTTGTACGTAGTCTGGGCTCATGAGGACACTTGCGTCCATATTGTCGTCATCGCTCGAGAGGGCCGAAGACACCGCAAACGGAGAGCGAGGAACGTCGTAATGTTCTGGAGGTAGATCCCCAAACAGGAAGGTCTTGATGCCAGCATTCTGAGCCTGGGTGTGGAACGATTGCTTGATTGATGTTATTTGGGAGGGGGTCAGCAGGTCGGCCTTTGAGATGACGGGAATGACATTGCTGAGTTGCGAAAGCTTCCGGATACACTCTATATCGGTGGATAATGTGTCTGTAGAGAATTAGTATTTTATGTCAACAATCAGCAAAGGATGTGCACACCTTCAGAAATGAGATACAAGATGGCATCTACTTGAGATCCTCCATTTCCGCCCAGCATACCCTGTAGATCGGCATTGACGTTATCGAAAGCAGCCATGGCACGCACCAGCTGCTGATGCATATACTGAATAACCAAATCGGTCTGCGCGGCGCGTGTGAGCCCCGTTCCGGGGCTATCGACAAAACAGAGATTACGTTCGAGGACAATATCGCCCAGGCTCTTTCGCCTGCGGAGGACGCGGGAGTCTTCCAGGTCGGACCACCATGTGGGATATGGCTTTGTGCTGGCATAGACTTCTGATATGGCCAGGCTTGACTTGGTCCGTTTGGACCGGTTCCTGGAGCGGGAGCGGGGGGATCGATTAGATTGCGGAGGTAGCGGGGCTGGAAGTGGATCAACATGGACGATGTCTTCACAAGCCTGGACGATGGACTTGATCAGAGACGTTTTGCCGGATCCTGGATGGTGTTAGTTGGATATCAAGACTCTCGCTGTGTCGGGATCTCCTTACCAGCTGCACCAGCGACCAGGACCTTCAGACGACCCATGGTCTTCCCCCTATCTGTAAACGGTCGACGACTGGGCATGCTGATGCTGGGCATGATCAATTGGGAGGTACTATCCGGTGGTTGCTGTGTTTCGACGGGCTCGTCTTCGTCGCCGGACGCGAGGGCCTGGCTGCTGATCTCATCGGTGATGGAGATGTCGTCGAGCGGCTTTAGGGACTGGTTGGACGTGGACTTGGGACTGCTGGGGAGTGATGAAGGGTCTTCGAGAGAGCCCAGATTGAACGGAGTGACAGGTCGAGAGGATCCATCTGGGCGGTGATCATCATGCCAGTCGAAGGGTTTCAGGGTGGATCTCCGTGTGATTGTTGGAGGGTTGTTGGCATCCTCGCAGGAGTCTGGAACGGTATCTCCTTCGGGCGGAAGCTGGGATTCGGAGGCAGAGAGACTGTTCAGGGTCTCCTCTAAGCTCTGGACGCCGTACATGCTGTCTCGAGTGGTCTCTGGGCCAGTTGGGGAGCTATCACCACGGCCATCGTCGCGGGAGAGGAAGAAGGTCGTGGGCGCAGCGCTGCGGGGATCGGACCAGGGCGGAACAGCCTCGACGACGGAGGGTTTACGGGAGTGAGACGGGAGCACGTCAGGGACGACCGGCCTCATGGTGCCAGACGGACGCGAAGGAGATTCAAACAATGAAGGGGAGGACGATGAAGACGGAGAGGGTGCCCATCGACCGTGACGGAGAAGAAGCAGCTTGTCGGGCTGATTTGGTGATGAGGGTCATGTCACTCGGAGTCGTCACTGGACAGCCCAACCCCGCGTGTCGAGCAGACGAGAGACACCCGCTTGGCAGCTCAGGAACTGTTGGCCGCTGGATGGATTTCCGGCGAGCTGAAGGGTGCAAGAGTATGCTTAATAATGTCTGAGAATCTGTCTCTCAGCTGCGTATTGCTTTTCCGGTTCTGCCTGTTCCGGATATCTAATATAGGCAGTCTACGGATAGATAGACGGACGATAAGGGAGATACGAGGTCTAGAAGTGGATGCTCCAACTGAGTACGGAAGCCTTGATGAGCTGAACTGCCCAAGACCACCAATACGACCTCCGCTCCCTAGATTTCAAAGGATATCTCCTCAAATGAAAGCGCAGATGCTGTAGGAGTGGACGATCTCCCTGCCCAACCCTGCTACCATAACTATCCCTGGTGATGAACCACCATAGTTAAGTTACATGCTGTACTTAATGGTAGTTCATTCCGCTTATCGCGGCTTATCTCAGGGTCTAGCGGGAATAATATCTAACCTGTTCTGGAATAGTATAACCGGAACCCGGAGATAGTGTATATCCGAGAGGGGTGTGTCCCAAAGAGGAAATCACAGAAAGTGCACGCTGATTGGCTGGAAGCAAGCGATGTGGCTGAGCGACGGTCGATATCGCGAGCAACAGAGCAGAAAGTCAAGAGCCAAACGAGACACCGGAAAATATATTAGAAAAGACAGAAAAGTGCGAAAATAGACGAGCAGGACGAGGAGTGTACCGAGTGGACATGGGAAGAGCGATACCCCTGCGGACAGCTCTGCACTTGGATATAGACATAGAGACCCGATACCAATCAATGCTGCAGCTGCCAGAAGATCGCTCCCCAACCAGCTGCCGATCGAAGCAAATGCAGCAGCAACAGCCAGAAGACCCTAAAAAAGCTCTACCATAGACGACAGTCCCCTTCGTCCCCGCATGCACGAGGCAAGCTCGAGCAAGCCGGCGTCCCATGCTCTCGCAACGACATGAAATAGTTAACTAGCAGACTTTTCCAGCGATTTGATTCCACCGTTGCGCAAAGTGGTCCCAGTGGCCTCCATCCATGGATTCCAGCTGGGTGCCCTGGGCTGTCGGGACACTAAGAACGCCATCAGTTTATACTAACGGCGAGAGTGACTAGAATCGAACAATCCAGTACCATAATTAACTATCCAACTGCCGTGGTCATCTGGTTCGTCCCGTCCAGCCAGCCCGTTTCCCCCCGAATCGGCGCCAAGTCGGACACCCGAACAGACTGACCAGTCCACCTGCATCTATCTTCTCCCACAACCAGCCAGGTTCCGTCGTGCCTCTCTCTGTACTATCCTCATCTTTATCCTCCTGTCTCTCGTTGCGCTGGTGTGGTGATTGCGCCATGAACATCGAGTCGTCGCGTTGAATCCTCTTCATCTCGAAGCCGCAGCCACCTGCGGCACCCTCCGCTGACGCCCTGGCAAGAATCCGAATCGCAATCGAATTAATTGGACGACGCAGAAAGGAAAAGAAAAGACAAGCCTCTCGAGAATTGCGCCTTTCCAGAAAACTGACACCATGACGGCCATGAACCAAGACACCACCATGTCGTGGCAGGATCAAATGCAGGACGAATCGCTCGTCTCTGCGACCGGCGGAGATGAGTTCTCCAACTTCCTCGAGTTTGGCATCAATTTCCCCGACCTCGACGGCCATTCTTCCGCTCAGCCGGAGAGCACCCTCCACGCCTCCAACCATGCCATTGCGACCACCATGGCCGACGAAGGGATTAACCGCATGGACGCGGAGGCGCAGGGTCAATCTTCGCAGTACAATCACATGATGGGCGATATGCCCATGGACCTGTCCCAGCAGGGCCAGAGCCAGGGCCAGGTCTCCCAGCCCTACAGCGGTATGAACGTCGACAACGCCTTCTTTCAAGAGCAACAGCAACAGCACCAACAGGAACTTCGTCGCCAATCGTCGCAGCAGCATCCTCACCACCATGGCTACGCACCAGGCCAGCCAATGGTCCCGCCCACCCCCAATAGTATCGAGCTGCACGGCGGTGCGGCCAGATATCCCCAGCGCGTGGACGAGAACGCGGAGATGTATGATCGCTACGGTCGTGTCAACGATGACCAGGTAAGACAGTCAAGAAATGCATATCCTCGAGGAAAAGACTCTGGTATTAATTCGTCGCAGGCTTTCTATACGCCCCTGATCTCTCCAGCAATGACACCGCTAGAGACGCAATTTCGACTGCCCGAGTATACCATCCCAGGCGAGTATTTCACTCCGCTGACCTCGCCCGCCCTCGAAGCACGAGGCTCCAACTCGGGATACCCGTTCCAGACGACCCAGCCCCAGGAGATGGGGTACGTACACTCCCCCGTCGATGCCAATGGGGTGCCTGTATCCGCCCCCGCGTCCCCCGGATTGCAGAGAAAGCAGCGTCGCCGTCCCTCTGCTACTACACGAGTGGCCGGTCGCGCGAGCAAGCAGTCTCCCGTCGTGCGCGCCCAGACGCGCAGAAAGCAGGCTCTTAGCAGTCAACTGCAGTCGGAGGAGATTGCTAATGCGCTCAACCACGACGCCCGGGTGCCCACGAACGGAAGTAATTTGCGATTTGGAAGCACAGAGAGTTCCCAGGACTCTGTATCTCCTGAGCCTCTGTCGGAGCCATTGATGCCTCCTCCAGCGCTCCCTCAAGCCCGCAAGTCGCCCGCAATCGAGCCGCAGACATCGGAACCGAAGAGCAATGCGGTCGCAACGCCTGCCACGCTCATGCGGATTCAGAAGGCTCAGCATACTCAGGATCCGTCCGGGCGGTTCAGGGGCCAGGCCAGCTTGGTCCCCAGCAACGGTCAGCAGGATGATGTGATGGAGGATATCCAACTTCCTGGTGCTGCTGCAGATAGCAGGCCGAGCTTGACTCGCATCGATACTGCTGTGCGTAGCGGGGAACACACTCCAACAACGTCCGCCAAACCGACCCCGTCGTTGGAGCCCCGATCGGCTGTGGATCGAGCGTCTTCCGCCTCTGTCGCCCCCAGTCCGCGCGGCGGCGCAATGCCATCTCCCAGTGGACCAGTGGGGAGAAAGCCTGACCCCAAGGCTGGCATCAGAAAACGTCAGAGTGTGAGCTCACAGATCAGTCCGGCATTGCGGCCGAGGATCAGTCCCAGTATCCAGCCACTGGTCCGTGGTGATGGTGGTAAGTGCTTACTATCAAGTCTACCTTGCAGAGTAAATGCTAATTCCTATTTAGGAGTATCAACAGAGACATCAGCGCTATATCTGGCGTCCAAGTCGAATTATCAGCATATTCTGGACGGCACGCTCCTTCCAGGAGTGTCATATCCAGAGACATTAGCTGAGAATCTCAGTTCCAAGCGGACCAATCACAAGCTGGCAGAGCAGGGCCGACGAAATAGAATCAACACTGCCCTGAAGGAGATTGAGACTCTGCTACCCCCTGGGTTCGCGCAAGAGAGGGCCAAAGACAGTCCTAGCGGTGGCGCGAAGAATGCGGAGAAGGAGAAGGGCGGGAATCAGGCGATCAGCAAGGCCAGCACGGTTGAAATGGCCATCGACTATATCAAAGCACTGAAGCAGGAGCTGGAAGACACGCAGCGTAAATTGCAAGTCGCCGAGTCCAAACTCCGTGGCACATCGTCTGAATCTGAGGGAGGAGTCACTGCCTCGGCTCTTGAGACAAAGACGGAGACACCGAATGGTAGCGAGACGTCAGTTCCATCTTCAGAAAACCGCGTGGAACCACCCAAGGTCGACCAGACATGAGCCGGTTGCTTGTCAACCTGAGTTGAACATACTCACAGGCAGTCAATATCCCACAAACTGAAACAATGGCAGAAATGTGATGAACCATGTTCACACGCATCATGCGTCATGGATTATGGATCATGGATTTCCTTTTATTGGCATACTCTACGAAACCAGCCGGACAGAGTTTGCTCCTTTTCCTCTTCTCTCGTCCGTTATTTTGATTCTTCCTGCCCGCCATCTGGGCTCTTGGCCATATTAACCTTTTTATAGTTATTCCCGCATACTCACTCGTCTCTTGACGTCGAGGGCGTTGGCGGCGCGTTGTATAGTTGAACATTCCTGTATCTAGAGTCGAAACTGAATGACATTCTGGCTGGGCAGGGCGAAAAGGCGGGCGGCTATGTGTATCTAGACAGCAATTATATGAATCAATTTGGCGAGTCACTACAGATAGATAAAAAGCTGCCTAAATGCGTGCATATTTGTAGTCGCAATATTATCGTTCTACTTTGCAACGATTTTCCGGATTATTGCCCTTACAGCAGCCTCGAAAGGACGAGTCACTCACAGATGTGATTGGATTTTTTGCATTGTTCATTGGTCTCAATGATAGCCAAATATTACAGTAACCCTTAATCTTCAGAATGCTTATTAGAAAGATTGTGTTTGCCCAAGAAGAGGAAAATACAGTTGCCCGACCGAACCAGATATAGACAGCACTCCTTGAAATAGAGAATGCTGAGGCCTGTGAATTTCATCACTGCAATAGTTTTATCAATACCAAAATGTCGTATCGAGCCATCAACCTCAACCTCGGCTTTATGTCAATGCCCATCTCTGCCCCATGGGTAGAACCCATTTAGAAGCTGGCGATATTGTGTCTCTAATGATCCCAGCTCTAAGGGCTTGAACTCACTGCAACATAATTAATTAGATTAGATTTTTCCGACGAGCAGATGCCAGAAGGAGGCTCTCACAGGTTCTTATTAGCTCTGAAGAATTCAAAACGCAGTGTCTGCATATCGGGGGTATTATTTCGATAATTAATATCGAGAATAATGTGGAAGTGACGGCGAGGTTCGAGCTGGGGCGGCTCTGCGTGAATAAAATAGTTGTTTTTACTAGTTTTATTGTAGCCAGATGATTCGAGGAATTGTTGGGAGATCCTAATTATTTCCTGCGGAGAACCATTATCAAAATCTGTCGACCGGAGCCTTAAGACAACTCGTTTTGGTGCATCCATTCTCGAGTTTGTGTGAGATGTGAACTGGGATTCAATTGTCTTTGATTGATTGATTAAATATTAGTATGCTGCAGGACTGACCGCTCTGGCTGAGTTCCTAGCGCAGAGTAGCGACAAGACACTCCTCCAATCAACAACCCAACCGTCGCTGGAGAAGCCGTATTGATCTCTTCGTGCTTAGATATGGGAAATGCCTCAATTACTTAGTCGAAGAGAACTAGATTCTGCGACACGTCCCCCGCTTGAATGCAGTTCAGATCATCGGCCGTCCGGCATGCATATCTAGGCATATCCGTCCGTACATCTCTATCTCGTCTCTGCTCGTACATACATAAGTGAAGGCGAGTCTCAGTGAAATAAGAGCGGGATATCCATTCCCACTTCCTCGCAGTGAAGGGAAACAGCAGGGAATAGCTCGACCCGCGAGACCTTGATATTTAGGTGGGACTCAGTCTTGAAGGGAACCCTTCCACTCCACATACGTATACTTACTCTGTCATGAACTATCGCTGCTTTATAACTAAGATATGAGGTTCAATAGGCCGCAATGGAATGAAGGTCCGAGAGCCAGAGAGCAAGGTCCCGTCTGCTGGGTATATAGAACCTGTTTAGATTGTTATATTGAAATGCGCGCGGAAGCACAGCGGCACCGAGACGAGGCAGGATCCTTCGTGGAAAATTATCCTGTTACTTGTGACCAACCGATCAGAAGTTGACATATAACTGCCTGTTCGGTATTCGAGTAGGCAGAGCTCATACATCTCCAAGGAGATGGAGAGGATTTTACCCGGAACAAAAAGAATCCAGCATCACGCTCTCAGTGCAATGCTGGATCGCAGCTAGAAAGCGGAGAGCTTCCAAAGGAGCAACTGGGAAAGAAGACAATGTGTATACAGAACTCGGTTAGGATCTACTCGGATATTTCCCGTCCCCTATCATGACAAAGTTGCCCTCAGAGACTGTTTGACAGCCTAAGAGGCCGGGTATACCCTGGAAAAACCACGATGAAGGAAATCAATACATATTATCTCCAGTCTTGTCTATAGAAGGTAAGTCCTGCCCTTCTCTTATCAAATTATGTGAAAAGTGTTCAAGTATTTCTTAGATATCTGGAGTGCATGTTGTCCATGGAAACCCCAGAATTCCTCCGGATAAGCATGTATCATAGCGCCAGAGATCTGTGTTTTGCCGCTATTCGATGGTTTAGTCCGCATGTCCTCAGTTGCCCTTATCGCGGGCTAAGCATCGCCGCAAAGCCACGGCCAGTGGAAGCAAAGATTATAACGCTGGACGACGATCTTTGTCTACTGATCGGGGTGTAGGGTTCTATATATGACGTGAGCTAAATATGGGAAGCACACTGGTTATGTCTTTAGTATCGTCGCCGATCCTTACATTGGGGCCAATATTAAGCAGATCGTCCCGACTTCGCTCAATAATTAGTATCGAACTGCTCCTCTCCAGAAGGCAGTCGAGAGCATATGTTATATGTGAAACGACTTGCTAATTATGGGAGACGATACGCACAATGCCCTCGGAAATGTCCGCTTTGCTTTTGCTTTCACGGTCCGTCTAACTCTAAGATTATATGTAAAGAGTGACCTACTGATGCGTACTGTCTAGGAAATACCCCACGTCTATGATCTCAAAGTGTGCTGCCGTGCTATTTGTGAAGATATGCAGTATCACGAGTTATTATTGAGGCTGGGAGTAACCCTCTAACAAAGCTCCGGGAGGAAAATATTCCCTTATCAAATCCCATATTAAGAATCGAGGCAGAAATCCAGGAGGGATAGAGGATGAGAATATATCAAGATGACATCTAGGGCCGCTTCAGTTGGGTTGGCTCGACGGAAATATCTCGTTATATAGAGGCAGTGTTCTAGAACAGGATTGATCTGTCTTTGATCTTATTCGTCGGATTTACAACTAAATTTGATAGAGGATAGAAAACACTTGATTGTGATTGCCAAGAAAGAAACTAGCTATCTATCCAAAGAGCGAACTGGCAGACTAGAGATGTTCGGTTATTAAAGTGCCGCTAGGGCCAAGGATAAGAAATAAAGGGAAACAGGCATTCAGTTCAATCTATGGTCTAGATTATGATAGTGCCTGTATCCAACATCACCAAATGTAAACCCCAAATCCCCCAGAATCCGCTTGTAAGAACTGAGTTATCAATTATGCCTCCTGTCGATTCAAAAATTAGCTCCTGTGCAAAATATCAATTGTCATATCGTACTAACATACCGTGCTTGCTTCCACTACCACTGAGAGAACTGGGAGCTTGGTGGCGATTCACCTGCACAACGAGGGCAAAATCCAGGGAAGTTTCTATCTTGGTCATCAACGAACCGTGGGAGATCTCTCAAGTTCCCACTCGGTGGAACACATAACTCGCTGTTCGGACGGGCCAGGGCTGCAGGGCATCTCAAATATTCGAGGAACGCCTCGTGATTGCAGTCCGCATAATGAACACAGCGCAAACCGCACATGTTGTCAATAAATAGGTTTTTGTTAAGTGTAAATTGATTGTATTCTAGGCTTGTATTTGTTGTATTGAGGATGTTCTGCGTTTCTGATTTCTGTGAGTTCAGAACTGGTGTCTCATAGGTCTATATATACTGTATAGCTCTATACATTTATGACTGTATGTCCATTTCATGACTATTACTGCGTGAATCCACAACATTCCATAAAGCATACTGAACGGTAGGAGCCGCACAATCACAATGGTTATTCTATATTCACAAATGTTAACAAAGCCGCTTGGACTATGAGCCAATGTCAGGTTGCCTGTGCTAGTTGGAGAAACCCATTCATTGTTTGTTATCTATTCAACCTTGAATGTCAGACCCTGGCTATGGGTTGGAACTCGCCTTCTATATTGGTATTTGAGCTACAGTTTCCATCAACAAGCCTTGCCCTAAATTAAGTTGAGGTAGCATGTAGTATGGTAGTCCAGTGCCTCAGCTAGTAGTGAAGTAGTAGCAATAGCTCTCTCTCTCTCTCTCTCTCTAGAAGTTACATTATGAACAGTAGAGTGTTTGGTTATGTTAACCTGCTAAAGAATTGAGATTATGGATATCAAAAGATGCCTTTATACATATTGTCCGGAAACATGAAATTTGTATGTCTTGGTCTTATTCAATTAACAAAATTACTGAAGCAAAGGATGGCAGGCTGGTCTATAATACAAGCATATCTCAACTCTACTACATGCGTTGTCGAACATAGCGTACAGAACCTCTATACTAACCCTTCCCCGCTATTGAACTCCTATAAAAAGAACGCTGCCTATGGGTCCTCGAACTCTTGACTCCTCACAGATCTTTGCTTCTGTTGTTAGTGCTCTTAAGCATGGTGGTTCCTCTATAATAAGTACAGTTAATTTATTATTAATGGACACAAATATCAGCTGCTATGCAGTTCTTTACCGCCTGTTCAGACATGTTGGACTATCAGGCAAGAATACGGCCTTGTACTAAGTATCTTGGCACTTATTCCGCCTCCTGCCGGCACGGGGTGATATTGGTGAGGAATATATATTCCGTTTGCGGGGAAGTACGTCGGACCCACAGTTGTGTATAACTTCGCAATTGCATGGTACAAAATGGATGGTTATATTATCAGAGAATTTGGGATATCTTTTGACGGGCGGCCTAGAGAAGAAAGATGACAACGATAGCCAGCAGTGCGTAGTTTCATCACTGATCAAGAGGAGATTGAGGTTGAGATCGAATACATATGTTTATCATATACAGCTAGGATCGAGGATATGCAAGTTCCCCACGGATCTACTCGGAAAACTTCTACTTGCGGTAAATATTATGGAGATGTGGGGTCCAACCTGGGGATTCCAAGGCCTAAAGTGAAGGCAGAAGAGGTTGTTCAATCGGTACGCTACGAGGCGTGCGGTTTTTGACAAGCCCTTCGAAGCGTGCGAGGACGCGGTCAATTTCCGACGCCCTGTATAAATCCGGCCAAGTAGTGTCTGTAAGTCGCGGCGCGATGTTATTTCATATTATTTTTCTCATAAGGATAGGGCGCTTTCATCAATTAATCATACAACATGCGTGCTTTCTGGCCAAGTGCCATTTATTTAGTTGCACTCGCGGAGGCACAACAGCTGTATGTTACGACAACTGGATATACTGATCGTCCGCAGTGTACACAGCTGGCCTCGTCACCTCAATATCGTTTCCAACCGTTTTCGTATGCGTTGGAAGAGACAGTTCGGTGAGACTCTTGTGATATAATTATCGCACATCGTAGAAGCTAATAAGATGATACAGCTATGCGACTTCTGTACCCTCCCCAACCACAACTCGAACATATGCACCCCCGTATTCTTCTGCTGTGAAGTTCCTAACTACAAGCCCAGCTACCACAACATGGGGTAATTGGCTGCCCGGTCAGATGCTCATTACAGAAACAGACACGGACGACCCATATGGTCAAGCAGCCTGGTCTTCACTCTGGCAGCAAGTAGAACTTGAGAACTACACGACTACCGGACTGTATTCGACTACCGTCACTCCCACACCGGTTCCCAGCGCCGACCTTGTTTTGCCGCCACGAGACTATTTTGGACCGACAGACTGTTATAACTTTCCGGACGACTTCATCTTCGGCGTTGCTGGAAGTGCTGCTCAAGTGGAAGGCGCCGTGGCCCTGGAAGGCCGAAGCCCTACTATACTGGAGAAATTGGTGAACTCATCTCAGCCAAAGGATTACGTGACCAATGAGAACTACTACTTGTACAAGCAAGACATTCAACGACTTGCTGCTATGGGAGTCAAATACTATAGCTTTTCGATCCCGTGGACGCGAATTCTGCCTTTTGTACTCCCAGGATCCCCAGTCAACGAAGAGGGCATCAAACATTATGACGACCTGATCAACACTGTTCTTGATGCCGGAATGCAACCGATAGCGACTCTAATTCACTTTGATACTCCGTGGATATTTGTATCCAGCGACGAGAACTTCACTGCCCGCCCGGATATTGGGTACAACAATGGAGGTTACCAAAACGAGACTTTTGTGGACGCCTATGTCAACTACGCGAAGATTGTCCTCTCCCACTTTGCCGACAGAGTTCCCATTTGGATCACATTTAATGAACCCCTTCTCTACTCGTTCAACTTTGCCGGAGCCAATAATGTAGTACATGCGCACGCGCAAGTGTACCATTTCTACCATGATGAACTAAAGGCTACTGGGAAAATAGGCATCAAGTTCAATGATAATTTCGGAGTCCCTCGCAACCCCAAGAATTCCAGCGACGTGGAAGCCGCCAACAGATTCCAAGAAATGCAATTGGGACTCTTTGCTAACCCCATCTTCCTGGGACAGCAGTACCCAGATTCCATCCTCACGACTCTTCCCGGTGCAAAGCCGCTAGGGAAGCAGGAGCTCTCCTACATCGCCAATACGTCAGACTTCTTCGGGATTGATCCATATACTGCCACAGTGGTATCCCAACCTGCTGGGGGGATTGATGCCTGTGCAGCCAACCAATCCGTCGCGAACACCTTATTCCCTTACTGTGTCGTGCAAGAGACAAAGAACGCATATGGATGGAATATCGGATATCGTTCCCAAAGTTATGTGTATATCACTCCAACATATCTGCGGGAATACCTCAACTACTTATGGGATACCTTCCGCCAGCCTGTATTTGTGACGGAATTCGGGTTCCCAGTGTTTGCTGAGGCAGAGAAGGAGCTATCGGACCAGCAGTTCGATAGCCCGCGCAGTATATATTATCTCTCCTTCATGTCTGAGATTCTCAAGGCGATTCACGAGGATGGGGTACATGTTATGGGCGCCTTGGCCTGGTCCTGGGCTGATAACTGGGAGTTTGGCGATTACAGCCAGCAGTTTGGGATGCAAGTGGTGAATCGCACGACGCAGCAGCGCTTTTACAAGAAGAGCTTATTTGACTTGGTCGACTTTGTGGGCGCTCGATCGTTGTCTTCAGACAATGGAACAGTGTCCTGATCGAGAACCTGACAGGCTTTGGATCTGTGGAAGGCCATGTTAATACTTGATGAGATGGTACTTTGGAGGTAGCTCAGTTTGATACCAGGCCATACTGGCCGTCTTGGACCAGAATATATCGCAATGCCTGTCCGTCATTTCCCTTGAACTGGGTTCGCAGGTAAAAGAATTAAAAGTGGGCGGGAATTCATCGGTCTGCCAATTCCATCATGACATCCCAATAAGTCGGGACCTCCTAGATTCCTTTGTTGCCTTGATTATCCGTTGTGTCGGCTGTGATCATGACTTAAGTCCATCTGCGACTCAGCTTCATTGTTAACAGCGATTTCCCTGTCTGTGTTTTCGAAGCCTCGTCACCTTGGTTGTAGTTTCGGTGGAAATGTCTTCCGAGGAGCATTGCTATTATTCTGGGGTAGAAACGCCAAGAACGGCCGCGTAAAGGATTTGAGGCTAGACCAGTGGATACTTCAACCCTGGATCTGTGATCTGAAGCGGTTCGGAACAGGACAAGGTTAGGATCAAAACGTGGCAGCATAAACATGTGTTCACAAATGGTCCTATGCAGGTGTATCATCTAGGGTCGGTACCTCGCCCTGCATTCTACATTCCGTTAGAATGGCCTGTTAGAGGAGATGGCATTAGTGGAATCATCCTAAAACACTGGGTTTAAAACCTCAACCTCGCCCGTTAGACCGATCGGGGATCCACATGCGCCGTGATACCCGATGATTAGCGGTTGGTTCACACTCAACATGGGTCGATTTACGGACGTAGCACAGCCATGTTCTCAGAGGCTGCGTAAGAAGCTAACGACAGCGAGACTAGTCGATACTTAAACCCTCCCTGGATGCAGACACCAGTGTTCCCTATAATTAGGGTGCTGGCAGCGCATCGGCCAACTTCCGACTAACATTTGTACCCCTCGAAACCGGGGCATGAATATCGTGTCGCGGACGAAAATCTCTGTCTGACACTGTTGATCAACAATTCCCTTTATACCATACTCATCTAGCAGCAAATACGAATTTATCAACCATGTTCTCAAAGCACGATAGACCACCAAAGTATGAGCCTCTGGACTCGCCAGCGAGTGAAACTCTAGAGGATGGGCTTCCGGCGTATCCCCTGCAAGAATCTAGTGCTCGGAAAACTTCATCGAGGCGATCGACGGCAGGCTGGGTGATTTTCGCAGCTGTTCTAGGCTTTTTTGCGGGTCTGATGTCTATCCGCGTTCACGCCATGATCAGGAATTGCCATGCATTCAATCATCTTGCGCCGCGCATACCACTGCAGAGCGTCCCACGAGAGTTCACTTATCCTACTCCGTTCTCTGAGGAGCCCCCTCAGGGCGAGGGCGCAGGACAGATATCAGAACCGATTTGGGACTCTTTGGTTCCTAGTAAGTCCTAAGCGATCCGTACAGTCAATGTCTCTGTATTCCGATAACTAACGTACGGCAATCGCAACTCAGACGGATTGGGCTATTTCAAAGACGAGAGCCTTGCTTCCCAAGTCTCCATACCTACCGTCTTCCATCAGCTGCACTGTCTCTACGTCATACGACGAGCATACTATTCCCAGGCTGATGAAGCTCAACCGTTTGATCTTGCCAAGAACCGCGCGACTCACCTATCACATTGCTTCGACTATCTCCAGCAAAGCTTGACCTGCTCAGCGGACACGACCATAGAACCGGCCGAGGGTAGAATGAATGCCCATCTTGGAAGCGGTGTTGTACGACAGTGTCGCAACTTTGAACAGTTGAAGGACTTTGTTTCGGAACGGCGCGCGTTTAATGCTTCCGGTTTTCTCGCGCCTGAGTATGTGTATAATGTCGATTGACGAGGCCTAGATATTTTGAATACTTATGTTCTCAACTTCATGTATATTTAAAGCGTATCTCACATGGCTAAAATAACGCCAAGTCTCTTGTCACCTAATATATCTTCAAAGTCGCGTGCACGCGCGATTATACGTTTTATAAGGGACTTATCTGGCATTTGCAGGAACGCACCTAGTAATGACAGCACTCGACGCGAATTTCAACATCGTGGGCAAAGCTCATACCGCAATGTAGCTAGGTTCATTCGGCGACATCTGCGTTCCGAATATATGTCTCTAGTTATCATAGTGCCAGGTACGCCACTCCGGAATCACTTTAAATTATTGCTTTTTGATTCAAGATCCGACCTTATAAAATAAGAAAGTGCCCTGATGGAAACGTTGATCTGTATTAGTATTAGTCTCTGGCGAACTTAACTGCTCACGGGCTTTCTCCGCTAACTTGGACTTTGGGGATATTTGTTTTGCTTAGGCAAAGAGCTCAGAACCATAAATAAACACAACTGACTAGCTCGATTCTCGCGTTTTACTTTCCCTAGAGCCTTCCTAGCTTTTGACATCATCCAACATATGCCTTAGCCATGCATACTTCTATAGGCGCGCTCTCACTCGCCAACACTGAAGCAGCACAATGGACGGATCTAGGGACTACTTACGGACACTTCCCCCTTAGGAGGTTTACGACGTTTTCACACTCTTGACAAGATCCAGATGCAAGAGCCTCCAAGCCAAATAAGTACCTACTCAGGGTAAACATGACTTGGTTCCACGTGACCCACATCTAGCTTGCAGAACACATAACTACAGTAGCATTGTCATGATTTCTTCGTCCATAGCATAGAACACAGCAAAGGCTCTGACTTGGTCCGCCATGGAGCTCGAGAATGTTATGGCTTCGGAAATAGTCTTTTCGAAGAAGCTTTTTGCGTCAGATTTCTCCGTCGTGTTTCTAGTTACTGTGCGCGAGCAGGAATGCATTATGAAGGTGGTAAGGTCTGTTTGTCACTCTCAAGTATCGTGTTACTGATATAAGAAGCACCGTGGAAGAGGTCCGGCACGGTATTATGAGCCTAAAAACCGTGAACTGGATATTCACGTGCTCGAAACTACTGCTTACGCCCGTTTAAGGGATAGAGGACTCTGTGATCGAGGAATTGTCCCCCGATTCTTGGGTTCTATGAGGAAGTTTGACCAGTCATTGTGCCAGCCTCATCTAAAGATGTTCCTGGATGACGAATATCCTCCTAGTGCTATCTTCCTGGAATACATACCCAACTTGGAAATGATTCAGTTGGGTAACTATACGCAACAGCGAATGGATAATTTTATTACTGGCATACGAGAGATACATAAAGCGTTAGTACTGCATGGTGACGCGAAACCGAGGAATATGTTGGTCGTGAAAGATGATCCAGACAGAGTTATCTGGATAGACTTTGATCGAGCAGCAACTTACGAAGAGGCTTCGATCACTGATTCTGAGAAAACCCTCCTAGAAGAAGAGGAGGAAACGGTCGTTTATCTCAAAGAATTCCTAGTCAGTACCCTTGCCATCGAGATATACGAACCAATTTTTCTAAACACTCTAGTACTTTCTAGGAAGACGATTTGGCAAAAGGGAAACTCGAGAAGGCGTATCTCTTTTATTGCACTTGATGGCTTTTTCTTTTTCCAGGGTCACATATTATGAATGATGTTATGGCAATACGCGTGATGCGGGGGTTTGTTCGGTGCTAGTATACTTATGGAGTTGTTATTGATTCTGTACGGCCAGTCAGTTCTAGGAGACCATGAAGATAAGCCTATCCAAAACTGTTCTACCTGCGGTATTGTTTGTTTGGAAGGAGTAATATCACAAAATGTGGAAAGTACGATGCCCGTCATCGACCAATTTTCATAGTATAAGCGTTGAGTTTTCCTGTAATGTCACCCGGCCTGGATTTTTGGAGCTGCCTTCACTTGGCTGTAAGCTTAGGTTCCATTGCCTCTTCATAGTTGTAAGTGGTTTCTGGCATCATCGTTTTATAGTATTATCATGTGAATTACGCAGCTGTGTAGGCAAGCCAGATCTCGAGGAACATTTATCTAGAGATGCCAGACTTGCAGTAACTTCTCCTCCAATAGGTCTTATATCCTCGAAGCTACCAAGGGTGGCTAATCGGTAACACTTCATACCTGGGTCGAGCCAAACCGCTACCTAGGCTCCCATGCTGTGACACTAAGCCTATTTCTCGATCAACACAACCTTAAGTCCAGTCTCAGATACAGGAATTGTTATTCACTTTATCAACAGTCCTTCTTGTTAGCTGCATGTGCTTCATTTATCATCTAACCAGACCACATCTCGCTGCGCTTTCGCGTTCCACTCGTTATGGGTACTCTACTGTCCATTTTATCATCATCCACTACGGCTGGAGGCACCCCTGGAGGCACCTATTCTCCGGGTGCTCCAGCTGCTCCAGCTGCTCCAGAACGACCCAATATAAATGGTATGTCAGACCAGAGCTGGATCAGTATTACTGGGACCGGGACTCACAGACATACAGGTCGATCATTTCCAGCAGTCAGCGTTTCTCCCTCAGCTCGGGCTCCAAGAACCAGAGAGACAATTCCCAGTGGAAACACGAAACTGAACCGCAGGAGAAAAAGAACCTTGACAAGCCAGGAAACTTGTCTTCTGGAAGAGGCTTGTGTTGTAGACGAAATACAAATCATCCGCCAGCAGATCCTCAAGCAGGGTATTCAGCTGGGTGACATGCTACTTCCCGACGACTATTGTTATTCCAAAAGACAACAGCAGCAACGTCAATCAGTTACTATGTCTTTGAGCGATGAATATCCCTTTCCACTCTCTGCGGGAAGTGTTGTCATTGAGAAAAGTCGAATCCAGGCTCTGTCGTATGCCCTCTCTGAATATAAATTGCGCGGCAGAATCCCTAATCGCACCGTTTACTGGGTCGATGGCTCTGTTGTACGAAAGCCGGGTCGAAACAATCTTCCGGGGGTTGCAGTTGTGTCAAAGTCCAAGGACGAAGGATCTCCCTTTCCGTGGAAGATACAGGGGTACAAAGTTCACGGGAGGATAGGTTGTCCGGATATTGAACTTTTGGCAATCCTTCAGGCTCTGCATATCGCCTTCGAGGAGATCAACGAGGGTGCTTATGGGGAGCAACAGATTATCGTCATCTATTCTGACTGCCAAGAAGCACTGAGCATGATCCTGCATCATCCTACAAGAGCAAGACGGGATAGCACGAATATTCTACTAGAGGGGATAATCGATCTGACGATTGTGTTGCGTTCCCTTTATGTGTCTGTTGAACTCCACTGGGTCCCTGGACATCGAGATGTGCCAGGCAATTATCTGGCTGACTACGCTGCCAGAAGGGCCTGGGACAAGACCTTTCGTTTCGAACTGACAACCAGCGAGAAAGCAACTTGTAGGGATTATAGGATGAAGCTGAAGTGAGTCTCGATCACTATCATGTCATCCGATCCCATCTGTCTGGTATCTGCATGCTCGATTAAGGTGAGCAGGTCGATTTTTATCATTACTGGGTGTTTTCATATGCAAGCATGGCGAAAGCGATTTTGATGTTGATTTGATATTGGAAATGTACGGGATGTTGCACGGTTTCTGTAATTCATACTACTGTGGTGTACCTAATATGGCTTCAGAATATCGCAAATCCATCAGCCTTATACCTTTTTTGCTGCTTGTAGGATATATTGAGCATAAGCAATGGCATTTCTAGATAGAGGAAGGCTAAAACAAATCAATGAGATCTAAGCCAGCTGTCCGATTACCAGCTGTCCTCAGTCGCGAATGGAAACATCAATATCAACACTAGCCACCATCGTAAGAGAACAGTACCATCCTCTCTACACTACCACGCAGAAACTCCATCCTTATACACAAACTTCCCAACATCCGCATCCCTCTCCCCTTCCAAAATACTTAACATCAACCTCCCCGACTCCTCCGGATCACCCGCCCTCCCCCTCGCATTCCTCTCCTCCTCCTTCTCCCCTCTCAAATTCGACCTCACCAACCCCGGACAAACCGCAAACACCTTCACCCCTCCCCTCCCATCCTCCCTCTTCTCACCCAACGCCTTCCCCTGCTCAACCGTCAACATATTCAACGCCGCCTTACTAACCCGATACGCCAACCCAAACTGCGACGTCTGATAAAACACATCCCCCTTATCCGCCGCCCTCTCCACCGACCCCAACAAACTACTCACGTTGATCACGTACGGATTCCTCGCGTTCAACAACAACGGCGCAAACGCATCTGTCACCAGCGTGGGACCAGTCACGTTCGTAGTTAACGTCTCGCTGAATCGGGTACCCAGATCGGGCGACTTGCTGAGTATGCCAGCGTTATTGATCAGGACGTCGAGACGGTTGTTGAAGGTCGCGGAGACGACGTGGGATGCGGCTTGGATGGAGGCCGGGGAGGTGATGTCGAGGACGAGCGGGGAGAGGGTTCCTTGGATGGCGGGTCCGGAGGAGAGGATGGATGAGATCGCGGATTCGGCTTTGGAGAGGGTTCGTGAGGCTATTATTATGTGGTATTTGGGGGAGGAGGAGGCCAGGACTTGGGCGGTTGCGTACCCGATGCCGGAGTTGGCGCCTGAGTAGTCAACAAGTATTTCATTAGTTAAGTGTCTAGTATAAGAGAAAGCAGTTTGTAAATTATAATGATGAGGAAAAAGTAATGTTTAGAAATCGTCATACCTGTTATTAGAACAATCACCGAAGAAGCAGCTACCATTTTGTCTTGTTCGTTCAGATCTATTCTATCCGGGCAATTTTCTAGTGTATACAATATAGTAGTAGACGGTCTTGCAGCAGTACAATATACTTCCATCACAAAACAAATTCAGCTCCTCGAGACAACTGTCCCATTTATATCCTATCCAAATTGAAAACTTCTACCATATCTAATAGAATCGGTAACCCCCACGGGCAGCGTTATGTCCTATTACCGCCAACGCGGTCCTTAATGCCGATTATCTCCGGAGAGAGATAGGGCTTGGGGCTGAAAGCTGAATGAATATGTCACGGGCGTAATTATCTGATGGGAATGATCTTGTGAAAGGATGAAGCCTGAAGCCTCAAGCATAAAGCTTGATCGAGGCCGCCAGTTGGCGGAATTGCAGTACGCAAGAGGCGAGCATATGTTCAGGACGCCAATACTTCCATGATATTGACTCAAGTACGGAGTTCGTCTCTACAGAGATGGTTTACTCACTATTAAATGTAGTCATCAAGTCCGGTGAAGTGTATATGAGCTATCTAAATCTATTTGTCCTGCGAAAGTATCAGATCACGAGCAAGAGCACAGATCCTGTGTGATTGATACCTGCAGTTTATCGACTCTATACCAAGGGCGTTTGGTCACCTCTAGCTTGCAATTTGACTCAAAAGAAATCCTGAAACTGTAGCATGGCTGAGTCTCAAGGGAAAACAGAGAAAGGACCTAAAGGAATCGATAAGAGAAACAAGACATAAATGCGGCATTCATCGGAAATACAGAGTTCATGAATAGCTAGCAAAGTCAAAGAAATACGTGATAGACATAGCAGACATAACAGGACATCAAGGCAACCAACCGACAACGTCAGGGGGAATAGAAGAATTGGAGAATCTGAAATTTTCGACACCGAACATCACAACAATACAGGACCGAACCACCTAGTGCCATCCCATCCTCTTCGGTTGTTTTATGGTTCAGTAATGGGTATTAAAGTAAATCGACCATGCGGGCGACAGATGCAGATTAGAGGAAGCTGTCCTAGTTTAATCCTCGAAGAAATGCAGGATTGCCCGAATGCCCTTGGAACCAAGTCCGTGGGGCGGGTAGGCAATATACAGCGGCTCCTCGTGGGCACCCAGCTTCAGACGGAACTCGCTCTTGCGAGTGAGGTGGAACTGGCGTACAATAGCCTCGTAGGTGTGCTGCAGCATTCTCACCTTGGCGCCGGTCATATGATGACCAGGTCGAAGCTCAGCCGTGGCACCAGCACCAAAGGTGAGCGACTTGACGCCTGCCTTGGCCGCCGTCTGGATGGCTTGAGTGACAATGTATTCGATAGCTCCATTAGGCGCTCCAGGGAAGTCAAAACTGTACTTGACTTGCATACCAGTCTGGGGCGCGAGCATGGCCAAAGCCACGAAGCAGCAGATGTTTCCCTCTTTGTCTGTCGCGTAGAAGTACCAGCGATGTTCCGAGTCGCGCCAAGGCTGAATCTCAGACAGATGGATCTGAGTGCCCTTACGGTTGCCCAGCCAGTCCTGAATGCGCTTGTCGATCTTCTTGCGCAGCTCCTCTGATACCATCTCGCCCTGGGACAGCGCCGTGACCTTGACGCCTTCGTTCTCTGCGTGGCGGATCTTGCGGGAAATCTCGCCGTCCGAGGCTGCCAGGTTGCGAGCAGGGTCAACTCGCTCCTCTGCGATACAGGACAAGCTGCGCCAGCCCAATTTTTCGCCGAGAATATCTTCGACTTGAGGAGAGATAAGAAGCCAGATGGGCTTGAGCTTTGTCTCGCGACGGAGCCAACCCAAGAAGGCGTTGACCACACGACCATACTGGCTGGGATCACAAAGTGGGTTACCCGGAATGATAGCATAGCCGTTAATGGGAATATAAGAAACGGCAGCACCAGTAATGTAGTCGCGCCAGATCTTGTAACGCTCGTCGCCCCACGAGGTGGATGTAGCATCACCGTAGTTGGCAATGAGGTGCTCCAGCGGCGGGAGCTGGTCGTCGGAAATGGCTTTAGTCGACTTGTGTTCTTTCTGCCAGACCGGCTCCAGGGTGGAGGACTCAGGGTGCCGCAGCTGGAGAATTGGTGGCTTAGGAGGGAAGCTCCTGGGATCGCGATGGAATAGCGATGCCAGACGGATGTTGCCAAGCTTGAGAATCAGCATCAGCATTCGCTCCAAGCCAATTCCGGCACCGGCGTGTGGAGGCGCTCCCCAGCGGAATCCCTCGAGATAGTCCTCCATGTCGTTAGGACGGATGCCAGCCTTGCGGATGTTCTCCTCCAGCATCTTGGCGTCGTGGATACGCTGGCCACCGGACACAATTTCCTGGCCGCGCACAAAGATATCGAACGAATTGGTGAAACGGGAATCCTGCGGGTCGGGCATGGTATAGAAGGGTCGTGCGCCCACCGGGAATTTGTCGATGATGTAGTAGTCAGTCTTGTATTTCTCCTTGACCAGCTCACCCAGACGGATCTCATCCCGGGTGGACAGATCCTCGTCCTCCGGCAACATTTGGCCGTCCTCTGTGAGCCAGCCAGACTCATTAAGCATGCGAATTCCATCCACAAAGCGGATCACGGGAGTCTCATCCAACCAGACCAGATCCTCGGAGGGAAACTGGTGCTTTACCACATCCACCTCCCGGCGGTACTTGGTGTAGAGACCCTTGAAGATATGCTTGATGGTGGCGTCAATGGTCTCGAGCATCTCGTGGTAGTGTTCGTCAATGGCCATCTCGATATCCAGGCCAGTATACTCGGTGAGGTGGCGATGGGTATTGGAATTCTCAGCACGGAAGACAGCACCAATTTCGTAGACACGACCAAAGTCAGATGCAATGGCCATCTGCTTTGCCAACTGAGGACTCTGCGCCAGATAGGCTGGACGGCCAAAGTAATTCAACTCAAAGACAGACGCACCGGACTCGGTGGCAGAGCCCTGGAGCTTGGGGGTATGGATCTCAATGAAGTTGCGATCATTGAGGGCTTCACGGAAGAGTTGAGAGATACCCGACTGGAGACGGAAGATACTCTGGGATGTTGGCGTGCGCAGGTCGAGAATGCGGTTCGCCAGACGGGTGCGATCGGGGATGTGACTGTGACGGCCCTCAGCGCGGTCCTCCTCCTCTGTGCGGACCTCCGCCTCGTAGACACTGAAGGGGACGGTCTCCTCGCGACGGACAATGACGTGCAGCTCCTCAATCTCGAGCTCGACATCGTGGATGGTGCATCCCAAGACGGGCACTTCGGGGGCCCGGACGGTACCACGAACCCGCAGAATACACCCTGTACGTAGACGTTCTGCCCATTGGACCATGTTCATTGAGGTAACCCCCTCTTTCTGGTGCAGGACACCTTGGAAGGTGGTGAGCTGCTGACGGAAGACCAGGAAGACGAGCTTTGCGCTCATGCTGCGAACAATGTGCAACCGCGCCGTAAACAAGATCTGCTGGCCGACAATGTCTTTGGAGACGTTATCCAGCACAAATCGAGACTCCCCTTTGCGCTCGCTGGACTGCAGCAGAGGTAGATCCCCATACCGCGCCTTCATCTCCGGTGTTTCCTGGCGCGCTGCATCGTCTTCGCGCTCGCGGCGACGATGCTCGGATTCGGAGCGGTGCTCCTCACTTAGACGAGACTTGGCCTGGCGGCGCTGCTGTCGCGCCAGCCGCTTCTGCTGGTTCTTGCTGACGCCCGAACTGGAATCATCGGACACATCGTCAGACGAGGAGATATAGTCCTTGTCCCGTAGAAAACCGACGATGCTGCGACGAGGCGACGAGATGGGGGATCGCGAACCGCCGCTCGAATTGTCATCGTGCTTGTTGTTTGGCGTCAGCTTTGACAAAGCCCGCTTAATCGACATCTTGACCCACAACCCGCGGGGCATTCACTCGAGAATTGAAGGAGAAGAGGTAATCTATACAAGAGTGAGAATGAGGGGGGCGGACCACGACGGAGGCGGCGGGTTCTTTTATGATGTAGGAAGCGAGACGGGCGGGAGTCAAGCAGCTCAGTCAGTAGCTAGTCCAACACCTCGGAGCTCTCCCTTGGTTTAATCAGCGGGCGCAGGATCAGGAACCTCCAAGAACGGCGAGTTCCAGATCGATTAGTTGGATCAGCTAGTTCAATCGATTTCCAGGTTCCTCAGTTCACCATCGGCTTCGGCTGCACTCGGGCCCGACCAGACCAACCGCCGGACTCGCAGAACGCCGGAGCGACAGCCCTCGGATGGAATGATAATGGTGGATGGCGATGGCGATGGCGATGGTGCTGCCTCGGATGCACGATTGGAAATCAACAAACGGAAATAATGCAATGAATGAATTAGGAGAGCAAAGCTTATGTTATGCTGAGGTCGTATGTTCTGGAAAACGGCGATTGAGTCGCGCGGGATTCTCTTCGGTTTTATTTGGATTCATCTCATCAGGGTCAGCGCATGATGTCACCAGTAGGCTCTTTATGTCATGAAGCGCGACAGGGCAGACGAAGACGAAGAAACCACTAAGAACGACAGGACGAGACGAGAACAAGCATCGAGACTAGCAAAGACAAGAAACTGATCAGAGCAAAAGGCACCGGTGGGCTTGGCGGGCAGCACAAACGAGACCCGAGCGCTATCTCAGGCCGATTCTTACTCGAAACGGAGGAGACGAAGATGGCAATCAAGCGAATGGCGGACTCGCCGGATGTGCTGGTTTCAGCAGGCATTCGGTTATTAATGCATTATTATTATTATTATCTGACGAAGAATTCTCAGTTGACTAGTTGGTTTATCTAACTAGGTACTACTTGTGCCTGGTGTCCCCGGTTCTTCCCTCTGCGTCGTCATTCCTCTCCTCTCGTTATCTCTCTCTCTCTCTCTCCCTTTCTTGGTCTTGCTGACGTCGGATCTCTCATTCCTGATAGACTACCTTAATTGTCGTTTCTCTGATTGATCGTCTCTTCCACCTGTTCCTAGATAGATACCACAGACAACAGCAACTCGATTAATAGCCTCTTTTTTAATACTACTACTCCGTATTCGACTGCCTTGACCCCGCCACTAACCAGCTTAGCTGCGCATCCAAGGAAGCTGGAGCTCATCTCTGTATTGCTCCTTAGCCGATCGACAGCGTGACCTAGGTCAGTGCTACCATAAGTTAGCTAACTTGCTCCATCCTCAACCTGTAAGTCGATGCGATGCCTTTGTTCCCCTCGCAGATCGTCTAGATCTCTGTATCCACGCCAAGGCGTGCCGTCTCCGATTCTAATCCTGTCCAGTCATGCTGCCGACTCGCTGACCTTCGCAACCCTTCCCTCGTGTTCTTGTCTCGCCCCTGGTCTGGCCTGGCCCCGTCTCATCACATCCGCCATACCATATTACGACGGTGCGTTAATACCTTCGATCTCTCTTCCTGCTGCGTCCTGCATCTGGATCGACGCCCTGTACAACCGGCCATGGCCGTCGCCCGCTGGTGGCTCTACACCCAAGCCATTTTCTGGCGCTTCCTCATGCGCATTGGCATGTTCTTCCACCATGTCATCACGCCGCGTTCCCCGTCCCCGACGTTCACGCGCAGCACGCCCTGCCAGGGAAGCCCTCGATCCATTCAGCTGCATTTCTACTGCCCCAAAGACTTCGCAGAGCAGCGCAAAAACGGTCGACGCTTCCCCGTCGTCGTCAATTTCCACGGCGGAGGCTTTGCCTTAGGCCGCGCGACAGACGATGCTCGCTGGGCCCAGACGGTGCTCTGTGAGGTCGGGGCCGTTGTCGTCAGTGTCGACTATCGGCTTGCTCCCGAGAACCCGTTTCCCGCCGCCGTCGACGACGGAGTTGATGCTCTGCTGTACCTGGCGAGCAATGCCTCCGATCTGGGTATCGATGCTTCTCGGATCGTTCTGACCGGATTCTCCGCTGGAGGCAACCTGGCTGTCACGGTTCCGCTCCGTCTCCGCCAGGTCTGTGATGAGGCCCGGCCCGAGCTGCATCGGTACGAGTCGACGCAGCAGCTGCTCGATGCAACCAACGACCTCCACATCATTGGCATCTTCTCGTGGTATCCCATCCTCGACTTCGTGCTGCCGCGGGAACATCGCCGGGCCATGAGCATTCTGCCCGAGAAGACGCTCCCGTCGTTCTTCACCAACCTGTTCGACGAGTCCTACCTGCCCAACCGCGATGACCGCACCTCGCCCTATGCCTCGCCTGCGCTGGCCACTGACCAGCTGCTGGCCGACGCGCTACCGCACCACGTCTTCCTCTACATGTGCGAGTGGGACATGTTGTTGCGTGAAGGCCAGGTCTTCGTCCGCCGGCTCCAAGGACTGGGCAAGAAGGTGCGCGCTATGATGATCGAGAAGGTGCCACACGCCTGGGACAAGTCACCCAATCCGTTCCGCGATCAGGACAGCGTCAACGTGCTTTATCGCGAAGCGTGCGCTGAAATGAAGACGTTGCTAGAAAAGTAGACTTTGATGCATCCGTTTCTCTGTTTGGATTCCTTCCCTCCACTATACCACTCGTCGTTCTTCCAGCTCGTTTCTTCCTCCCGTACATGTAGCGTCTACGAGTCGATGTCTGTTCCATAGTGTATTTGATGGCGTCCTGTCTTTTGTTTTTTCGTCTGGCGTCGGGGTTCTGTTTGACCAAGAGCATAGATCCAGCAACTGCTGCAGCGGGCAACGTGCAGCGTGTCTATTCTGTGTATATACATACTACAGTTGCCTTGCACCATCTTGGTGCCAATAGACCTGTATGTAGGTCAATGTGCCTATCTAGTCTGCAGTAGTCCTAATCAGAAGCGTATAACACCACCTCGCATTGATCTAGTCGAAAGCAGCCTGTTTTATCAAGCATTAACAGTATATACATAACTCGATTGAATTCACTGTGTACCATACTCTAACTCCATACTCTAATCATAATACGCGACCCACGCTCCATCAGCGGATCGAGCCATCCGAGGAACCACAACGCCAAGCATCGGGATTCGGACCCCGGAGTGTCCCAGTTCCGACTCGGAGATCTTCGGGCCCAATGACCTTTTCTTCTGCCTTCTTTTTTGCTTGTTCTGTTATTATTGAAAATATTTGCATTATCATGTGGACAGATAGAATAAATGCCTCATGCGGAATGCTACGAGGTTCTAGTGTTTTCGTGTTGGTTCTTCAGATTGAATTGTGCCCTAAGTATTGCTCACTCTGTGTCTGGTTTTATGCGGAGATAGCCATGCATAGATACCTATGCGTAAGTTCAGTGTGACATACTAGATGCCTGGGGTGGCTGTCATGCGATAATAGTTAACGATAACCATCCGGACATGTCCAGGTTATGAAGAGGCGGATTAATATCGCTGTAGAGTATTATTATTCCAACAAACCTCGGGTTCGATTTTCCTTGCAGGTCGACCAAGAAAGAATAGAATATGGGGAAGAGACACGCGAGAACCGTAAGAGGAAGGATTCTGGAAATATAGCTTGTTACTTTGCTCTTACCGCTTCAACGAATACGGTACACTGGATATTAGAGTATATCAAACTATCGATCCACTATTTCTAGAAACTTGCTTTGCGTATCTAACTCACGAGAAAAGCAAGCTACTCCACTCGGTATCACCATCCGGCGCAACCGTCAGACGGGGCGGAGACTTAAACCACCTCAACGGTGGCCAAGAATAATTAACTTGTGTGAATAATACATATATAAGCAAGCACATATACCATAAGCAAGGTACACCTGGCGTGTAGTTTCTCCACGAAATTGCTAGCTGAGCTTGATTTGCCATTCGCGATATATTCACGTGACCGACATGACGTAGGGTTAGTAGTAAACCTTGGAATGAGATGTCAGGGCATTGCCAATTCTGTGATCCAGTGACATATTACTATTTTGAGGTACGTTACCAAGGTGTCGAGTAGTCGTCGCCTACTCCAGATTATTAGTGGGTTGATTCCCGGCCCTGGACGTGGCGACAATGCAGATGTACTATGAGGTCGGATGCTATGCTACATGCCTGAAGTTGCGATGACGGATAACGTCATAGGATCTGGGAATTCAGCTTGAGAATATGACTGAATAGAGGTGATTAGCTTGACTGTTGATGGTAATCTATGACTTTCTTTGTTTCTGCTATGCGGATATAGTTATTCGCTCCTCTGGCGTTATTCAAGTGTGGTTGAGCCCTCCAGAAGTACACTTTTACCTGCTCGTATATGACGGTGCACCATTTCATGGCACATTCAATACCATTATAGACAAATTCATATCCTTTCGATATTTTCAGTCACTTTATCGAATGTTTCATTTTTGCCCCCGTATACGGAGTAGAGATAGTAGCTAATTACACGGTGATGCGTGCAAGAACAATGAAAACGAATAATAATGGATATGAGTGTTATCTTGAATATCCCAATTTCAACCCCCAATCTACAGCCACTGCGCGAACCAGTCCAACGCTTGTGTCAGAGAATCCTCCAGGCAAGCTTTCTCCTGGGGGTCCGCCGGGTTCCCTCTGACAGCAAACCCATGTCGTCCGGGTTTGTAGACCTTGTGCTCCATCTTAGGCAGTGATTTGCCTTCTCTCGTTGCTTTTGCGTGGAACTCCTCCACCATGGCCTTCTGCTCAATCTTTACTCCTATATCCTCCAACCCCCAACCGTAGCTCACGGGAACAACTAGATCCTCAACATCCTCCGGCAAGGCAAGGTGGCTAGGATGAAGAGCCACTACTGCATCCACCAACGGCACTTTCCGGCTGTCCATTTCAACCATATTGCTTTCTTTCGCGGCGCGGATGGCATACTTTCCTCCCCAGCAAAATCCCGCCATTCCGATCTTCTGGCTCAGGGGCGTTGCACGTCGTAGGGCTTGTAACCAATTCATGCAATCCTTGTCGGTTGAATCTTCCTTATGTCTCCTCGTCCACATGACATACTGTGGTAACAGGGCTAGAATGCCCGTGTATTTCGAAAAAGTCGATTGCTGCTTTGCATCAACGGGAATGAGAACATCAACGGCCTTTAATGGCACAGGATCCCCCTTAAAGAAGTCCGGTAGGTAGACGAGCCATTCACCACTTTTGGCGTAGGCGTCGGCGATGAGTTTATTGTTAGGCAGTGCCAGTCCGAAGATATCGGAATACACGACGATTATTCCTCGCGGGTTCGTCTGGTTGCCGACCACATAGGTATTCAGTCCATGGATTATTTCTTCCTTGCCTTGAGGCTTGCCTTTGTGGATGGTGCCCTGGGTAATGTTAACAATGACATCTCAAGAGTAGACTAGCCATGATTTACCCGAATGCACTCTTGACATGGTTGATTCATTGTTGAAGTCTTTTTTGGTATTGTGAAGATGTGGAACTTGTATCGCAGTATGGATAAACTTATTTTTATATAACCATGAAAGAGCTGCTCAAAACTGTTTCGTAATTATAGAAGAGAAGCCATATAATAGCAGATGGCAATAGACAACCCTTGGAGAGATCATTTTTAACGAGTATGATTTGCGTTTCTTTTTATATTCGACAATGTTCAATCAGCTGTTGCGTTCCTCGCGCGTCTCGGGGCGTTTTCGCGCTGTACTCGGCTCGTATGGGGCTGGTACTGTAACGAGAGGGGAGCTCCCCAGTAGTTCCCAACGTTATCCTGAGACCTGTCCACCAACGCGAGAAATGAGCACGGACGAGGCGATCAGCAGTTCCATACAACGATAAGCTAAGGCTTATATTATATGTACCTCACTCGCCGATAGTATGTCGCAGGCACCGGCACCAATCGCCAGCGCAGCTGCAAGCTCCGAGATAAAGGCGAGCCCTTCATCCTCAGCGGCACCTAGATTGCGCAGCTGTATCATCTGTCGCACTCGCAAGGTTCGCTGTGACAAACAATCCCCATGCTCTAATTGTCGCCGGGCAAAAATTCCCTGTGTCTTTCCATTGACTGATCCGTCACCGCGGTGGGCTCGTCGCCTCGAACGCTCCACAAATCATGCAACGAGACAAGACCAACGAACATCCCAGGATGTTGGCCCAGTCATTGATAAGGTCAAGGACCGACTGCGGATACTTGAAAATCTAGTTAGAGAGCTGAGGAGTCAACTGGAAGAGGCACATGCTGTAGCAGATGCAGCCGGTGGTGGCTCGTCCGGCGTCAATTCGGCAAGGAGAGCTCCACAGGATCATGATGCGCAGCAACAAAATTCAGCATCTATCGAGATCAACAGTGCTCAAAAACAATTTGGTCGGATGGTCCTTCAGGGTGGCAGTCGCAGCCACTATGTTAGCAGTGGCTTCTGGTCCCGGATCAACGACGAGGTAAGTAGGTCATTATCGAGCTTGGGCAGTTTCGTGACTGATTCTTGTAGCTTGATGAGCTGAAGATGGACTTTTACGACCTTGCAGGAGATGAATCCGACAGCTCGGAGAATGAATCCTCACCAGGAAAGATATCGTCTGCCCAGGGCCCAGAGCGGACACCATATGAACGCAATGCATTCCTATTCCGAAACCATCTGAGTTCCTCAGCTCCCAACCTGAGCGAGTTTCATCCACTGCCGTCACAGGTTCCATTTCTTCTTGATGTGTTCGTAGAGAACGTTAACTGTGTGGCCGGGCTTGTCCATATGCCAACGGTTACAAAGATAGTCCGTGAATGGCGCGCCAGTGGAATGACACGACTCATCCCGTCCAACGAGGCTCTGATGTTCTCGATATACTATACTGCAGTTGCTTCCATGGACGAAGATGATGTGAGTTTGTAGATTTAGTACTGTGATTTGAGCATATGTGAGGAGACTTTTTCATTGATACAATTCTGATACAGGTCATGACAAACTTTGGTGCTCGCAAAAGTGATATCAGTCTCAAGTATCGTCTCGGCGTGGAGGGTGCCTTATCCCGAGCTGATTTCCTCAATGCCCCCGATTTAGTTCTCATACAGGCATTTGCACTCTTTCTCGGTCTCGCACGGAGGGATGACACCCCGAGATCTATATGGATGTTGACAGGGCTCCTCATCAGGATGGCCCACTATCTTGGCTTGCAACGAGATGGCTCCCATTTCGAACACTTGACGCCATTCGAGATCGAGATGCGACGAAGAGTCTGGTGGATAGTCTCTGCGCTCGATGCCAGGGCGTCAGAAGATCAGGGAACAGACCTTACCATTACGTATGGCAGCTTCGACACTAAGGTGCCCTTGAATATCAATCATGCAGACATTGACCCTGAGTCGAAGGAGATGCCCGAAGAACGTAGTGGAATGACGGACATGGCATTTGCTCGCATCTCTGCTGGGATGAGTATAATGACAAGACAAATCGTTGCTGCTGGTCTAGGACACAGTACTACAGACCTACAAGACCAGACAAGCCGACTGAACGAGATATATCGGGAATTTGAACAAAGATACCTGGACAGCTCGATTGACTTGAATAATATTACCTATTGGGTTGCGGCAACTATCGCGCGGCTGGTCATGGCTAAGCTGACACTGTTTGTTTTTCTCCCGCTTCTTTTTTCTTCTCCAAACGAAGAGTTCTCGGATGAGATAAGAAATATGTTGCTTTCCTCGGCAATCGAAGTTGCCGAGTACAACCATGTACTCAATTCCGAACACGCTTGTCGACAATGGCGCTGGGTCTACCAGACATACACTCATTGGTATTCCATTGTATACCTCATGATCGAGATTTCCCGACGCCCCTGGTCGCCAATCGTTGAGAGAGCTTGGGTTGCTCTTCATAGTCGATGGCTATTTCCCGCCCAAGCCCAGACAGACCAGAAGTTGCGAACCTGGGTCCCGCTTCGACGTCTGATGCACAAGGGCCGCAGTCATCGTGCCTCTGAGCTCAATCGACTACGAGCTGACCCCGAGGCTGCTGCTAGGCTCGAATTAGAGGATGAGAGAATCCCGGTACCCTCAAGCCCAGGCCCATTTCCAACAAAGCCCGCCGTCGATTTCTTCCGTGAGCGATGGCGCCAGCTTCTCGCCATATCAGACAGATCTGAACACGACCTTTATAAAGACAATACCTCTAGTGGGGAAGATGTCGATCTATCAACGCAAAGAGGTGACCTTACTCAGTCAAATGCATCGCAAATTACTGGATATTCCCTAAGCGGTTCGAGCTTTAATATGGCCGTTGAGGAAACACATCTTGATACCAGAAAAGAGCAATTCTCCCAAGGTATAGGGGACACTAATGCTAAAGAAGTAGGATTGGTGGATATTCGCAACACCCTACCCCTTGGAGAGACTGCGCGTGCAGCACAGAATACCCTGCCCACCACCTCCGCAGATTGGTCTGATAGCCATGCCATAGACCAGGATTTCACCCTTTGGCCGTTGGCCGATGTTGAGTATCAAAATGACCCATTTTCCAATGTGGATATAGATCCCATTGATTCTGACATGGGCCTTGATAGTGACACTTCTTGGTATAACTGGCTTAATTCTGTCAACGAGATGGAGTGGGATGCAAGAATAACGGTAACGGCTAGACCTGACTATTTTTAGGATCTCAATCCCGTTTTATAATTTCACCGGATATTGTGTATTTGCACAATGTAATGTAACCTCTTCTATCATTTCTAGTGGTTTTATACTCGCCGTGGGTCCAAGCCGTTCCATATTCAAGGGCGAACAACTGGCTTTCAATGTCCAAACTCCATGATAGGCCAATGAGAGATCGGTTTAGATCAGATTCACACTGATAGCATGTAATGTAGGAGTCCTCCTGAAGGAACCTACAACACTGATAAAACTGGATAGTTGTACAATAAGTCTTACATAACTCAAATCTATTGGAAAGCGGAACAACCGTCGCAAAAAGAAAAAAGAAAGCTGATATACTAGAACAAGATCTCGCCAAGATCCACTGAATACGACTCAGGTCATATTAGTTCTCCACTCTTCGGCGCTACGAAGCTATCTTCAGATAAAGATAATGGGTCGGTCCTCCCGACTTGAATCATGGGTATATTACCAAAGGATCCGGACCTTGTGCAGTGCCAGGGATCGTCTCGAAAGTTTGCTTCCACCTGGAAACAGTCTTCTGGTCCTCTAAGAACCTTTTAAATCCTGTCACTTCAGTGGTATAGTTGTGAATACTAATCCGCGGTGTGTGTGAACCTGTTTGGGCCTGAGAGTTCTGGAAGTCATCTCCAACAATCCAGCTCATGAAAAGTTTTGCTTTATTTGGCCTTCTAGTACATGCAAAGATAGCACCTGTTTGAGACAATCCCATGGCCGCATTTAACGGGTATTGGACATGAGCCATATTGAACCATTGATCGGTACCCTCCAACGTGGTGAATGTGACGGAAAGAGAATTTGAATAATTCTGATGTGCTTCTTGAATCAAGGCCACAGGTGTCTGTGTACCGCGGACCCATGTCACGTCATTTGAATTCAAACCTTCCAACCATGATAAGCCATGGAAGGAAACGATTTTTGAAAACTAATAATTACGGCATCGTCATCATTAGGCCAGACAAGAACCAGTTTGCCCTTCCAACGGGGGTCGAGTAAATCAGCAAAGCCATAGGGCAGTTCAGATGAATTGATTTTTGTACTGTCATATCTGATGACAACGAAAGAGAATAGTTCTCACAATTATTGCTGTTAGCTATAATCAAAAAAACTCCCTGAGAAACAATGCGGACAGCCTTATTGCAGCTGGGAAAACACACACATTCCAAAGTTGGGAGAAAAGCACCATCTGGATCCTTTTCAGACTCATAGATATCATCCCAAACCGCGGCTTATAGTACAAAAGCCTGTTTTGTTCTTTCCATCGCGGGAAATCATGCAGAGTCTGCAACAAAGCGATATCGGTTGTTTGATTACCCTCATACCACTGATGGTCAATACGAATGTCATGGTACTTCGACAAATCAACACGAAGGTTCAACTTGATGTCTGGAAATGTTGAATACCAAGCACTAATCACAGAATCCCATTGTGATCCATCCTTTTGATTGATCAGTGTGGGAACGATAGACTTAGTCCCAGATTGTGACTTCCTACCATCACCACCAGCTAAAATCTCAAGATCACCTTGCTCCTGTAGAGCTTCTTATATATCTCATTCCAGGATCGATTATCAATAGGGGCGGCTAGCTTCCACCGTGCCGTGACATCGCATATCAGCACAGCGCTGGAAACGAAAAAATAGACGAATGATAGCAACATATCGGCCACCAAAATATTATCACAAATTGTGAATGCCCATTTTCACACATGGTACAAGCTGAAGGGGAGACCAGGATCTATTTCTACCATCCATTCATCGAACCTAATAATTCCGACTTAATATTTAATAAAAAAGAAAAGAGAACAGAAACATATCACGGAATACTCCCGTCTCATTTCCTTGATTTAACTTAGTTGAACACTAGTAGTATATAAGCTAATATAAGTAGGGGCTCTTCTTCAAATGGATTCATAATATCGTGTTATTGCCTTCTAAGCCATCAAATTTAATAAGATTTGTGATAACCACTGCGAATATCACCGTTTACTAGATATGTTCCCATGCCACCTATCTGCGTACCTACGGAGTAACTACTCCGTAAATAGTTAGTGAATAATACCACCTTAGTAATCCCCATAACTGCAGCAACATAACAGATACGAGTAGACTCGCACTGCTTGGAGTCACATCGTTGTAGAGCCTCGCTTCTCCCACTCAGCTGCTTTCGCTTCTGCGAACAATTACCCGTCCAATATGATCCCCAATTTTCCGTCCGAGTTGATCCTATATGTAACCAAATTTCTTAAATCTGAGAGAGACATCAATGCTTTAGCACGAACCAGTCGTTCATTACACCGTCTTCTTGACCCGTGTCTTTGGCATCACAACGAAGATTCCGCATTGATCTGGGCCGCACAGCATGGAAACCAGCAAACAATGCGCAAAGCCTTGTGTATGGGTGCTGACATTAACGCCCCGGTACCCACCACCGAAGAAGTACTTTTTGAATATAATTTCGGACAAATCGAAGCAACCAGGAAACAGTACAATAAAACAGGATTTACACCATTGGCACTGGCAATTTCATCTGGACTGGAGAGTATGGTTCGGTCGCTTCTCGAAGTGGACGGCATAGATGTCAATTGGCATAATAATCCAGAACGCCTGTCGCCGTTAACATTGGCGATTCTAGTTGGCAACGAAGATATCGTCAAGATCCTGCTGACTGTTGATGGCATTGATCCTGAGATCATGGATCGATATAATCTCGGAAACTCATTGATGGTAGCGGCTTCGCAGGGACTGGTAAATATGGTCAAATTGCTGCTAGCACATGAGGGCGTAGATCCCAATAAGGGGAACCCGATAGCGCAGTCACCAATATGGCTTGCAACTTGTAAGGGACATACTCAAGTTGTAGCCCTACTGCTTGAAGCGGGGGCTTCCCCTCATCCTCCTGGTCTTGAGGCGGCCGCCCCTTATAGCTGGTATGCAGAACCGCTATACCATGCTGTTGACGATAAGCCAAAGATTGTGCGGGATATCATAAACTCGCCTCTTTTCGATAAAAAGAGACTCGACCGGCCGATTGAAGCGCTCCAGTGTGAAGCCATGCGGCACAACCGCGTGGAGATATTCAAGTTTCTTTTCATGGTTGGCTGTACTGATCCTAACTGGAACAATGGCGATGGTCGTACTTCTCTATGGTGGGCGGCAGCCTATGGTCAAGAAGAGATCGTACGTCTGTTGCTAGGTGTTGACGGTATTGATGTAAATACCAAAGGTCGTGGCGAGACTTTCACACACGAATACGTTTTGCAGGAGGGACAGTTAGGACCTCCAGGCTACGGAGAGGGGGTGACTCCCTTAATTGTTGCTGCGAGGGAAGGGCATTCAGCTATAGTTGAACTATTTCTTGCAGCAGATGGTATTGACGTCGACGCTCGAGATATAGCTTTTGGGGAGACGGCACTATTGGCAGCAAAATCAAGGTCACACGAGGATATTGTAGAACTACTGCAAAATGGCATGAGATAGTTCGTATTCTGAAGGGCGGCTCCTACGGTTTAAACACTGCTACTTTCCGCTTGATATTACATGTCCGACTCTAGAAGACGGAAACGGCAAATACTACAGATTCTGTTGCACTCTGCGACAATGCAGGCCTTTTTGACTATCTAGGAACCCTGTGGTAATTGAGCGAAACGTGAGATTGGTTTCGACGGGTGATAGCTATAAAAAACCGGAAACCAGAAAATTCGAGGGGTAAGATGTTGGACAGGATCGAAAGCAATGATGGTGAAGCAGAAGACTAGACCTGTGGTAAATCAGCGTAGTGAGATTTATACCCGACCTTAACTATATCATCTAAGCTACCAATATAGTAGAGCTGTTTGGAGCGATTCTGGCGAGAAGTGGACCATGTGTACACTAAAGAAGCTCTTGCAGTCGGAACAACCAACATGATGACAGGCCGACCAAACTAAGTACGCGTGAGCATCAACGATCTGAATTCCATTGCTCTTTGCCTGTTTGGCGTCTGCTATTGCGCTTGTCCAGTTTACGGACCAATTCGTCCGGGCTGTTGTCCCTAATGACCGGATAATTTTAGTGCGGGATCTCTCCAAATTACTACATATGTAGACAGACCGACGTGTCAGGAACTGACACTTGATAGAATACCATCTGTTATCAATAGTACTTTTAATACTCCCTGCTAGCAAGATGAGCGAGACACAACCTTCTCGCATTCTTATCGTGGGGGCAGGATCCATGGGCGTCATTGTGGGCTATTTCCTCACTCAGGCAAACGCCCAAGTAACATTTCTCATTCGACCGCACCACATAAAGGACTTGGATCGACCGCAGACGCTCTATTGCTACGATGATAACAGTCTTAAGCATTTTGAAGGCTACAAATTTATCACCGATCCATCTCATATGGGAGATGAACACTACAACTACGTCGTCATCACGCTAAATGCATCTTCGCTGCAGAACAGCGTCGGCAAGGCACTTGTCGAGAGCATTGGGGCCACATTTCGTGACTCAAGCTCGAAGGTTGTGCTTGGAAGCGTCGCTATCGGCATTCGGAAGTGGTTCCTTGAAGTCTCTGGCCTCAAGCCAGAGCAAGTGGCTACTGGGCTGATCTCGATCCACGCGTATCCAACAGACCGTGCTGTCCTGGAGGTGCATGCTCCCACAAACCCGGCTCTGATCGCACAGGCAGACTTAGCTTTTACAGATCGTATGGGAGCCGGCTTCATACTTCTAGACACGGCGCTGGATGTGGCGAATGGATTTGCGGAGCTCTACAATCAATGCCGTGTTTCAACAGCGGCAGTCGTGCCAGAACTTGATACGACTACAAAAGTGGACTCTTTGCTCGCCGTGATGGCGGCGTGTGAGCTGGTCAACTGGCCCAGCTTCTCAGACCTATCTCAGTATGAGGAGCTTTGGAGTATTACAACTGCTGCAGTAAAGGAGATTTGCGCCCTTGCTATTCACGGAGAACCTGGGCGACGTGCTGCAGAATCTACTACTGAGAAGTCACTGGCAAGTTCGATGAAGGAGTGGCAGAAGAACATGTTGTCTTTTGATTTACAGGGGTTCAATCGTTTTCACCATGGGGCCAAGGTCAACCGACAGGATCGGTTGCATCTGCGCACTTGCATCTCTCTTGGTGAGGCCGAGGGCAAGCCCATGTCAGCACTCAAGGAGTTGCTCGAACGAGTTGAGGCCCATGAGCAATCATAAACCATTAACCTAGAAGTCTGGCCGATAACATAGCTCATATGGAAGATTGTTTATCTTCCTAAATACTATCATGCGATGTTGTCAGTGGTCGCGGATATTTTCAGAGTGTCCATAGTTGTGTCCTCTGCGGCATCCTTCGAGCATGGCTGATTCCTATGTAGCAAACCTAGGAAGTGAGGTACGCTTCATTCCGAGAACTCGTCGAACGTCAACGATACAGAAACAATAGTCACATGAGCGTCCCACTCGACATTATGTATTGGGCCTAATACAGATGGATTACGCACATTAACTCTAAGCACAGTAATAGCCATAAGTTTTATCTATCTCTCCTTTTTTGTGATCGGCTCTCTGCAATAATAACTATCAGTGACTAGGTAGCTCTGCAATCAAAGAATTACCACTTACCAACGCTTTCATGAACTGGGACATCATTTGCTCTTCCTGCTCGATAAGCAAACTTTCTCGTTTGGTAATGCTGTGCTCGTTGTACAATCTGAGCACGGTCAAAATCTAGCCAAATAACTCTTTTCGGGTGATCTTTAAGAATCATGATATTGCGTGGCTTCGGGTCGCTGTGGTAAACCAAAGCCTCATGGATTTCTTGAATACCACGGATTAGAGCGTTTTCTCGTTTTTTCGTACAGTGAAGCGGATGTATTGACTCCATATCAGGAATGTACTCCAAGAAAATGGCACTAGGTGCTCTTTCATCGGTAAACAACGCAGGTGAGGCTGATAACGCGACGGGTGGAGATGCTCAATTGTCCCGTAGAATTGAGGCATAAACCCTAGAGAAAATGGATTCCTCCATCGAATCCAGTGAAGCAGACACATACTTTCTCCTTGGGGAGGAATGTCCCCTCGAGCAGAAGTGAATCCCGCACTGAATTTACGATATATAAGCCTTGACTTCCCACTGGAGTGTCATTTTCTTTCCCTCTATGCACAAAATTGTCAACGAGCCTAGAATTGGGCCTGGGCCTATCGTGTCTAGTATATATAAATATGTTATTAGTATCACAGCTTTTGTCTTTTATTTTCTATACCGGAGCCCACCCAGCACACATAGGAGGCCCAAAAAAATAAAATAAAATAAAATAAAAATAAAAATAAAGAATACACGTTCTCGACGTCGCTTTTCTAATCGTTTGAGAGTTCGTCTTCAGTAGAGAGCGTACAGTCAAGCCCGCGAAAAGACTATCCAGCGCTTAAAACTCATCTCAACGATGTATGGTAAGGATGAAAACCGTCTCGATAGCTCTCGCATTTGCCTTTTGTTCCTGACGATGACAGAACATTGAGAAATAGCCAGGCTGTCTGGGATCAGATGGAATTTAGACAGGGACTCAGTCAGGTCAATTGGTACATGGAGCAGCAAGGAAGCCGTTACGGCTTCCTCATTAATGACATCGAACTGGTACCCATTAGGAGAACGGGTATCCCTGGAGAGCTTGAATTGGCTCATCCTATACGATGGACAGCCGGAGATGGAGACAATACTAGGCCACAAACGACGGTCTACTCGCTTTGTGGTATATTAGCATGCTAGCCTCTGTCAACAATGGTCTCGACCAGTGGCATATGGAAAAATGCAACGTGGACTACGGCCCGAGCAATCCCATTAGAAAGGTTTGACGAGAGGACACCTGAACAAAGCTTGAAAGGGATGCAGAGTGGTGGATGGTTGAATCTGATGGTAGTGTGAGGACCGCTCTGACCATGAACAGCATTTCCAGCTTCAGACTCGCCAAATATGTCAGAGCCATGGTGGCAATCGTAATGGGTGACAACAGTTCTCTGAACGGTTCTACAGAAGAACCTTAAATGAATCTTCTTCCTCTTCTTCTTTCCTTGGGCCTTTCATCTTCTATCTTCTCATTTTCTCGAAGCTTTGTATGACTGAGAGGTCAATGAATGGGTTGGGAGTCCCAGGAGTTCGTCAAGCCACTATGTGTGCTTTATAAAACACTAAGATGAATATACTACTTTACTAGAATATCAAGAAGCACGTTTTAGCGTGAAATGTTGATGAAAATAGAGCGGCGGGCTCGATAAGTGTGGAAGTGCGTATACTTACTACCTGTATTTAGTAGATCCTTCTAGGAATTCTCGTGGAATTTTATGGATGTCGTCCATTTGGATCCGAGCTTCTAGGATTCCAAATAGTCAAACGGCAACTGACGATTTATATCTTAGTACAAGTATACTGACCGGGATGATACGAGGCGGATGGTACTGCGATTGGAGAAGATAAAAAAAGCAAATCTTAGCAACACGCGCGTCTACTTGCTTTTTTTTCTCATTCCGGAAAGCTTCACGAAAGGGCGGCAGCAAGTCTTAAGTGTGCAGGTTCGTAAAACCTTTGTCTTCGTTTCTTTCCCTAATGAAAGTGACTGAAAGATGTTATTTTATTGAATATAGAAATCTGAGAGCTCGTGGTCTTTAACATAGTTCACGAGCTTGTCTTCTTAAATCTATCTTTCTAGTACTTGTATACTATCTAACATAAAAGCGACATTTGATCACCGGAGCGTTTCGGTTGGTTGCCGATCGCATCTCGATTTGACTGCGGCTTCTTACAGGAAAAGGTGTGTAACTTTAGCTAAGGACGGAAATAGCAACTGGGATGACCACTGAGCTCTGTACCAAACCACCCTTCTCTCTGCCTTCCGTTGCCGTAGCACTCTTATCTTTTCGACAACCCTGTCCAAGAGTCATGAACTGCGGCCTATGTATGCGTTTGAGCACCCTGGAGCACCAGCTAAGATCATCCAATCGGGGAAGAATATTAGCCGCCAGCGCGATCGCGCAAGAAGATGTATTATTCGTTACCAGACTTTATAGATTACTGAAATCAGTTAGCAGGTACAGTAGTCATCGTATCTATCATATTTAGTCTACGTCGTCATGTATGCCACGCTCTGAGCCAATGTCCATGAGCAACTACCGATACAACCTGAATCTGAAGGGGACCATGACTTATTAAGTACTCGGGAAGTATGCGAAGTGACTGTCCTCCGCAGTTGGCTCTACCCATACTCTTTTGCCTATCCATCCGGTAACACTTCTATCAACTCATTCTGACGGTCCTTAGCCAGATGGCGAATAGTACGCAGTCCTCTGAACTGGGAGTTCTGGTGAGTATCAAGGCCCTCAACGTGAGCTGTCACGGACAGTAAAGGCTTACTACCAGTGCGATCCAGTCTAGAGACAGAGGCCCAGTCGATCAGGACAGGGCCAGCCAAGGGAATTTCGGATATAGCGACAACAATAATAGCGACCATAGTAACAGCAGTACTCTGTTCATTATATCTGCGCCACATCAGATTATGAACTGCCCAGGCGCATATGAGCGGATACGAGCAGAGTCACGTCAAGGTCCTCCCAATCTTCCGCATCGCTATCGTCCATCTAGGAAGACATCTAACCCCGGTATCACAGAATATGAAAGCACATGTACTTCTATCGAAGACGAAAGTCAAGCCGGTTCTGAGTTTAAAGAAAGGACAAAGACAGCTGCAGCGGGTCATCGATTTCAGAACGTCAAGGTGGAAGGCAAAGTCCACATCGGTGATACGTTCAATAATGAATGGAATGGAAAGACCAATGGTAGAGTATCTCACATATACGATGGCATCAAGATCACAAAAGAGGGCCGTGCTTTGATGGGCAATAAATTTGGAGGCAAGGATTTCTGGGATGAATGAGCGCATTAGTCACAGCAGCCGGCTTGCTTGATTTCTTTTTCTGTTATATTGCATTATAGCTATATCGGTTCCCAGTAACAGTTATACCGGTACTTATAATCCTTGTTCCTGAGAAAATATATGATAATATTTCCGCCTTTGGCAAAATTGTCTGGATTGCACTGCAGATGATTACTCTCTATGTTGAATACTTCCGACAATTCCGTACAGATACTTACTACGCCTCGCAACACTGAACTGAGCAGAAAGGCGAGCACTGCGGGTACCTACTGTTCACTTTTGTCTGAGTACTACAGGAAGTCGGCAGGTTCCGCGGAGACTTGTCTACACAGAGTCGGCCTCAGAGTACTTATAATAGCCATACGTAAAGTATTCTGGTTCTTATAGCAATCAATGCATATGAAAATATATATGGTAGATATCGGTTATGTGGCGCTAAAAAGAATTCTGTTTGCCATTCCAGACCGCCAACTGTTGGAAACATTGTCAACCTCGAGGTCTCTCACATTTGCGAAAGGAATATTCAAATATTCTGAGAAATCTACTTTATTCATACTGACGACTACGATATGCTTCACATCTCTGAGAGAGAGAAAAAAAAAATAAAAATAAGGGGGTTGGTTTTTATAGTCTAACAGCCTGTGCCAATCACCGCGCACAACGTGTTGGCCTAGTGAGTTGGCCTGGTGGGAATTCAGGAACTTGCGCAATGTATGATCCGAAGGGGGTCTGCAAGTCATAAGAGTTTTCAAGGACGATTGATTGAAGTTTTCGCTTTCTACAGAGTAGTTTAATATTAATCTGCCAAACGTCCCGACAGCCAGTACGTTACAGTGCAAAAGAATTGGGTAACCGAAATATGGGTCCACATTCAGTACAACACCATATAAACAGGTACGATCTTATTTTCCCACGTGGGTACGCAAAGTCTAACGTACTGCAGGATATTCTCCGAGCGGCCTGTGAAAATCAGTGTCGGGGGAGATGCAAAAGACTACTATGTACATCCCGGTGTTTTAAAGCTGTACAGTTCGTCCGCATTGAAAGCTCGAATGGGAGACTCCTGGAGCAACAGCGAAACAACTCTTGATTGGACCGATTTCGATGAGCAAACCGTCGCATGCGTCCTGAGTTACCTGTACACGCAGGACTATTATGTAACTCCACTGTCTACGACCGAGGATGAAGTGCCGTCAGAAAACGGCTATATCGACATCCGAAAAGGTGCAGTGAAAATATCCAAACGCATTGGACGAAACTAATTTATTCTCAGCCGTCAGCGAACAAATAGATGTAAAGTCAACAGTTGCCGAATGTTCAGAGCCCGACGAATCTGTCCCGGATCGACCTTTGACGCCCTTGAGCCGGTGTATCAAAGCCGGATTACCTGCAGAAAGTATCAAAACAGCTGCAGGGACTGTTCGCAAAACGTCACAGGATCCGGACGTCGGCATAGGAGCTGCAATTCTTATTCACGCAAAAGTCTATTCCTTTGCGCATCGGTTTCTTCTTCCTCAGCTTGAACAGCTAGCCTTGCAGCGCCTTACGCAAGTTCTTATTCTTCTTGATGAGTCGGAGACACGATCTCTATTCTCCTACCTCGTGGACGCTGTCCACATTATATATGATGCAACGCCCAGTGCGAAGGTACAGGAGAACCCAGCCAGGAAGCTGCTATCCCAGTTTGTTGCGCTGAGATTCACCGCACTGGCAGGAGGAAGTCTCGATACGCTCATGGCAGAAGGCGGAGACTTCGCGGTGGACGTAACGAGGAAGTTGACACGACGGCTCTTGGCAAACAACGATAACACACATTCTTTGACTGCAGAAATTGATCAGCTTCATCTCTTGATTGAAAGGCTGGAAATATCAAACCAGGAACTGGAAGGAAAAGTCCAGAAAGCAGAGAAAGAGATTACTGAGTGGGACAGCTTGAGTCGCGGTACTCACCAGACGAGTACGAAAAAGAGGAGGGTAACGCTGGCTGCACCACCTAACGGCCTTTATAACAATGACGACGGGGACCTAAAATTCCCGGTTCCTAGAAAAGACTATGTTGTACCATTATATTAGCTGGGAGTTGAACCCAATTGATTGACTGTTACCTTAGCCTACGACACTTAGATCGTAGACATATTAAAACTCAGACTCAGACCTCTTCGTAATTTCCTTCCACATCTATCATAGCGAGGCAGCAGTACAGGAATGTTTCTTCCTCGCGAATTCGAAACCACACCAACCATAATGGGGCCTCTCAATGCGTCAAGTAGAAATCCGCTATATTCTGCGTCAACTGTTAAGCTACTTCTCATAGGGCCCATAGATGTTCTGCCATGCGAATGGACCACACATCTGGTGGTTGAGTAGCAACTGGTTTCGGATGCCTCTATTGTCAGCAGACATCGGGTAATCCCCGTCAGTCTGTCTTCACGTTTCGGTTAACGCTTTGAAACCGAACCCCCAGAGACACGTTGACGATGGATACGCTCTGTTTCATCTTTTCGTTTGGACTTTCCTGGCTCTCGGGTAAGGATCCACTGTCTTTTGATGTACGATCTCGGTTCTATCCGAGCGATTGTTGATCCGTCTTCCTCTAGCGAATGCTTAGCTGAGACTACGTACTATTCGACCTGGAACCTGACCATACGAACCGCCAGCCTCTACATAACTCCAAAACAAGTACGGAGTACATATTCCAATATGCTTTCCATTCTCTTGGATAATGCACTACCTCATAGTAGGTCTGGATACTTTTCAAAAGTGAGTACTCGTGCGACGCACCCGTTCTAAGCAACAGCAGTTGACAGTCCGAATACATAAAAGACCATCAGTATTCAGATGCCTAGTTGCGGGCATTAGAGGATTGGAAATCACTTCGAGTCTAGAAGACAGCAGACATGCCCCGATCAGGTGATTCTCGGCGGTAAAGTGGTAAACAGAAGCAACTAGGCTGAGTGGGGCCTATTTATGTATCTAGGGTCATCGCCTGTCTACAAGGAACTAGGATATGAAACGATCGTTTACATTCAGACCATGCACTACCTCGAAACGTCTACATCGACCACCAGAAACCCAACTCTGGATTTATCTCTCTTACCAGAGAACACAGAGACCTAACCTGTCCATGTCAGCGTCAATGGAATATTGAAATGCGACCAGAAGACCGCAAACCTACCTACCGAAAAGACAGACATCTTATTTCAGGTGTAGCCGAAGGGACGTGCAGTTGAAACGTTCATGCGATGCATCCTCTCTTTCTTCGGCAGTTCCTGACGACAAAAGGACCCCAGAGCTTCAAGAACTCTGATCTAGTGAAAGCTTCGACTTCAGACTATGTTTCGCCTCAAGGCTTGTTAGAGATAGCGCCGGACTAAGATGAAATACCGCACCATTGGGTCTCAAAACATTATGGTTGGATATCTTCGAACTGCGGACATGGATATGGAAGCACCACTCCGTATTGTGTCCCCTATGAGTTCGGATCGTTCGGCTAGCAACTTCGTCTAGCATAACGGTAGGAAAGGACTACGTCTGCTTTGGAGTCTTACAGTTCGCAGTAACATGGCGAGTCTCCTTCCCAGGAGCTTGCATGAAATGTTTGGAGATATCGTGGTGAAACTGATTAGGAAACATGGTCATGGACCAAATCATACCGATAGCAACTGAGACTGGAGTTACCAGCAAAACCGAAGAAAGGTTCAATTTCAATTTCTATATAAAGATCATCCTCCTTTCCTAGGTATGCAATCCATCATTCTTCTTCAGTTCACATCACAAAGCACCGAATATTCGCCTTCCATTCTTTCGTCGTCCGATTGATTCGTGACATTCTTTTTATCCAATTCTATACCTTCATTCACAATCGTATCATTCATTTTTAAACATAAACACCAAGAATCAATCCCTACAGCAGCAATATAAAGCAAAATGCACGCCTCAACCTTTCTGTACACCCTTGCCCTGACCCCCCTCGTCGCAGCTCACGGAAAAGTAGCCGTCGTCACCGGAGACCTCGGTGGAAACGGCACTGCTCTCGGCATCAGGGGAGCCGTCGTCCCCGGTGCTGGTCCGAACTACATGACAGAAGTCGACACAACGGTCTTCTGGTCCAAAGACATCCGCACCGATCAGGACATTGGCTATACCGATGAGGCTGGTAACAATCAGCTCAGCGACCTGAGCAAGGCCATGGCGCAGTCTGGCTCCACGCTGCCGCAGGTCAGCAGCGGCGGGTCTGTCAAGGGCACATATCACATCGTTACCACCGATGGTGCTGGGCCGTTGGAAGCGCTGATTGATGAATCGGCCTCGGGGACGTGGTCGACTGCTAAGCAGGCCACTGTCTCGACTCAGCCCCCTGGCAATGATGGGTACATTGCGGCTCCTAACAAGAAGCGGTGGGTGATGGATCGCATGTACAAGCCACTTAGCAAGCGTGCTGAGAATGTCAACGAGGATTATGTACGTATTCTTTATGTTCAAATTGAAACCCCCGAACTTCATTTAGTCAAAAAAGAGATGACTAACATTTCCTAGCCATTCGCGGTCGAGATCCCAGCCGGCACCTCCTGCACGGGCACGATCAACGGTATCAGCAATCTGTGCCTCGTCAAGGTCTCCAACAACAACGAGAACGGGCCGTTCGGTGGTGTCTTTGCGGTTCAGATGTCAAACTCGAGTACCAGCAGCAAGTAGTACCTTGACTAGTGGCGGAAGATATTCGCATTTTCTGTGTACGAGGATGCACTGAACTGAACAATCGAAGAATCGTGCCCACGAAGTGATGTACCGCCAATTTGGTGCTTGAATTCCAAAGTACATACAATCCCAATATGTCTTACTCAAAATTGGAAAATATTTCTGTTTATGCTTTCTCTAGGCTAGTGTCTATGAACACTTGTGTCTCTTCCTAGGGACTTATCTGTCCAGGACTAGCTATATGATGCTGTACTATAGTGACTGCATATTTCATTGTTCAGGATCTACCGAATCCAAGGATGTATTGTTGGCTATAGTCTTGGATTGGTTCACGTAGGGATCAGAAATATTTCATTCATAACACACAATAGAAATAGACAGTTTTAGGCTGACGAAACCGGGATATAGAAGCTCATACCGGTAGAACATATATATAACGCAAGCACATTTCAGTTCCATGGCTGGATTTCAAAATATTGTGCAAATGTTAGGAATACCTCTAATGGAAACTGGGAGCTGCTGATGTATGCGTCAATTGATCAGGGATATGTGACTGTGGAGGATTGTTACTATCTACTAGGAGACATCTCTGAATAATTTTAACATTTTTTTTTCTACCTATAGTATTGCACTTTTCACATCTTCATCCAGATCAGGATGGGTATGTAACCGTCCATCGGGTCGTAAATGTAACAACAGAAAGTAGGACATTTCAACACCTGCCATAGGTTGTGTGAAAATAACCGCTCCAGGCGCCGCGCTAAATATCCACAAAAAAACAACATGAGAAGATAGTGCACTTTTTTCCAGACACGCGCTGGGTGTTCATCAAATAGATAAAATGATATAGCTTCTAATGGGAGACATTCAGTCATCCTCACCATCAGTGCTAATGACGTCGTCATGATCTTTCTCGTCTTCCTCTGCTTCGCTGTCCGTGTCGTCATCGCGGTCATCGACGCCAGGAATGCCGCGCCACTCGACATAGTCGTTCTCTAACCACCGTCGACTTAGCGGCAGTTGGTAAGGATCAAACGGGAAGTAGGCATCTAGCTGGTAGCCGCCATCATCACCAGCCCGGGTCTCCCGTTCAATCTGGCTGAAGCGGGGATCAGCCATGGCTGTGATGCTGCGGAAAGAAGAGATACGAAGTCTCTTGTTCGTCTCGAGGAGTGGGAAGACGTAGAGGAAGCGAAGATGGTGCGCTATGCGAGCGAACTCGGATACAATAGCAGGAGAGCACACCTTCAGGGGATTCAGCTTCGAGTAGATGGTCTGGTGGAGGATCTCCTTGATGGACATCGGGAAGGAAACATCCTCCAGATCGATGTCATCGATATTGCTGGTATCGTCACTCTCGAGAGAAGCAGTGGTAAGATCGCGCCAGCGGAAGCAGAAGATGTAGAGCAATGCCTGCGCAGTGGAATAGAACGGACCGTATCGTCGAAGATCCGGACCACGGCAAGTCTCCTCATACTCGGAACGGAGGTTGTTCAGGTGAGTTCCCAGTAGGTCAAACACATCGCGCACCACTTCGCTGGACACGTGCGCACCTCGAGCCACAAAACTTGCCAGGTACGCCGCTGCAGACTGACGAGTGATGCCAGGCTGCAACTTGTTGAAGATGAGTTGGATGCATGTAGTGGCAAAGCGGTCGACGAGGATGGGGGAAGTTTGTGAGAAATGGAAGAGGAGGAACTGAGAGTGACGAGAGCGGTAGGTAGGAAGGATGATGCTCTGGAAGTGGCTCAGAAGAAGGTCAAGGGCGTTCTCTTTGTCATCCAGAGTTCCTGAAGTGAAAGGCGGGGCATAATACTCGAAAAGCGTGTCGATCATGCAATCGAGCTTATGAATCTTGTCCTTGACAGCCTTCAGCTGGCGCATGTCGACATCGACTGAATCGTCACTCGCAACGGATTCTGCATCCGAGTCGTCATCTGCAAGAGCGATGCGTTCCGGTGAGGTGATGTCCTGTACTAGGTCCTCTCCAGCCTCGTCTTCAATATCTTCCATGTCGACTTGGATCTGCACATCGATCTTTACGAGCTTCTCAGTGATGAGAGCAAGGATGTCCGCTTGCAGTTCAGGCGTATATTCGATGACCTTGATGAGATTCCGGGTATAGGCAACATTGGCCTTGACCGAATCCGTATCGAACGGAAACTGCATAGAGAGGATAGGCGACAGCGCTCCACTACCAGCGGGGATCAAGTGCATGATGTAACGAAGAGCCATATGCACTCTGGCGTAAATCTCGGCGGTGTTAACGCGGGGATAGCCTGGCAATTTGCCGGTGCCTTTGGGAACTGTGCCGCGAGCTGTCAGCTAGAACAAACCACGCGGGCGCAGGAGGATCTCTTACCTTCGCCCAGATAGCCGACCAGCATCTTGAGCACAGAGCCCAAATAGCCACCTTGTGCGGCAGCAAGATTTCCCAGAAAGCGAATGTAGAGTTTGACATACGACTCATCTCTTCCCAACCACTCGCTATCCAAGACTGAATGAACCAGACCGGCACAATTCCTGTCAAGCGCCGCAACGTTGGACAGCAGGCCCAACATGTGATGCTTCAACGTGGCATGCGAGGGCAGACCATAAGGCAACGACCCATCCTCTTCTGTCTTCTTGGGATCGGCCGAAAAGATCTCCTTCACTCGATCATACGCCTCACTATCTGCGCCAGACAGGTGTCTCTGGATCGCCCTGCGCACCTCCTCCCGAACAACCGCAGCGCTCTTCTCCGGCTCCGCAGCACTCATATTTTCTGTTGGCAGCAAGCATCGCGTCTCGACCTCAGAATCGAACTGGACCCTGGCGCGCTTCTTCGGGCTAGGCCCAGTGCCGCCGGCATCCGAAGCGACAGACGAAGGCGGAGACGACGAAAGCTCCATCTCCGACATCTTGCGCTTCGTCCCCGTGGACGTGGTGGCGGCGTTATCGATAGATTTGGATGTCTTCAGGATGGGCGCGGGGGATGATGAAACGACCATCTTCTTCGAGGGGTGCGTCGAGGTCGCCGTAGCAGGCTTACCCGAAGCGGGGGCGAGGGATACCATATCAGCTTGATAGGTAGAATATTTCTGCAATTATTGATGGAATAGACTGGTGTCTTTCCATTGGCAGGACCCCGTTGATCCAGAGTCTGCTCGATAGATTATTGTCGCTCCTGAATGTTTGACAGTGGCGGCTCTGATCGTCGACGCAGGGAGCACACGACACTGACGACACTGAGACTCGTGAGGAAAGTCTCCTGGAGCGATTTCTCCACTACGTGCGATGAGAAATTCTTGAAAGTAACACGGCCCCGTCTGTCTGCCCGGATCGATATTGGTTGCGTCTCTTCGTGACGAGGGGCAGCAGACAGACGAGCGTCAGCACCACGATGGATGGAGAGGAACACAGCGGGCGGAGAGAAAAGCGAAAAAAGATTCGACAGGCGGTGAAGCACCCAGCTTTTTTTTCTGCCGTGGAGCCCGTGACTGGAGATCCCGTGCGCTGTAGTTTCCCCACGCTGATTGGTTAGGATGGGTCCAACCCTAAGCTGCCTATTCGGGTTATATAGAACTACGCACAGACGCGCTGTGGAGATGATAACCGATATCATTTACAGAGTACACGCGGGTACTAGTTGGAGCTTGACATGGGGTAGAATGGGAGAAATGAGATCCATTGTTAGATACATCATTTTCCACAGGTTGCCATAACAAGAAAGGAAGGAAATACCATATCTACCACACATTGTGGACTGCACGCTATGAAAGACCACGCTCGTAAAAGAGGAAAGAACCTCATGACTAGATAACGAAGGACATTCCGATCGAGTCGGAGCGGAAGAGCCACGAGCCAAGTGGGACCATATGCTAGAGAATAATATGGCGATTCCCCTTGGACAACAGCAAGAAAGAAAACCGAAAATCGCCACCCAGGCATCCTGCCATAACTATGTTCATATCCCATATCCCTAAGTTGATTCACAGTAATTGGACCATGAACCACATAATGTCACAATATGTAACATGAATCCGAATAGAAAAGATAAAAGAAGAAGCCATCTCCTGTTGCCAGGAAGACGACCGAAGAACGGAAAATCGATCATCGGGAAGTAGCCAGTTCCCGTAGTTTCGTTGGGTTGACAGAGTGGTTGTCGTACGTCGCATTAGGACAGTGGATGAAGCGGGGCACTCAGAGCCAGGCACTGTTGCCCACGGGGCCCAGCTGGTCATTGAAGATGCTGCCATATAACTCCTCGACTTCAGTGATGTAGTCTTCCACACTGAATTTCTTCAGACCCTTGTTCAACAGGATCTGTTCCTCCTCGTCGAGCACAACACGACTGCCACCAAAGTCCTCGACGACCTCGTTGACCTGCTCCAGCTCTCGACTGAACGGATGACTCGCGGAGTCCATGGGCTGGAAGAAGTCCTGGCTGGAGCGGACGGCCCGCAGCGAGTTGGGAGGCGGAGACATGCGCGACAGTGATCGCTTGTGAGCGAGCTCCTGGTGCGATCTCTTGGTGTGGGACAGCGCACGCTTAGGGACTGCGGGTGCGTCCGCGGAAGTTGACGAGGTGGACGAGCGCGGGGTGCTGGTGACTGTCGCAGAGCGCTTGGGGAAGTAGGACGTCAGATGGTTGGGTTCCGGGCTCTCGTCGGCCGTGACACTGGGCGAGGTCACTGGAGACGCAAAGGTGTTGGGAGTGAGGGCCACATCCGACTCGTCACCGGATCGGATGGACGAGGACGACGATGAGACGGCTGAAGGCAGGTCGGGCGCATTGTAGGCCAGCATGTTGGTCGTCGAGATCAAGTTCATGGGACCGGAGATCTTGGGGCGACGGACACTGGCGGACTTAGGCTGGACAACACCTTCACGATAAGGCATAGGCGCGGAGACCTCAGGGCGCTTGTTGCGCTTGGTGAATGCTCTGGACAAAGAACTCATGATGGCGGTTGGCTATGATTTGATATAAAGACGGTTTCTTGTCGAATCTCGATAATGCCGTTGTGAGTTGCTTTATCTCTTTGTCTGTTGGTAATCTTGGTCGCGGAGAGACCAGCTTCGAATACGATGTTCTCAGATCACTGATCTGGAGGAGTGGATAGAAATGTCGGTATCTGGGATTCTGATATCGACGTCGACGTCGTGTCTGTTCTGCTGTTGCACTGTTGAGAAACTAACGGCCCTGCAAGAGAATCGAAGGGTGATTTTTGAAGGAGTGGTTCTTTTTGGGATTTGAGTTGAGTCGGTTTGCCTCCGGAATACCAAGTTGCTCAGCACTGGTCGGACGGACAGGCGCACTTCTGCTAGCGAAGGCGAAGGAATGAATCAGGGACGATAGAGAAGGAGCGGACAACCAGGACGCGCTGGAGAAGAATGAATGTACAGGCAGCGAAGAGATCTCGACACCAGGGATCGCGAGGAAGAGAGGGAGGGAATCCTCGGGACGGTGGGGGGTGGAAGGGAGAGGAAGCGAGGGAGCAGCACAGATGAAGGCGAAGAAGGATAGGATATCATCCCAGGGACCACAGGACCATGGGACAGGCGCCACCGGGATGGAGAGTCGGGGCGCGGGCAGCCTAAGGAAATCGAAGGAACCTCAGGAACTAGCAAGACTAGGTTAGGTTCAGTTAATACTTACCAGAACTCACTGCAAAGTTCAACCTAAAGACCGCGAACTAGACCATCCCGGTCCGTGTGTCGCGCTGAGGGTCCGAGAAGGTCAGGACCACTCTTTTTTCTCCAGGTACAACGTTGCTGGTCTGGTAGGGCGCGGAGCCAGATTCTTCGGTGGAGTTGAGAGTTGAGGCAAAGCTGAGAGGAACTCTGGTTCTCGTGAGTCTTTTTTTTCTTCTTTTCTTCTTTTTTGCCTTTTTGCCATTTTTTCCATTTCTTTGATCGCCTTCTTTTTCCTGTCCTATCTCACTATTGCATTATTATTCGTCTCTGGCAAACAAAGCATCTGCCTGCTGCGGTGACCCTCCATCCAGGTACAAGCCTGGAGAAAGAACAGGCGAACTCGGTAGTGTACTTGCATCCTGGTCGCTCTCCACCATTGAGAATGACAGCAGCGGAGCCCGTGTGATGCACCGTCGGCTACGTTTCGCTGCGAGCCACCAATGGAGCAATGCAGGGCGATGAAACGACCAGGATGCTGGCACGCCGGTGTTCGGGTGGTCAGTTATGGTGTGTTCTGGCGGCTGATTTAGCAGAATTAGCAGAATTAGCAGGGTAGCAGCCGTGGCGCCGGCCAGGCACACGGCCAGGGGCACGCGGCACCCTTTGAATGCAGCCATGTGCGCCCAGCTTCAAACAGCTTGTTTCGATTCAACCGACTCGAGCAGTCATGTTGGTCGTGGTTCACTGCTCACTTCTGCAGGGGACAGTGCAAACACCTGCCATGCACTATCGATCAATAGTCGATCATACCTGTAGCATTCTATATTTATTCAACTCTTCTCCATGATCCATGATCCATGATCCATGACCTTGTCCTTGTCCTTGAACATCATGATAAGCAGAGCAATGATAATCTGCGGCCGCAGACACGTTTCAGATGCGATGCGATGCGCGCAATCAATTAATCTCCTAGCGACTCGAGCTGGTCTTTGCGCTCCCTCCCGTCGATGCGATCTGCAATGGCCCAACGGAGAAATTCCCGGCCTCCGTCTCATCCACCAGGTCCCTCTTTCGCGATCTCATCTCCGCTTTGTTTCAGATGCGACCCTGCGGAGAAACATTAACCCTCCTTATCTATCTATCCTATCCTGAAATCACGTACGGAGTACGGAGTATATAGCCATATGCCATGCAATCCATCCATGACCCTGAAATTAGTCTCTAATGACCACTACGGAGTACATCATACATTATTATACCCTACTATAGTTAAGTATCCTAAATAACCTAATCGAACGATCGACGATCCATGCATGCCCGTTGAAAAAGTCGCTCCCACGCGCTTCTCGCATCACATACCAACGCGGTTATCGATCGGACCGCACCCTTTTCTAAATTTTTCTTCTCTTTCTCGACAAATTCCAATTGACGTCAATCTAAAACCCGAGGGATAGGTACCATTCCTCACAGTACCCGCTCTCCGTAGCGTCCTGCAAGATGACCTCGTGGATCGATCATGCAGGGAACCACATGGCGCGATTGCGCACAATACGTACTGTGCTAAGTAAAGCCCTAATCACCAAGTATGTGAGATCCGAATGATCTAGACCACAGTCTACTTCGTAGAGTGCATGTTCCACATGATGGAATCTACTGCCAATCTGGCTGAGTGATGACGAAGTAAGGTAAAGTGTTCTTTCTTAAGCCTATCCCTCGCGACGCGACGCACGATGTTGTCTTAGGGAAATTAAATAAAACATCTGATAGACTCGTCCAGCGGTAATCAGTGACGATCCTGTGTCATCGAAGTCCTTATATTATAACATATCATTGTTCTCTACGTAGAGTAATACGCGCTACGTAGTCTGTCTTGCTTGGGTATGCGCTTAATGAAAGAACTAACTAGTAGTTAACGGATATCCGTTCAAGTTTGATATGGTCGAGATTTTTCTTTCTTTCTCTCGCAGAGACAGGTCTAGATGAGTTTAGAGCACTGATATAGCTAATTTTACACAGCTAAGCTTTCGGAGGTATGTGCGTCGACGAACTACTACATGCACTGCGCTTCGTAGGTTAACTTGGCTACTCTAGTATGTTGCCACCGCCCATCACAACTGGAGTATACCGATGCGTAAGTGAACAGCACGCTCTAGAAGAAAGCAATCGTTCTACTTTACTTATGGACGGGTGTCTTCTGAAAGAGAAGAGTAGTGGACTATCGAACGTGAAATCCTGTCATTATTTCCTGAAGATTTATCGGCCACTTAACGGCCAGCTACCTACTTCTTGACTACTTACAACGGAACTTTTATCTTTTGACCGAACAGAACCGGGTATCTCAAAATGCTGACCATTCCATTTGGTTGTCCTTCCTCCTTTTTGCCTTTTTTATGTGGTGTTGGTTTTATTTTCTTGGTGTTTAATCCTCGTCCATTGATTCCCATCCATCCTGCTCTCCTCTCTGGCCTGCATCCTCACCGGCAGGCTCCTCGTCATCGTCAGAATCGCTGTCATCCTGGTTGAGGCCAATCATCCGCTCCTTCACCTCACCCTCCAAGGATGGCAGGCGTCCCACAAACGCGCGACGCACCGCGGCGTTGGTAGAGGTGTCCCAGACTTGGACAGTGCCCTTGCTTCCGGCCACAGCCAATCGGAAGCTGACTTCCTGGTCCGGAGCGAAGGTCGTCGAGAAGACCTTGCCGACGTCGAGTTTCCGGGAAACGACCATGCTGGGCTTGTTGTTCTCGATGTTCCAGAGCTTGACTTCTTTGTCGGTCGATCCCGTCACGAGGAATCCGGGAATCGTGGGGTTGATGTCGAAGGACGACACGGACGCATCGTGAGCCTGGAGCGTCCACTGTGCCTTGGACTGCTGAGGAGTCGCAGGCGCGTTTCGTACATCGTAGCGGTAGACCATTCCCCCGTCGGTCGTGACGTAGAAGAAGTTCGGGTCGTGGAGATCCCATCGCACAGTCTCGACGTCGGACTCAACTCCCCATCGGGCGGCTTGCGCCTCGGGTGCTCTCATATCAGCAGCCACAACGGTTCGGTCATAACTGCCGCTCAGAAGGACAGTAGACTCCTTAGGATGCCAGTCAAGTGCGCACACCTTGTCCGTGTGGTGAGTGTAGGACTTAGCGCACTTGGCCGTGTTCAGGTCCCAGAGCTTGACGGTCTTGTCGGCCGATGCGGAAGCCAGCAGGTTACGGTGCTGACGGTTTGCAGCCAGCGCCAACACGGAATCGACGTGGAATTCGTCGTTTGCCTTGGTCTTCTTCTTTTTCTTGGGCTTCTTAACCTCGCTGTTTTCCTCTGATCCACCCTGACCCAGGATAGCATTGGGATACATGCAATCGACAATGTCAAGATCCCAGATCTCAATGTCCGGCTCCATCGTTCCAACAGCAACGAAATTACCGGTGGTGCGACCCTCTGCGCCTCGTCCAACGGGGAAGTCTAGCCACTCGACGCACAGCGGAATGGCAGGAAGCATGACATCGTGGTGGACGTAGAGATTGTCGGCCTCGTCCTCATATACATAGACTTCCAGATGTGCAACTTCGTCTTCCACCTTAGCAGCCAGAAGCAGATTATCCGTAGGCATAATCTGCAGCTCCTCCCGCTCCTCCTCATCTTCGCCCTCTGGGATAACCAGGTAGGGGTCTTTCTCGTGGGGTTTGTGGTATGCCAGTGACTTGACGTTGCCGAACATTGTGATCTCCTCGCCGTCCTCGTCCACGGGGTCGCTGTCGTAGTGATCAAGGTCGTACTCTTTCAGGTCATCGTCGTCGTCCTCATTGCTAGAACAATATCCAAGTCAGCTCTCTGTCCACGCTTCATACGCCAAAGTTCCACATATCCGCAGCACCAAATACATGATACTTACTCTTTTTTCGATTCCCCAGTCTTTTCCGCATCGTCCTCCATGGCATCATCATCTCCTCCCTCTTTCTCCTCCGCCGAATCCTCAGCCTCAGCCTCTTGCGCAGCCTTCAGGTCTCCTTGCGCCTCCTCGAGCTGCATCTTGGCCAGCTTCGATATCCGACCAATTTCCTCCTCATCAATTTCATATTTGGTCGGGAACTGGGCAGCGACTCCGCGCCGCACCCAGGAGGTAGCCGTAATCATAGACATGGCTCGTTAACACTGTTTGTGTCCTGCTCACGTCCGACAAGTAAAAAAGGGAAGTAAATAAATTTTTTCCCATGCGCCGCCTACTTAGATAAACGGGTCTCGATAACAGCGGGGCTGGGGCCCGGCAAAAATCTTCTTTGGGCTTTCGACTTGTTGAATAGCGGCCACTATAGTGAAAACGAAAAGAAAAAAGAGCAAATCCACTCCGTTTCTTCTTAAGAATAAAACAAAATCCGGAGATGAAACAAGAAACAAATCCCGTTTCTTCTTTTGATCTTGTCTCGTTTCACCGATAATAATAATTTTTTTTCTGTGGTTCGATACCTCGTTTCCGCCCGGCAGAATCAACCCGCGCTAAGGGATTTCTGGGCAGCCCGATCGATCGACCGCCTGGCCTCTCGGAGGTCAGCCAAATCCCGCGGCGGAGCAGACGGCGAGAGAAGTGATAATCATAAAGAACCTCGACCAGAATTCCATGGGGAGTCATTGCATGCGCAGTTATCAATTGATACCTTCGAATCTGATTTACAAGCAATAGTTTTCCTTTTCTTCAGCGCAGTGCTATTTCCTTCCGACATCTGCCATCCTTTCTCATTTCAAAGCATCCGTCCATTTTGAAAAAAGTGAACCCATACACCGAACGAAGATGCATTCTCATCTACACACCCCCGAAAATGCCAGTACGTCTCTATACCCCCTCTCTTCATTCTTCATTTGTCCCAGTTCCTGAACCCCCGAATGCTTCCACGACCATACTAACCACACACCCACACTCCAGACTGCGAAGAAATTATGACCATGCTCGACGAATGCCACGCGCAGGGATTCCTCTGGAAAGCACTCGGTCAATGCAACGACATCAAGCGTGAAGTGAACAAATGTCTAGGCGCGGAGCGCTATGAGCGCGCGAGGCGCAATCGTGAAAAGGCCCGGGAGAATCGCAAGCGAATTGAGCAGATTTGGGCCGAGGAGAGAGTGAGGGAAGGTGTGGTTGCTCCTGCGGATACGACTACGACTACAACTACAGCGGCAGCTGCAGCGGCTGGGAGCGCGGAGGCGAAGCAGTGATTTACTCTTGGTTCGTCCGGGGTTGGTGTTGCTGTGCGGAGGAGGGGGTATATGGTTGAGGATGCTACAGCGTGGATTGGATAGGGCCTGATTGGTTGGCTGGTGTCTTTCGTGCTTGGTACATTTCGAGATGAGGGATGCCAGACCGTTGTATATTACGCATTGATGGGTCGGAGCACCAAGGCGTTCATTTCATATTGTCTCCTTTGGAAAGGAAGTTCGAGTATTACACAGGGGGCAGAAAGTCTGGATTTAACGGACGGAGAAAGATGCACACGAATATCCACTCATGTTTCATCGAGGTGAATGAATTCCACTCTTAGTATGTACAGTACTTTTATGGCCAATGTGATATTGAAGAGACAATCACAAGACCGAACATTGATGCCCATAATTAAAAAAAATTCCCACCGGAACGCCATCTATGATATCGATGCGGCCAAGTCCATATGAAATCAATTATTCCGATGCTTCAGCGGCAGCAGCCGCTTGAGCCTCTCCGGACCCTGCGGGGTTATCACTGCCAGATTTCGCGCTCTTATGCCGTCTCCTGCGCTTCTTATGCGCGCCTTCACCATCTTCCCTTCTCTCTTCTCCGTCGGCATTGTGATCAGCCTCTCCCGAGCCCCCATCCTTAGACTGTCCAGCATCATTCTTCTTCTGCTTCAGGCCTTGCTTCGACGGGTCCTCCTTTGCCTTCTTCGGCTTCTTCACACTCAACGGATTCGGCCCCTTGGCCCTCTTCAATCCGCGCTCCTTTTTCTGTGGTTCCTCCTCTTCTTCGCGCTTCCTCTTTCCTGGCGCCGGAGCCGCAATGCCAACCTTGAACTTATCCCTCTCCACACCATCTCTCACCTTCTCCGAGGACGTACTCATCGGCTCCAAAATCACGACTGATCGCTTGACGTAAATGATAGGCACACCGGGAATAGCCCGCGCCCCGGAACGAAGCGACTGCGCGCGTCGTAGAGGATCCTGGCTAGGATCGACTCTCTTTCTCTTCTTCGCGTTGGCGGCATCTTTGTCCTCGTGCGGCGTGGGAGGGTCCGCAGTCGCGAGGATGTAGTGCTCTTTATTCTTTTTGGAATCCGGACTGGGTGATATGAGGGACATGAGACAGTCGACCTCATCGATGGGAGTAGATTCAGGGTTGTGGGAGCAGTGACGGAGAGGAAGGACTGTGGGAGGAGGGAGATGTGCGGGACGGATGGGCTTGTCTGTTCTCGAGTTTGTTGGCGAATCGGCCATGACGGCAGCGAGGGAACATTTTGTTAGGACTATAGTTACATTGTTAATATCGTCCGAGAGAAACACTCATGGAGAGAGTGAGACGTACGAGGCTTGACTTTGCCCTGCACCGTTCGCTCGAGGGCGGGGATGAGATCCATCTTGAAAGAATGCACTGCACGGAGGAAGTTCGAGTCCACTAGGAACAAACGTCAGTATATAGGCCTAAAACTATTCAAGTTGTGCATGGCTCGTTCATCAAGCTCCAGAAAACGTACCCAGCACCTGATACGGCTCGCGGAAGCCGAAGGTAAGCTCATACTGGTGCATGAGCTTGCGATACTTCTTCGACCGTTTGGCCCTCATCTTGATCGCAGTGACGAATTAGCTCGTCAACAGCCGGAAGATGAATAAAATGAAGGCAGAAGTAGCTGTCAGGACAAGCGCGCTGAAGTTGCTGCTGTCGCCGAAACTTTTTCTGCCGGGCTCCGCAAAAGGTTTTACTTGCCCGCGCACTGCGCTTTAAGTGTGGTCTGTGCACGCATCTCGCTGGATCGGGCTAGGATCACTCAGACCCATCAGACTCCAGATTCAGGCGATAAGAATAAGAATTAATGAATACTTGTTCCATAATGTGAGGAGCCATTCGGAAACAAACTCGTATGAACTAGTATCTATCAGATATGGTTATTAAGAGATTCTATGTGTACCCTTTGTGTATCCCTTCAACGCCCCGCCTGATTATGATACAGATATGGAGAGTCCAGTACAACAGTTTTGTGCACTGATTTTGAAGCGTATTTCCACGCTAGTCGGAAGTGATAAAGCTCTTGCCCCGACCTGAAAAGAAGGGGTTCCCTTCCTTCATTTAACGGTATCTCTTCCCAGGGTCGAATGTGGTGCGGGACTCGCTCCCATTGTCGATTCTGTATGGGAGTTGTGAGCGCGCATCACCAATTCCTGAAGGCTCGCGAAGGCCACGTAGTATAAGTTTTTGTTTGTGTGACTCAAGGACTATCCCAGGAAGGTAGACGGCAGAAGTAGCCTTCTTCCTGTTGAGATAATGACATCTGTATGTCACGGACTCGACGGCCATAGACAGCGGTAAGTAGCATCGGTCATCCCAGCCAAGAATCGTCTTGCTGACTGCTTGGTGGCCAGATTTGTCAGCCTACTCCAGGTATCGAATTTCGGCTTCCCTCTTTCTAGAACACATCGCTTGATCAACCCGCACGCTTCTTGCAGAGAGCTGTCACGACACTGATATCGTCCATTTTTCCTGGACAGAGTCAGAATGCAGACTAAAACATAGACCGTAAATACTTACCTCCTTCGATAGTAAGACCCTCCTCGATAGCCTTCTCCATATAGGGGCTCTCTGCGAAAGGGTCTTGTGCTATTGTATGTGCCGCCTTCAGTAGCTCCCTGGCCGCGTAGACCATGCCACCTCCTGCTCCAGCAGTGCGGTCACCTTGTGCTTCTCCACCCCCACCAGATTCCCAGTTGTCGACAGCTTTCAGAATCGTCGACACAATTTCATGCTCCCAGAGATTATCGATGACTCCATCGGACACCGCAACCACGATATCGTTCTCCTGCAGTGGCACCTTTGATAGAACTGCATCTTTGCGGGGGGTATCTTTGCTGTTCGTGCCCAGCTGCATAGGACAGTCGAACCAGTGCCATTGTTCCGTAGTCTTGAATATGGGTTGTTGGTGACCTCGACGAATGACAAGGATCTGCGAGTCTCCCAGGTTGGTCACGTATAAGATGGGCTCCGGATATTCCTCATTGCTATAATGCAGTAGAGCGGTCACAGTGGTAGTTGTTCCTACCCATTCGTTCGGCTTGGTGGTAGCTTCGACAGTCTCTTCATAGGCGCGCTGTAGATATTCAATAGGATCGGGTTCATCAGCAGTCTTCGACCCGCGCTCCACTTCAAGAGCCCAGAAATGTAAGATAAGTCTGGACCATAGCCTACATCCCATTGTCAGTACCATCACACTCATAGCAATATGACGCACGCTGCTTACGCTGCATGTCCATGGGGCTTCGTCGCCCAGGCTCCTACCCCATCATTGACCCCGATAAAGTTCTCCGCAACCAGCACGGCATCATCCCCATTTGTTAAACCTCTAATCAACTCCCCGTTTACGGATAATCTCTTATCCTGACCTCGAAAGTGCGTTGTCAGAGGATCTGAGAAGGATGTCGACGGTGGAGATAGGAACGGCGGCGGAAAGGGTCGCGAAGGGCGTTTCGGACACAGAGCGTACCCCGTTTCGAATCGATAGGGAGATGTGGAAAGTGACGAGGGAGAATTCTCAGGAACCGGCGTCGTAGTGCCGTACGAAGGCACGGCAACGCGATAGCGTCGCACGGATGCTGCTGGCAATATCCAAGACTTTATCCGCAGCGGACTCCGGGCGAAGATGGTTCGCGGGGCCGGAGAAGATATAGACTCGACAAGCATGCCCGCTCAGAGTGCACCCCGGGCGCACGATAGGCGGGGCTCATAGCATTCTGCAACAAGAAAGGTGATGATAGAAGGACGGCGGAGAGGCTGACGAGAACGACGATGATGAATCCGCCCCTTTGCTGTGAGAGAAAGCCGTACACGAGGCTCGAGCACAGCTTGAGGCGTGACTCGTCAGGTGTTGGGCGGCCAAGAAGGTTACATGCCTTCTCGGTGAGTGAGCCGTCTTCTCCGTCCAGCTTCACCCTCACCGGTCTACCAACTCTGCCTAACTCTTCTCGCCATCGAAGGTCCTTATCGTTATCGACGATAAGGACAATCTGGGGTATACAATTCTATAAGCTGTCCTTCAGACTCAGATCTCACTCCGGGAGCTTACTTTACAGGAATGCACTGGATGGATTTAACAAATGCAGGTTGATTCTCGACCGAGATCTATCTAACACTGGGGGAACCAGCTTAGGGCCGGTTCCCCCGTCTCGACTGATCAATCAGTCTTCAACAACTGCATGTTGAAGATATTTTTTTTATTATTTTCTTGTATTATTTTCTTGTTTTCTTTTCTCTGTTCCCCCCCTCCTCCTCCTTCTCCCCTCCCCCCTCCCCTCCCGCGACATCTACTCACTGGCCTCCCAGGGCAGCGAGGCGTTCGTTGAGGACCTCTCTTTTGAAGAGGTCCAGCGCCGACTTGAGCTCCATGGCCATTTCTGAGCCATGGGCCCCCCGGTAGACGGAGGCCAAACCCTCGAAAACGAGGGCGGCCAAGTCGGCGCACCGTTGCCCGAACGCCTGCTCCCTGGGCGAGGAGCCTTCGGCCAGGAGGATGCGCATCATGCGCTCAGCGCATGGGCAGAGACGCTCCACGTTGTTGGTGCATTCTCTGGCGCAGGAGCAGAACGAAACGCAGATGCACTTGCACTCTTTGACATAGTTAAGGAGCGGACGCCGCCCGTCCTCGCGGCGCATTTCCCCAACGCTCTTCCCCTCGAGTTTGGCCCAGGTGGCCTGTCTGTTGTCCAGAATGATCTCTCTCTCCCATCTGTCGGGGTCGACGCGCTCCCGGTCAATGAAGGGGAGGTCCTGGGTTGCGGGAGTGGTGCTTTTCTTGAGTAAATCCACGGAAAGATATTTCTCAGACAGCATGGCCAGAATTTCGCCGGGGGCCATCTGGTAGACGGGATTCAGTCCACGCCATGTCTTGCTGAACTCAGAATCTTCTTGTTCGATCAGGCCAGTTATGTAGCGACGGTAGCCCAGCAAGTCGTTGGCGCTATATCCGTTCTCCTCGAACTCGGCTATGACACGATGGACGAATTCTTCCTGGTGCTGCTTGATGATCTCGTCATCAAGGACTTTGCAAATTTCAGGCACTTCAAGCACTTCCTTGCATGCACGCAAGATGAGGTAAAGATGACTAGGCTCAGGAAGGGTGAAAGTGTCTCGACCAGCCAGACGACGGATGTCCAAGTTGAAGGAAGCACAGAGCTGAACGTTGCCCATTTCAATGGCCAGACGAGCATACAGAACATAATACAGGTCTTCAATAGTCTTGATCAAGGTAGCAAGACAGGTGCTAGTGACTTCAGCTTCAGCGCGTTCCAGATGAAATTTGAGACCGGCGGTACTATTGTCCAGCTATATTGTGTCAGCCATCGATGCCTAGGTCCTGCCTTACTTTGTGGTAACTTACTTCGACTCCATAGTTCTCGAAAATCGCGAAAGCAATCTTAGCTACGCCATAAACGGTTGAGTAGACAGAGACCACGCTCTTGAGTCTATCAGCAAGCTGTTCGTCGGGAAGATCACGAACGTCATGACCCTGCGAGTCCTTGTAAGAGTTGGAAGCAAGAGACCACTGTCCGGAGCTGATGGTGTACGGGACACCCTGAGAACTAGGTCCGATCATGTTGATAGGGCGTGCAGGAAGAGGATGAGGACCGGTGACTTCAGTACCACGAGCAGTCTCAGAACCAGTGAGAAGAGCTTGAAGCCTTTCTTCCGGACTCAAGATGACTGGTTCAGGTTCAGGCGGCTCGAAGCACGCCAATGATTCAGGGTAACGGTAGACAGCAAGATTAGGGGGAGGAGAACGAGGTTCAGGAGAAGGCCTCTCAGGCGCTCTACGGACGTTTGCTTGGTAGCGTTCGTAGAAACGCTCCTGGCCCAGGTTGACGTTAGGATTAGGGGGACCAGGGTTCGCGTTCTGAGGAGTTTGTTCTCCACGAGGTTGTCTGCGAGGCAGAGAGCCAAAAGGATGATGAAGAAATCTGTGTGGAAAAGGCATGATGAGATTTTTTTTTCAGTGCTTTTGTGGGTTTGTTTTCTTTTCAAGCCGCGATGTTAAGCCGCAAGATGAAGTCGAGCCGCAGAGCAAGCCGCAGTTGAGTGTGTGTGATAAGAAGGTGAGAAGGTGAGAAGGAGTGTGTGCGCGGCTGGGGAGTGAAATCAAAACAATGAAAGGCTGGCATTAACACTGATTTCCAGGCCACTGCACTGTTGTGATTCACGGAGTCTGCCAGTATCATATTGTCATATGGTACTCTGCAGAAGTGAAGTGAAGACACAGCCTCTGCTAAAGATATTACAGTACATCTCTGTTGATGCATTAGTTTACATGCAAGACTATGCTCGTCAACCACCGCTTGTAGGTAAGTTACTCTTTCTCATACTTGCTAACTATAGACCTATCCTTATGGCAAAATACTGCATGGATTCTTAACATTGCTGTGAGTAATTAACACGAAGGCATATTCCTCCACATATCACCAAGTGTATAATTGGCTGCACTTGCCTTGCATACGCTAATACACACTTGAATTATTGAAAGACCCTTAATGTCCACATTTAGAAATAGATTATAAAATGCTAGTCGATATACATACACGGCATGGTCTCGTTATCAAGATTATAATATCCCGAACTTATCATCTTAAAACAGGGAAAAGAAGGAAAACGTTAGAAAAGTGAGATGAACCACAAACTCCCAGAGTCCACTTTAACCGTAAAGCTCTCGTATTGTGTCATCACATATAAGCAGGGTCAACTTCGATAGTTCCCTCGCCCCCTCCAGAGGGCCCCAGAGGATGGGGTAAGAAAACCTCGGGGATATGCCAGATCTCCTTGTTTGCCTTCTCAATAAGGTCGGCTTCAATTCGTCTGCAATCGCGAAGAGAGAGGGACTATAGGATAGAGTCAGGAACTTGTCTGATTGTGAACATTAAGTCAGAAGTGCTAACATACCTTCAGATTCTTCATCCCCACCATCCATTCAAGGCCGACTACTTGATTATTTGCATCAATTCTCTCTGCGAATATTTCGTCAGAGTTCTCCAACCATAACACCTGTAGGGCTAAGCCAGGTGCATCTTGTGAGTCTGTGCTTGATTGTCCTTCTTGAGGATCTTTCTCAATCCCGCCTAACCAATTCAAGAACTCCGGCTGAATGGCCTTGCAGGTTCTAAGCCGCAGTTCCCTAAGTTTTGGATTCTTCTTCACAAGCATTTGCAGCTGCCAGGCTGTGATGCCAGCTCGTTCCAACGCCAAACTCTCCAGCCCTGTCAGGCCCATACCCTTCTTATAGTCCCCGCTGCCAATCAATGCATTCCATGCCGTGCTGCTTGGTGCAGGTTGCATCCAATATCCACGAGGCAGCATAGCATCCCGAATATATGGGTGTTCGAGTCTCAGTGCCAGATGGCGAAGCTTCCACTTGCAATGCGTTGCAAGCGCAACAGCTCCCTTGGCATCCAAGTCATACGCCATAAATTCGAGATCATTGAGCCCTTTGCCATATCGAGCCAGAAGGGTCACTAAGGCATCATTCTGCAACCGGATCGTATGGTTCACAGGCGGTGGGTTTTCCTCCTCTGTCTCCGAATTCGGCCTTCTCATGTCTACCGGCCATTGGGAGCCTCTCACAGGTGATTTGTGTCCGACAACCTCTTTGCCCCTGTTATTTCGCGGCAAAACGATTGACACTTGATGTTCAGTATCTTCATCCCAGCGTCCAGAGTGCTCAATAACGCTTGAACTCGCCTCGATAAACGCAATGGTTGTATGCAACCGCTTCTGAAAAACAGCAACGTGAAGGCGCTTCAGACATAGAGTGTGGTATATATAATTTGCGCGTGAGGTAGAACCAAAGGAAACCAACGACGAAATGTTGAGATGAGAAAGAATCATAAGTATGATCTCCATGGGCATGTTGCTGACAAGGTCGGGGCCCCCATTATTGCCCTCTTGAAGTAAATCTTGTACTCCTAGCTTCATTCTCGCAGAATATCCGATTTCACAGCCAGGTAGAACGTATGTCGGACAAAGTAGCTGTTATCTCAACCCTTGTAGACCAAATGCGGCGTAGCTAGATATGATACGCACGTCTTTACTCGAGATTCCCTGTCGAGTATAGATAGGCCTCTAAACAAGTGAAACAGCGAGGACTCCGTTATGGATCGAGGTCTACACACAAAACAGAAGCGCATATAAACTAAGGAAAGTGCAACAGATTGAAACTGTAGTATATAAAAAAGGAAGAGAAAAGAAGGGAAATTCACAGAACAGTTTTCCAAGAGAGAAACTCGAGCAAAAGCAAATAAATAAATAGAATATTCAAAAAAGCAGTGAGACGTCAAATATCAGATTATGCCCAACACGAGACCAAGAAATGGATCACAATTAAACGAGAAGTAGAGAACAACAAAATCCGATTGCAGCGTCACTGGGTAGGAAAGGGGTATTCTGATTGGATTTTCAAGTAATCCAAACGCGGTTGCGGCGCAGGCGAACCGGGGCCCCGGGCAGAGAGAATGTGACAGGAAATGATCCTCGTCACAATGCCAGGGTTAAAAAGAAGTGACAGTCGCTCCTTGCAAGCTTCAGTCGGGGAGGACTCCTATTATTGGGGTGATACTGCAATTGCTCCGGGACGATTCCTGGTCGCTTCTTTACTGCGTCTCAAATTGACTGAATAACAAACCGGGGTCAAACGTACAAAAGTACTTCGGGAAGAGAGATCAGCAGTGGCAGGTACAGCACACTGCAAGTGGGTTAGGGATCTGGATACGAGGCCGTGGAATGAAGGGAACGAGGTCCCTATATATGTGGATAGGTCGATAGAATTCAGTGCTCGTATAACTCCTTTTGGTAGTGCTTTTCGACGATTAGCACAGCTAATTTAGACAAAGCAGACGCTGGCAGTATATGCCTTTGTGTATTTCTGTCAATGAAGGTCCAGATGTTGGGTAGATGTACAGCGCTATGAAGCACTCTTCTTGTCTGGCACCGTGTTCAATAAGTTAGCCACTCCTGTGGTTCTGGAAGCTCAACTGAGAAATGAATACTAGATAATGCAAGCCAAGGCGAATAGGATCTGTCTTTTCTCTGCATACGTACCTGATTCGTGACGCAGACTAATGCCTGTAGAGCACTTATTTTAATCTCAAAGCTCGTGGTCCTGCTTGTTCAACAGGGTTTGGATGTATTGGTCCTTTGCCGGTTTTTCCACTTCCTGTGAGCTGTTAGGTGCAGGCGACGGACTGACTGCAACTGGAAGCAGTTATTTCGATTTCTTTATGCACCAGAAGTTACATCCAGCAGAGAAAACAAGGGCGAGAAATTTGAGAAGGCCCAAGAAGCGTATATATATTGCCTTCTGCTGGATACAGTAGCCTTATATGAAAGATGTATAGTTCTGATTCTGAACAAGGGATTATAGAAACTGTTAAACACAGAGTATATATCTGCCTAGATAAGGTATGGAAAAATAGTAGTATATATACCTGTGACAGTATCAACCTATGATGAAATGCAAGCAGACAGCATGAGATAACAGTGGCTACTTATACACCCTCACATCTATTTCGCCGCTTATCACTTTGTTTCTCAAAATTGGGTGGGCTGCTGATGAGCCTGGCTTTCCCACTCCAGGTATTCATGCCCTATCGGTCTTCGAGATGCCCTCCGACTCCCACCGAATACATACAAGCACCAGCCTTCCAGGGTCCCCGGTGGCGACACATGGAGTTAAGATGCACCGTATAGGAACTTGAAAAGTCAGAAGGCAGATTCAGAGCGCGTCATACTGCACCGGTGCTTTGTCGGTGAGTAGCTGAGAAGAAAACAATGAGCAAGATCTTTTTACAGAGTACAGCTATGACCGTTTTAGCCTTGTTATCGATGAGATGAGGTCTAGGCTTATGTGTAACTCTACTTGCTTACTCCAGCGGTGAATGTATTTTTGTCAGGTACAATTTGCCGTTACTAAGGTTAGGGGTATTACTTACATAGATACCCACGCTAAGGGTTGCCAAAAGGAAAAGGTAATACAACAGAGATACCTTCTTTCTTCCCGGTAGAACGGACCAGGGTACCGGTAAGCTCGGTGTGAGCCGAGGCGAATAGAGTGTCCGAATAGGATTTCCAGGCCTTCCCTGCATGGAGATCACATTCACTTTTCACGAGCCTCAATCCCGAGATCGTAGTGAGTCATGCCCCAGATCCCAGTGGCAGGGTAAGGCGCAGTTGATCTGACAGTTACACAACCATCCTGTATGCAGCTTGCGTCATAGGATCTACCGGACCGCTACTTTCCCACATATTTTCAGACCCTGCATCAGCCGTACTTTACTTCGATGTTCTCACCAATATATTTGTCACTATTTATCAGTGTCTGCTTCATGTCGGTGTGCAGGATTGTGTAAAGCAGTATTTTCATCATAACCTCATCTCTGGTAAGCGATATGCTGTGCAACAAGACATGCGTTAATCAGCTGAAGACCGTATATCGGACGGGTTGATCCATGTGACAGGCGTTGATGCTATGACGGAGAAAACAAGTGGGGTCGAACCAGACCACTGGGAGAGAGGTTACTATAGTTATTTTCGATTCTGACCTAAGCAGGAGGTACCTTGTTAAGCAACTGGTTGGACATTCAAATGAAGTTCAACTTCCCGATTGACACGTGGTCATATAAACGGGAAAGGCGCTATGCAAGTCATTATACGGACCATAGTTGAGTATGTCGCCCGTCTTAAGTAAGAGCCTAAGATAAAAGTCCATGTGACTAGCTACAGTCAATTTGGATAACTGGATAGGGAATTCATTTTGATGTCTACCGCTATGTAATTTCTTTTCCAAAATACCGCGAATTTTTGTGGGTCTCTCTCTTCCATGATACAGATATTAGCCTTGGTTTGGAAAAGAATGCCGTATATATTTTTCTGGTTATGGTTCCCTCTCGATGAAAGTCGAAGTAGACATAGATGGAAATAAAGTTATAGTTTGGACCCAGTAACTTAAAGTTTCGCTACCCGGGAGTACTTAAGGTTGCGATGGGGCAGCTTAGCTGCGATCCGAGCATCTGCGATCGATCTATCGGCATAGACCAAAAGTACGGGAGGAATTCCTCGTTGGACATTGTAATAATACTGAACCGGAAATATTTCATTCTGAAAGTATGCGACTGTGGGTATTTGAACCAAATGCCGTTGAGTAGGCGGGAAGAAAGCATTATTCGATGTCAAGTCAATAGAACCAGAATATACTGTTGACATACCCTGATAATCCCTGATCATCGACATTGCAGATACAATATTCGGTCTAGTCTCATCTGTTTGGGCTTGGACCAAGTTTCCCTCATGAAAGTTGCCACTCGCACCATCCCGTGAGTGACATCCTTAAGAGGAAACTCTTGACATATGCACAGTACTATCCATTAAGCCCGGGACTATGAATAAAGAAATCCCTCTATGTATGTACATCATCCCAAAGCACCTGCATCGTAGATCAAAGAAGATCCTGATCTGCATTGACAGTCGACGCAGCGTCGTTTTGGTGACTGTGGCAACATATGCGAGCAATTTCATTTCGTCGACATATAGGCCATTTCAGAAGTACAGACAATACTCTGTACAGCATATGCAGGCGTCTTGCCCCCAGGTACAATATTGCAAGCTGATCCTCAGACCGGGAACCTCCACTTCCCAATTGTGGAACTTGTCGAGCACATAGCCATAGGAGCAACTGCTTCCAGTCCAAATCAACATTATCGCAGGCAAAGATGGAAATAGTGTAATTTGATTATTTACTTAAATGTTGCAGAGACCCATAGTGATTTGGATATCTAGCAGATCCAAAAATGGGTCTTGCAGGGATAACCTTGCTATGGCTAAATACGTCGGAATGAACCCTGGCCTTCCGCGTCCCGCCACGGATTTACGGAGCAGATATCCAAGGTGAGTTAAGGCACGTACCTTTGTATGTGATCGAGATAGAGTAAAACCCAGTTACAGAGGGAGAGAACAGAATAAACTAGTCATTCTGTCAACTATCGGCTTTCGCAGCGACAACTTCTGATGGCTCGCGGAATATCGCCTTTAGGAGGAGGGAGAACTCGTAATTGGATCTCAAATGGTAATAATTGCCAAAATTTATTGATCAATTTCAAGCTGCTGAACTACCTAGCCCTGAGAGGTGATAAAGGATGATCGGTGTTCATTTTCCACCCTTGTGGGACGTAGTCGTCGCCTGCCTGCCAGCAGCGATAGAGGCAAAACGACTCGGGGTTCATGTCTCTGCATGATCAGAGGTTATGATATTGGCGAAAAGTAAGCAAAGAAAGTTGCCTGTTTCAGACATGTTGGACCGGAGTCTGAACAGTACACTCCATGTCCTCTCACGCTCTCAAAACAAAAGAAAGTTTTCAGGTATATGCTTGTAATGCCAGACGCTGCATCCCAAAGGCCTCTCCGCATTTAATTTCTAATGACATGGCGCCCATGTTTCGCAGGCAGTAAATATAAACACGACAATAAATATCTCCCTTAACCCTGGACTCTGAACGTACGACCGCTAGCCGTCTTTCTCTCTCGTTCCTCGTTTTCGGGTCGTGCTCGGTTAAGGACTAAGAAAGTAAGTACGTTTGAAACGACAATGAGAAAGAGAATATCATTACCTTGCAGGAAGTCGGCCGTTCGCTTTCGCATTCTGGTGTGGATGTATGCCTGGACACGACAAAGTAAGCAACAACACTATCAGCATAGCTTGAATATCTATTATACCTTTGAAGCTTTGATGTGGTAATGAAAGTAGTCACGGAAGGTCTGGATGTGGGAAATATTCTCGTAGCGGCGCTGAGGAGTCAAGTGACGAGGGAAGAGGACTATTCATCTGTTAACTTTGAACCATGCCCATAGACGAAATACTATATCTACCGAAAGTAACATAGCTGATATCATCCTCTCCTGCATGCTTCAGGCCTGGAACGCCCTCCAACTCCAGCGGAGGGTCGCTGCGGAAGAGGACCTGCGGCGCATTCTGTAGCGTGAGGACACGACGTCTAGCGTCGACGAATTCCTGCCAACTCGTCAGTCTATTCGGTTGGAAGGAGCAGCCATAACATTTATACCTGTAAGAACACTTTCCCGAAGATACGGTCCGTCTCTTCACGGAAGACCGTGCTGAATATTACGGTGACCCGATCGTGGCTTGCTTTGATGTAGATAGCTTCCTCCTCTCGGTAATGAATCGCCATGACCTCTCCACCTTCCCTCACACCCTGCGGAGCAGCTTCAGTTGAGTATTTCGAGGCCTCTTCCGAGAGCTTGGCGAATTCATCAAATGCACGTTCGAAGGGAGCAGCCATTGCGTTCCGCTTCAGCAAGGCCAGCCGCATAATGAGTTCTTCCCTCGCTTCGGCCTCAGCCGGGAGGTTTTCCAGGTCGATCAGAACCGAGAAATCATATCCTGGCTCCGGAGTGACGATATAGGGACCGTACTCCCGCTCCAGCACAGCCTGAGCACCATACTGCACCAATTCTCGGAAACACTTCACGGAAATGGAAATAAGGATCTTCGTCTTCGATTCTGGAGTCGAAACGTGAAAGGTAACACCGTCAAAGTCAGAGACGACCTGGTCGATCGACACTGGAGGACCTCTAGCAGCGGGAGTTAGCTGTTGCCTCGAGTAGCCATGTGTATATTGGCGGGGTCTTACCCGGAGAACCGCTCTGTAAGGAGGGATTGAATCAGAACGTTCTGGTAGTCGAGGAGAAGCATGATGAAAGTCAGTCAAGCATGCCACTGAGCTGCTCTCCTTTATCTTCAGCAAGCTGCAATGATGTTGTTTTGGATTGGGGGGAGTTGGTGCTTGTCAACGGTCGTCATCCAGGCCGCGTGTGGGTATCGCTGCTCAGCGGGTCGCTGTGGCTGCCCGTAGACGCCGGCCGGGGAAGTCGCGGCGCTAGCGGCGTATCGATACGAAAAGTTGCCCAGACGCCGCGGAAGCTCCAAAATTTTGTCTGCAGCGCCCAAAGATGGTCAAGTCATATTTGTGAGTTAAAAAGGCCCAATAATGCAATATAGATACCTGGGAAACTGACAATAACAGGAAATTCGAGCATTCCCACACCTTCGGCCTCGTCACGTCCGCCTCATCGAATGCGGTATGGACTAGAGACGAAGATGTCTTTGGGACGGCGCGGCCAACAGGCGCAGGACGAGCGATAGTCGGTGCAAGCGAAGAAGTTCTCTGCTGGGATGTGAAGAAGGGCGAACTGCTCAGCAGATGGCGTGATCCAGGCTGCAATGCTGAAGTCACTGCTATCACGCAGAGCAAGACCGACGAAGATATCTTCGCAGTTGGGTAAGCGCACAGAAAATATGCCCCAATGCGCATAAACTAATTCTTTGCGCAGTTATGAAGATGGAAGCATCAGGCTCTGGGACTCTAGAATTGCGACAATCATAATCTCTTTCAATGGTCACAAATCAGCCATCACCCATCTCGCATTCGATAAGGCAGGTGTGCGACTGGCCAGTGGTTCGAAGGATACGGATATTATTGTATGGGATCTCATAGCTGAAGTGGGTTTGTTCAAACTTCGCGGACATACGGATCAGGTTACTTCTCTGCATTTCCTGAACCCGCCTGAGGAATATGGTGAAGGGACCAACGGTGCGGCGCAAAGTGACCACGGAGGGTTCCTATTGACAACTGGTAAAGACTCTTTGATAAAGGTCTGGGATCTAGCTTCGCAACATTGCATCGAAACGCACGTTGCGCAGAGTAATGGAGAATGCTGGGCCCTCGGCTTGTCACCCGACCAGAGCGGTTGTATTACTGCAGGTAACGATGGAGAACTTAAGGTGTGGTCGATCGATGAAAATGCGATGGTCGAAATTTCGAAGGAGAAAACGGGCTTCGAGAGTCGTCAAATTCTGACAGAAAGGGGTACGTTCTATCGTAACGGCAAGGATCGCACCATCAGCATTCGCTTTCACCCACGCTCGGATTATATCGGTGTCCACGGCTCTGAAAAAGCAGTTGAGATCTGGAGGATACGCTCAGAGACTGAGGTTCAGAAAAGTCTAGCAAGGAAGCGCAAGCGAAGAAAGGAGAAAGAAGCTGAGCGTGCTACTGGTGACGACAAAGCGGTTGTGCCAGCTGAAGATAAGCCTGAGGACGTATCTGCTGCTCCTGTGACTGAAGTTTTTGTGCCTCATGTCATCGTCCGAACGGGAGGAAAGATGCGATCCTTTGACTGGATCGCCACGAAGTCAAGCGGTAACTTGCAGCTCATCGCGGCGACGACCAACAATCAACTAGAGACTTACAACGTGACTACGGCGAGCAAAAAGAAGAAGGATGCGGAGGAGACCGACTACACGCGGACACTCGCAGTGGATATACCTGGTCACAGAACGGATATCCGATCAGTCGCTTTGAGTTCTGACGACCGAATGCTGGCATCGGCCTCAAACGGTACTCTAAAGATCTGGAACGTCAGGACACAGAACTGCCTGCGCACCTTGGAGTGCGGCTACTCTCTCTGTTCCACTTTCCTCCCTGGAGACAAAATTGTTGTTGTGGGCAATAAGAACGGTGAACTGGAGGTCTTCGACATTGCGTCCTCTACTCTCCTAGATACTGTCAAAGCTCACGATGGTCCTGTGTGGACCCTGCAAGTCCACCCGGATGGAAAGTCCATGGTGACAGGTAGTGCGGACAAGACGGCAAAGTTCTGGAAATTCGAAGTCGTTCAAGAAGAAGTCCTTGGTACCAAGCGTACTACGCCTCGACTCAAGCTGGTCCACACCAGAACATTGAAGGTTAATGACGATATCCTCAGTCTCCGCTTCTCACCGGATGCCCGTCTCTTGGCTGTATCTCTTCTGGACAACACAGTCAAGGTATTTTTCGTCGACACTCTCAAACTTTTCCTCAATCTGTACGGCCACAAGCTTCCCGTCTTGAATATGGATATATCTTACGACAGCAAGTTGATCGTCACCTGTTCTGCTGACAAGAATGTTCGTCTCTGGGGTCTTGATTTCGGTGACTGCCACAAGGCGTTCTTCGCACATCAGGACAGTATTATGGCTGTTGCTTTCATTCCAAATAACAACGAAGGAAACGGTCATAATTTCTTTAGTGCAAGCAAAGACCGCGTGATAAAGTACTGGGACGGCGATAAGTTTGAGCAGATCCAGAAACTGGAGGGGCACCATGGTGAAATCTGGGCTTTAGCAGTGAGCCGCTCGGGAGAATTCCTCGTCAGCGCCAGTCATGACAAGAGCATCCGTACCTGGCAGCAAACAGATGAACAGATCTTCCTCGAGGAAGAACGGGAGAAGGAACTCGAGGAGCTGTATGAGAGCACTCTCACGGCATCGCTTGAGCAGGAAGAAGATGAAGACGGTGAAAAAGCAGAGGCAGTCGATGCAGGCAAGCAAACTGTCGTCACCTTGATGGCTGGAGAAAGGATCATCGAGGCTCTTGATCTGGGTATGGAGGATCTCGAAATTGTCCGGGAGTGGAAGCAAGTCAAGGCTGCTCAACCCAATGCTGCTCCTCCGACGCGAAACCCACTGTACATGGCACTTGGTAACATCTCTGCTGAACGTCATCTTCTCAATGTCGTGGAAAAGATTCCTGCCGCAGCTCTGCAAGATGCTCTTCTAGTTCTCCCATTCTCCAAGCTTCCTGCACTTTTCACGTTCTTGAACATCTGGGCGGAGCGTGAATGGAATATCCCGCTCACTTGCCGTGTTCTCTTTTTCATGCTTAAGACGCATCACCGCCAGATCATTGCAAGCCGCATGATGCGTCCTATGCTTGATAGTATCCGAGCGTCTCTACGCCGTGTTCTGGCAAGACAGAAGGATGAGATGGGCTTCAACCTTGCTGCTTTGCAGTTCATCAGCACACAGGTCCGGGAGCGGACGCGGAAAGACTATGTTGACCTGGACACCTGGAAGGATGAACAGCCTGCGAAGGGCACAGGCAAGAAGCGAGCATTTGTAAGTGTTGCTTGATGGGGGCATAAAAAGTTTGTGGAACGATGCATGTTGGCGGCGTTTCGTTATGTTTTGTAATGTACCATGTTGGAAAAGTTCTATATCCTTGGGAGTGGGTGGGTCAAAAAAAGTACGAGTCTGCAATATAGAATTTCTGTTTGTTCGATAGACACAATAAATTCCATGCTAGTTATATAGTAATGTGCAAGCCCGTCAACTACATCCACCCTCAAATCATTCCAAGCCCTAGCCCGTTATAATGTAGCGGCAGCGACTAGACTTCTCTCGCAGCAAGCTCTCTGCTCCAGACGTCGGGGTATCGTAAGAATCTCGAGTCCATATGCTTCCAGACACCCGCAACCATTATATAACCACGATTAACCATCAAGTTAATAGTCTCTGAGTAAACCTAAATCCCAACTTCATCAGCAACAAGTCTCTTCGGCAGACCAAATGACGAGATAAGTCGGTTCAAATAAAATGAAAGAAGTGACAACGGGGATAAATAAACTCCATCAGCAGAACCATTCTAAGCATCGACGACAGAGAAGACTTTCTTTTCATCTTTCTCTGCCATACCTCTTCCGGCTCTTCCTAAATATTGAGGTTCAAAGAATGTTTCTCATCATATTGGGGTTTTGGTCTTTTTTTCTTCAAGTTCGTGCGGATGTGACCAAGGCAGAATGTGAAGGGGATAGGGTGGTTAGAGAGATATTCACCATACCTGTTATGCATTAGTTATTCGTGAGGTTTTCTGGGAGCTGTAGCGGATGTCTGCAGCATTGTGGTCCCAATCGCCGTTACGCAGCTTCGTGAATATTTTTCGGCGAGGGTTTGCAGGAGTTGGAGGAAAAGTTCAAGCTTGAGTGGAGTCCTGCTTAGTCATAAGATGCCTTTGACTAGTTAGTTAATTTTGCCTGAAAACTTAGGCTCTCAACGCAACACCCCTCAATTAAGAAGATCGCGGGGTATCAGCTGTGCAGACATCAAACATCTATACGAAATAGTATACGGTGCCTGATTTCTATTTTGTAGCATGATTTCGATGGTATGAAAAGTAAGTATTTTGTTTCACCACAGTGAAATATAAGCCATAACTTCCACAGGCCTAGTATTGGCACTCAGTTATTTCAACGACACAAACTACAAGATAACTAATTCCATATCGTCACAAGGTGATCTCATACTTGAAGCCGTTCTTTATTCTGTCTTGAATCATGTCCTGTGCTAGTCAGGTCCGTTCAACAGCAATAGAAGAACGACTCAAATATGGCTTAAATTATTACCGTGATTCCGGTTCTTTTCTTACCCGGCTACCCTTCCGGGACGCTATCCATCTCCGCATTTTGAGCATATTCAATAAGAGTGTGACAAGATCGCAATATTAGTAGTAATCTCGACTTCTTTTCTTCATTATTCCTAAGACATATGTCCATCTTATGAAAGATCTTTCTCAGAAACTGAAAACTCTCTTTCTAGAATTACCCTTCGCTCGATTCTCGGCATTAATCAATCCCAGACCACCACTAAGAGCAGTAGATTCATCTACTTCATACTCTCCGGGTCAATTAGCCTCTCTTCGCATTCCTTTTGGAAGAGACAAAGGAACATTAAAAATGCGCATCCCTTACGCTCCCTCCGAACCTCCTGCCGACTCCGACCCCTCCACGACGGAGATATATAACCGCATCGCCGCCCGCCGTCATCCACGCCCACTTATCCCTCTGGATCTCGCGCTCCTGCACACACCGCCCGTAGCAGATGGCTACAACTCTTTCGTCGGTGCATTACGAACCAAGACCATAGTCCCGCAATCTCTTCTGGAGTTAGCGATCTGCCGTATCGCGGTCGTGAACGATGCTGTGTACGAGTGGAATTCACATGCGCCATTAGCACTAAAGGCAGGACTACCAGCTTCTGTTCTTCAGTATGCGAAGGAAGCCTCAGTTACAGAGTTAAAACGTGCCGCGACAGCCAGATTGACCGGGAAGGAAGTGGATAGCGATGTTAAGGAGGCATTGGAGAGGTCAGGTGCCGGTGAGGCGGAGTTGGCGGTTCTGTTGTACACGGACGAAATGACCGTTTCCGTGAAGGTGAAGGATGAGACGTTTGATGCACTGAAGAAGGCCTTTGAGGGCGAGGCGGCAGAGAGAAAGATCGTGGAATTGACGGCGGTGATTGCGGGTTATAATGGCGTTAGTCGGATTCTTGTGTCTTTGGATGTGGGCGAGAATAATGCGAAAGCGATGAAGAGTGTGCAGGAAATTGAAGACGAGCTGAAGGCAAAATAGCTCTAAATACACCATCTTGATTTAGAACTATAATCGCAGCCATCCTGTCCAGAATTCCATGGGCAAAAATAATGAAAGCTGTTTTACGCGATGAACTATTTCGAACTGACTCAAAGCTATAGCCACAATATAGTCAAGGCATGACTGACTCAAGCTGATCCTGCAATAGAACCAAACAATCGTCATTCTAACATTTCCCATAACCTGCAACATTCGTGTTGGATATAATAAACAAAAACTCCGCCTTTCATGCATAAATCGTCAAGCTGTTAAATAAACGCTACCGCGCTAATAAATACCTTCTTGATAGCCCTGATGTCTATTCCATACTGCAAGCCAAAAACAGAAAATGATATGGACCGGTTAAGAGACCTGCTTCATCGTTCCACAACTTGAACAAGTCCACCACTGCGATTCCATGAATGCTCCACATTTGTGACATAGCCACCCTAGGGGCCGCTTGGACTTACTCTCCCTCTCTTTTTCTAATGCAGAGAGCATTTCAGCAGCATTGCTACGCGGTCTCACCAATCTGTCTGTAGGTGACGACTTTATGGTGTTTCGGCGAATGGGGTTCTGGCTAGGACGCTCCGTATTCTTGTCTTTAGCGGATGAATCGGATGAAGATTTCATGCTGGAGGGTACAGGTCGTTCCGTGGTGCATGCATCACAGCAGAGATAAGCCGGTGGATTTTCAAGCGTGCAGATTGGACATGTCCAGGGAGCATCATAAGAGGTGTTGTTCAAAGCCTGATCACTAGGGTCCTGAGGCGTAGATGAAGATCGTAGTTGTGTGGGCGGCCTCGGCTTTGAGCTCTCTGGTACCGGAGGCGGCGACAGAGTGGTTCGAGGACCGGCTGGCAATTCTTGGCTCGGAGGGATGTACGACTCGCCGTATCTCTCCCGTTCTTCCTCCTGGAGCAATTCGATATAAGCTTGCATGATGGCCTGCTCATTGGCGTCTTCTTCTTCAGCCTTTGTTCTGAAGCCGTTTTTTGAGGTCTCGTCCGCCAGCCGTGATGTCTGATCAGTCTCCGAAGCGCAACCTCTAGTCACGTCGATGCGTCTTTGAGCAGCATCTGCAATGATTTTGCGAATATCAGCTCCTCTTTTGACAGGCGCTCCTCCGAGTTTCTGGCCAGAGCCAGCATATAGAGTCCGTCTCTTTTCAGCATTAGCACGAGCGACTCTCCGAGCTTCGTCCATGGGCATACGTCGGCCACCAAGACGCTTTCCTTCCGAAAGGAAGCCTTCGCCGGTGTAGCCGCGTATTTTGAGCGTTGTGTACTCGTCACGGAGCTGGTCCCATAGCTTATTGAATTCGCTATTATGAGGCCCAATGTTATTGTGACAAAGTCTGCACAAAATTAGCAATGATGCTTCATATCACAAGAACCACGCGCACAGTACTCACTCATGCAACATAGTATCAATAACCTCCTCAAGAGCGAGAAACTGTCGCTCATCGGACGGGTGCCGCAATCGGAGGCATATCTTTCGTCCACGATCAAAGTTCAGACCCAAAAGGTGACGTTCCTTTGGGTACATTTCACATAACAGTCCAACTCTCCATCCTCGCTGCCGCATGATAGGCTTCACTAGGGAAGCTACCTTACGGAGCGTAAAAAGAGCTTCGGACTCTCTGGGCTTGCTTTTGTCATGTTGATATTCAGAAATCAAAGGATCAAGCTCTCGCATCCTCAAAAATTTTCTCTGCCGCCTAGAAAAAATATAGATGTAGAATACGAGAGAATAGACCAGCGCTGTTCAAGGGTATCGAAATGCAGTGGCTATGCGACCAACAAGAAAATGGTTCCGTCGTCAGCATGCAGGCCGAACTGGTGGAGCCAATACTTCAACAGGCAGCGGGATCCACGTCAGCCAGGTACTGATCACGAGAACTAGGGTATCGAAGTGAGAAGAAAAACACAAAGTATCCTCGAAAAGAGGGAATCCTGGCCTGTCTGGAGATATATGGCCCAAAAGCTAGTAGGTGATGGCCATCCTTTTTTTGTTGTCGCCACCGGAGTATGTCCATTGATAATCAACGGAGACGGAGCTGATTGAACGTACCGCGAGATCATTTCCAGAGTGATCACGTGACTTATATCTATCATCCTCGAATTAATAGACATGGGATAGGATGGAGTGTGGAGTTTACTCGTTCTATAGTGATGAAAAGTCATAATTATTAAACATGAAAAAGGTAGATACACTATGTTTCGAACTTCGCAGGTTCTCGTCTGTATACACAACTAGTTTCGCTCGATCTATTGTCTGCCGCCAAGAAGCATTCTTCCTTCTTTTTATGCATATCGCGACAAGAAAGGCAGGCCTGTTTGTTCATGGATATAATCAAGAGCTTCAAGAAGCTAAATATTTCATAGTAAGCAAATATGAAATTTAGAGAAATGCGCACAAGAAAGCATACCTTCTCATCGTCGAAAGGACGAGCTACAAGCTGAAGGGACACGGGGGCATCACGATATACTTCTGGGTTATCTGGACCGGGTCAGTTATTGGATAGTACAGTGAGGGATGGAATCTTACATAGTTTGTAGTTATATTCGTCTTTCTCATTCCTCGGCTCGTAATCAGATTCTACAGTGTCAACATCCGGAATTACTCTAGTAACGGGGAAGACTGCCGCTGGATAATCTAGTAGATTCCACTGCGCTGTATATCCCCAGTATCTGGCCTCGTTGATAGGTGGCGCAGCACCCGGACCTACCGGACAGAGGAGCACATCCACCATGCCGATAGGGTTTCCATCACTATCGACGCCAGTAGCTGTATCGTTCCACTGCTTGGCATAGGCTCTTCTGTATTCCTCATTCTTTTCCAGAAGATCCCATAAGTCCTCCATTTGGAGACGTCTCCTGTATGGATTGTTCTTAATGATGAACTCTGAAAGTGGCATCATGGGTTCGCCACCATCAGTGAGGATATCAAAATCCTCGAGTGCTCCATCACAGTAGTAGAGGGACGCGATTCGCTCCCAGCCATAGTCATGTCTGTATGGTTTCCAATCCACTACCTCGACTCCTGGGATATTCTTGAGCTTACCCACGACTTCCTTCAGAGCTCTAGTGACCGGTGGATGTGGTCTGACGACACCATCATCCCATATAACAGCTACCTTGAGCTGTTTCTCTGATCCACTCTGCAGATAACTTTCTTGGTCTCTCCAAGGAAACGGAAAGAGAGAAGTTTCCTTGAGCCACGGCTTCGCAGCGAGTACCGTCTTCATCAGTAATCTCAGACCAGCTCTGCTCGTACTCATCGGACCCATAACAGCAGGAATTCCCTGTGCACCCTTAGCAGCCGCTAGGCCATCAAAGGGGAATCGGCCGCCTGTTGGACGCAAACCATAAACACCATTGTTTGCTGCAGGACTGCGAATACTGCCTCCAATGTCGGTTCCAAGGCCGAGAACGCTGCCGTTCAACCCTAGCAAAGCGCCTTCTCCTCCAGAGCTCCCTCCAGAGGTTAGCTGACGGTTAAAGCCGTTCACTGTTTCGCCATAAAGATTGCTAGAGCAAGCAAGGTGCATCAGTGTCTGCGGTTGGGTCGTACGTGCATAAAATACACACCCCGCTTTCCAGAGAATTTGTAGAGCATGCGAGTCTTCGGATGCAACTCTGTCCCACCACGCGATGAACCCCGCATTTAGTCCACGACCTTTCATAGCAACATGCTCTTTCACACTAATCGGAATACCATGTAAAGGACCGATAGGCTTCTTGTGTTCGTTAAGATAATCATCGAGGTATTTTGCCCTCTCAAGAGCTTCTTTTGGTAGAAGCTCTGTTATGCAGTTCACCTGACGCGTGGGAGAGGTTAACATACATGTTTCCTCCCGTGATGGATAGAACTTACCAGTTTCTGAGCAAGTCCTGCACGTCGCAGAAATGCGTTTACGACTTCCACACTTGTAACCTTTCCCGACGCTAGCGATTCAACGAGTACCTCTGGAGGAGTTTCTGTTATCTCCACTTCAGCAGGTGTGAGGAGCTGTTTGGGAATTCCAGAGACGTTCAATGGCAATTCGGCAGGCACATCAGGCACAGGAGGCTGGACAAGCTCAATAGACTTGTCTCTTGCTTCCTGTGCGATTCTAGCAACTTCTTGCCAGGGTTTGCGCGTCATTTTACTGTCTAAAAATCAGTATAGTAAGTGGAGAGGGGAAGTGTCTATTGTGTGGCAGAGAAACAAAGGAACTGGAGAGACCGATCTATATATCGAAGAGCCACGGCTCCCTTCAGAAATGGAGAAGTATATACTAGTGATAGCTTCCCCACCTTCGTATCTTTCCCCTTCCCATACTGGTCTTTGACCAGTCGCGTAGCTTCCCTTGTGGCCAACCCCTCTTATCGCAGATCCTAGGAGAGCAATCTACTGATAAGCTTGGGGCTTGGAAGAGGATGTAGCTTCCTTAAAGGGAAAAGATACCGCTCTTGGAGCTTAAAAGAAAATTTAGCTGCTTTAGATGAAATCTCATATGAATAACGGAAGGCTAAGAGCGGAAAATGGCCGCGCTTAGTGATAAAGCGAGAGATAACTATTTTCTTGGCGGAGATAACGATAAGGAGTATATTCTCATCAATTCCACATCGTCTTCATTTGAAGAAAGCTCAGACCAATTGTAAACAATGAAAATCGAGTGCTATCTATAGCAAAGTGAATAATTCGTGCCCAAACCCCCTTATTCGTTGACACCGTAACGTCTTGTCTCCATGCTATGAACAATCAGCATTTACTGCAAAGATAGACGCTCTGACGGTTTCTGGGTCTTACCTCCACTTGAGATTACCTGTGCAGTATTGCTTTGCACCAACAATAAACTTGCGGAGTTGAAGTTGTAGATCGTCATCGGCGGTGCAATAACGCTGGAGTAACCGCTCTTCCGCTTCGTCGAACCTTCTAATCATAGATGCGATAAACCCAGCAGTGTTGTCCATGGCAGCTTCAAGACTTCCAAGCTTAACATACAGAATAGGAATCACGCTATCGACTGCTTCGTTCGCCTAGATTCCTATTAGGATGATACAGTCCAGGAAGACAGCAAATAACCTGAGAATTACATACAATTTCTTTCTTCAGTGACAGAATGTCGTTCACTCTGGTATTTTATCAGCCCTCCTGCGCAGCTTGGAGATTTAAGTATTCCCAAATGATACTTACGCGGATATGATGATATTGGTCAATTGCCATATTTCTTTCATGTCCACATCTTCGAAAATCTCTTCTGGCAGCTCAATGTCTCCATATGCGTATCTGCGACGGAGCCAACGACGTTAATACCTGCTCTCTGCTAGAAGGCTGTGAGACGTACTCGTTGACAGCAAGACAGATGAAAACGGCGCTAGCCCCTAGTCGATAACTCCAGAACTCGCTTAGGGAGGGCAAGTGGTCATCATTGAGACGTAGACGCTGTTCCTGTTCTGACTGCTTCATAAACTCTTGCATTTCATCATAAAACATCTGCCGTTGGTCTTGGACATGGTAAACAAATTAGTAGTGGGTTCAGACTAATAGAGGTAACAGATTTCAAAACATACTGCGAGTGCAAGCATCTCGAATGGCAAATCCGATCACGTTGAACGCGCGGATAATACTGTTCTTCGGTTCTGGAACCTTCTGATCTGTGTCACTCAAGCCTAGACAGTATTGGACGTATTCAAGAGTGTCCAGACGGAACTTCTGAGCAGAGTCCCAGTCTTCCCACATGAAGCCAGTTGCATTATCAATTTCTAGGTCATGATATTAGCTCATACTAATGCCGCATTTAGAACAAAATATAATAACACACCGTCATCCCAGATAAACAGCTACACATGAAATATTGTACCGTTAGTTTCGATTATTCTCAAAAATCTGATGAACGGCGATCAAGGGCGGAATTTTATACCCATATCGCAATGTACGTTACGATTTTCAGTCGGGAAAAGTTGACGGCACACGGCCACCATGTAGATCCAAATAACGCAAAGTCAGAGGCTTTAAATGCATTAAGAGCCTTATTTGCCGGTATAATACTGCCGTCCGCTCCAATGGTCAGTTATAATGTGAGGAAATTAGAATGCTGTTGCAGACCTGTCGAGCCACTTTTCTACGTCCACCCGGAGACTGTCCAATTGCGGGTGAATCTTGGAAGGCCAGTGACGAAAGTACAGAGCCAAGTCAGGAATGTGAATGTTTTCATTCCGGAGTACTTGTAATACCTGCTTTCTAGTCATCTGTTTGCCTGAATCAGACGGATCGGATGGAAGAACCGACCAAGTGGACATGGCCAATTGTACTTGAGATGGACTCATGATGAAGACTGATTATTGAAGTAGCAACTCTAACTGGCACCCAGAGGTCATATACAGAGGCTCTTATCATATTATTATTTTTGTCCCCATATCTGTCATTATCGCCATACTAGATGAAATGAAGGGAGCAATGCCTTGTTTATTTGGGTAAATGACAGGGGACGCCGCAAGAATCTAGACCAAATACTCACACTAGTGTAGACTGGATGCGCGGACAGCGCGACAGGGGGAAATAACATGCTGCAACCTTTATCTTTCTCGGTAAGGTCCTTTTTTAAAGGTAATCTCCAATTTTGGGTATTTCGGGATTGTTCCGTGATGCCGCGCGGTGATCAATCATCATACGGAGTATGGATACGTTGCAGTGGTTAAGTCTAATGCAAGAGGCCATCATAGCAATAGCTCTTAAGGCGTCCTCTAAGGCGTCTTTGCAGGAAGCTGACCAAGCTTAGGCACATTCAGAAGGTAGCTCTACTGAGACGATCAGGCCACCAGCTGGCGCTTCTTCAGTGATGACCGCTTTTATCTAGGCTTGTCACAAGTTCTGATTAAAAGAACAGGTTCTACTCTTTAACAAGTATTCCTATTGGTCAATGTAGATAAAGTTCAATGTCGTTCACCAGCCACAAAAACCCGGATACCCTGGCACTCGGGGGAACACTCTGCGAGGAAGCAATCGCGAACGGTTTGTATATCCCGTTCGAAGATGGTGTCAACAAGACGAAGATGAAACCGCCGAAAGATAGAGGCTATGACAAGGTAGATTTCAGCCTGAGCGAAGCTGCAGGTTAATCCCTGTCAGTGCACGGGACATCACACATCACATTTCTGACTAGGGTACTCACTGTTGGCCAACGCACATACGAGTGCCACGGCCAAATGGCACATAGTAGTGATCTAGCTTCACACCATCTTTGGGAGCCTCCAACCAACGTTCAGGCCGGAAAGTCTCAGAATCGGGAAAGTACTTCTTGTCATGCAGAACCTGGTGGATACTCATGCCGACAGGTATCTGTAGGTCAGATGTGAGTATATCCCTTTTGGTACCTCTAGGAAGATGACATGCACATACCCCTGCTGGAATGGTCCATTTTTCATACTGTAGAGGAGTATCGCTGATCAAAGGCAATCTAGATGTCGTAAGACCCATAATTCGCATAGTCTCCTTAATCACGGCAGTCTACTTTGCAGATTAGCCATCTTCAGCTCAAAGACTAAAATAAATCAGGTTTGAAAGGTGTGTAAGAATAACCTACCAAGACTGGAAGAGATTCAAGCTCTTTAAGTGCCAATAACTGACTAGAATCAGGCATAGCCTTGTCCAATTCTGCATGGAGTAATTCCAGGCTCTTCGGGTTGCTCAGAAGATAGTAGACGGCCATTGCCATCGTGCGTGCCGCTGGGTCACCGCCCGCTGTGATAGTTAGAAAAGCATCCTGGGATAGGCGGTCGATGCTCTTCTCATGTTCGGGAATATTACTATAGAGGATACCTTCAAAGACATTGGCTGCTCGACTTTCTTTGAAGGGTTGTCTCTCTTTGATCGCTTGATTGTACCGGTTCCAGGCTTCTGTAGCACGTTGTCGCATTTTCTATGAGATGAAGAGGTACTATGAGCATCAATTCGACCGTAGCATAGTTGGAACAGAGCTTACTCTATGTAACGTCAACATAGGGATTACTGCTGGATACACTTTCTTAATCATCCACGGAGCGAGCATGAAAAGCCATGGCAAAACCTCTGGGAATTGTTTGAAGAAGGGAGTGACCACAGCGACAGCATTCATAGTATCCAGCCATTCGCTGGCCTTCTCTTCTGAATCCAAGAGACCCATTGGACCACCAAATCCTAATACAAAGTCACTAGTTATCCTCATAAAATTGCTCATTGCATACTTACCATAAACGCAAAGCATGTCGGTAGCAAAGGCCAGAAAGGTCAAGCGTAGATCTACAATCTTTCCCTGTCGATGGATTTCGTGGAAACGTCCGCTCAGCGCCTCTACTCGAGATCGCATAGTCGGTTGAAACTGTAAGACAGATCCTCTTGCAAAGTACGATGCAACCGGAGCCTTCCTTATACGGTGAACATGGTGATCGATAGTACCAAATACTATTGTGAAGTTAATCGTTTATTCATCTTTCTTTCAGAAAACGAATCACATACCTCCTAGAGGAGTACCGACTAAGTTGGCAGACGGAGGATACTTGTGTCGGATCGCACCTCCTGCCGCATTTAGGACTTCATACCAAGCTGCATCTGCGACGTGAAGCTCATCTGGGTTAATCCTGACAATTGGCCCTGAGGGTTCAACTGGTTAAAAGTTGCTTTGCATCTTTTCTAGAAAGAATCTTACCATATTGCTCATGCATACGGTACACTTCCCACAAAAATTGTCCCCCGGGAGCTTTAATGCAATCGAAGTAAAATTCGTACCATTTTGTTGCACCAGCCAACTTAGGACCAGGGTATTTTGATAACGGATGAAGCGTGAGGCGATAAGTCACCAATCCGATACTGTAAAGCACAACGCCAGCTACAAGGAAACCGAGCGCGACCACGCCAGAGGAAGGTAGAGCATGCGAGACTTTAGTGTATATTTCTGTGAGAAGCAACATCATGAAAACTGAGTATGGTTGTTATGGAAAGTAACACAGAAATGTCAGACGTAACACAGTGCCTGGTTGTGGACATCTGATATTGAACCCCAAGGTCGACCCGTCCCACTTAAACCCCGAAGAGTGTATCTCAATATGGCGGCTGTACGAATGTCAGACTTTAGATAATTCATTTCATTCTCGTGTGGGACTATTCTACTAGCCAGCCGCCATTCTTCCCAGGTTCGCCAGCAATTCAGAGTGTGGTTAGGCTCCGACAAAAGTTCAACACGCATAGTTACCTGAATCTAGCTGTATGGTTATCTGATCACTATAGCTCGCAGCCCCACTGCGACATTCCAAACAATTATCCCGGTTCTTCTTATCGCGTAATCACCCATCAACTGGCCAAGAAGCTCCCCATGCGGTCCAAGCTATACATGGGATGCGTATGTCAGCTCGCCACTACGTCTGCAAGGCGGTTTTGGGGGCCAAAAACTGCACTATGTGCAGTTGCATATAAATGTGAACTAATATGACAAATCCCCAATCGTAACCCTGTCCATCTCAAAAACGACTTTACCCCGCTACTCCCGAGCTTCAGAAGGCAAACTGCGCCGCATAGTCCAGGTTACACAACAGTAACCCTTGTACAGCCACTGACTGGAATAAGTCAATCACTATGTTGTTGGGAGCGGGGCACTTGGGCAATAACAGTAAACACAGCGCACCTTCGGTACTAAGCTATATGTAGAATGAATAATGCTCTCTTTAAGCTGGAGTAGGCCACATTACCATTCTCCCTACTACTCGATCATAGACAGGTCAAAGGACTAGATCTCGTTATTACCTCAGTTTATAGTTAAATTTTGGATATGAAATACATGGTTTGGTGAGACATTTACGGTCAGTCCAGTGGATCTAGCATAGGCCAAAGATGATGTATTCTCAAGCATCGACGGATCTCTGAATGCTATTGGCTGGTCTGCAAACAAAGAACAATCCCGGTGTTAAGTCATGTTATATATTCGTTAACCCCGGAGATCTCTTCTATATAACGCTCCTAGGTAGACGAGGACATTCTCAACCTTCATCAACTCCCATACGATTCCATCAATCGAGCCGTCATTATGGCTCCTTCTGGATCAGAGCTTTTCGATATCATCGTTGCCGGGGGTGGCACGGCAGGATGCGTGGTCGCATCGAGGCTCCGCCAGCGCAAACCATCTCTATCTGTACTGATCCTCGAAGCCGGTGGGGATATATCCCAGAATCCCCAAGTATTTTCGACACGGGCCGGCATGTTGCTCCTAGGGTCTGATGCCGACTGGAAGTACTTGAGTGTTCCCCAATCTCATCTCAATGATAGACCTATATACTATGAATCCGGTAGAGGCCTTTCGGGTAGTGCTGCGCTTAATTCGGGTAAGCAGTCTCCCCATCATTTCAGTCACATAATCTATTAACCTAACCTCAATCAGGTGGGTGGATTCGTGGTGATGCACAAGACTACAATCAGTGGGCACGTCAAGTGTCTGATCAACGCTGGAGCTATGAGGGCCTCCTCCCTTATTTCAAACGGACTGAACATCACTATGACCCCAATGGGGACCCAGAGCAGCACGGATTCGAGGGGCCGATTCGTACTTCCTCGGTCTCTTTCAGTGGACGACAGTATCCATTGCGAGAGACGATCCAGAATGCCTGGTCTAATCTCGGTGTTCATGCCATAAACGACGCAAACAATGGCCACCCCCAAGGGCTTGCAGAGCTAGTGAACAACTTTCCTGACGGCCGTCGGCAGTTGACAAGTGAAGTTTATCCACTGGATGGCGTGAAGGTCGTAACAGACGCCCTCGTCAAACGCGTGATCTTGGATGACAGCAAAACCGCAACTGGAGTTGAATTGGTAGATGGCCGCGTCTATTCCGTCCGTTCTGGTGGAGAGGTGATTGTTTCCGCTGGTTCTTTGCGAACTCCACAGATGTTGCTGTTATCCGGTATCGGTGATCCGAACCAACTGTCAAAATATCAGATCCCGCTGCAAATTGACCTTCCTGATGTTGGGCGCAATCTCCATGATCATCTCATGATCTTTCGCTACTGGAAACTCCGAGAACCCGAGAAAGGGTTGGCACTTGGCTCCCCGTTGTTCAACGGGCCAAACTATGAAAAAGGTGGGCCTGGGGACTGGATTGTAACCACTTCAGTTCCTTCGACTGGATTGCAGAATGCTTTAGCCAAAGACGAAGGTGGTCCTATTGGTGACGACCATCATTTAGTAGCTGGCCCTCGGAGCCACTTAGAGCTAACTACGATATATGCCGCCTTTGGCGGGGAGCTGGCTGGCCTCCAGATTCCTATTGATGGAACAGCAATCATGAATTTCTTTATGGGGTGTTTACCTACATCCCGGGGATCTGTTACTTTACAATCAAATGATCCAGCGTCTCAGCCGGTCATTGATCCGAACTTTTGCGCGACAGAAGCAGATCGATTCGTCATGCGCGAAGGTTGGAGACTTTTATCAAAGCTCATGTTCGAAACCCCTGAAGGTAAAGCTCTAGTTGCGGAGGAGATCGTTCCTGAAAACCACGAATCGCTTTCGAGCCAAGCTTCAGATGATAGTATTGATGCACGCATCCGGCTGGCGGGAATTTCGACCTCTCATCCCGCCGGTACTACAAGTATGGGTACTGTTGTCGATAGCTCCTTAAGAGTTAAGGGCGCCAACAACCTCAGAGTAGTTGATGCAAGTGTTGTAAGTATAGCAGTACGTTAACAGCGGTGATTCGGTTGAAGCTAACTGGATACTAGATTCCTGTGCCTTTAGCATCCCACTACCAGGCAGCTGTCTACGCGATTGCGGAGCAAGCAGTTGACATAATCCTTGAAGAGAATCAGAGACTATAGTGAATAGTTGCCGTTATCGACGTACGATGCTTGATAACATAGCTAATACAATAGCTGTCTATGTTTACTAGTATCATTGTTCATATCCCAACGTATCCTTATTCAGTCCCTTAAAATCACTGTACATACTACCGGTCTAGATATATTATTGCGTTTACTCGTTAAGTATAGTACATTATGTCTACGGGTGTGAAGAGGGGGCTATCGCGGCAAATACCTATTCGCCGATCCAAGTACACCTGTTATTTTATTGCATGATTATGGACTAGCTTAATGCAGAGCTGACACACGTAGCCGATTTTAGGTCTTACATACATAAGGGCCCCCCCGCATTAGATAGCCCCTTGCACTCTCCAATTATTTCTCTTAATAGCTACAGGATATAAGCATAACAGAAGTAGCTTGCTTGGTTGAACTCGATGTTCTCCGCAGAGTTCAAGACCATATCACAATGAAAAAGATTAAATTAATTACAACAAAGCTCCAGAGGGTCCATCCATCCTCTTTAGATATTGACGCCACTGCGCCTCTGCCCTTCCGTCAACCGCTGTCACTATGCGACTCCAAATGCGTGAATTACTATACTTCAGGGGGAGCATGGTTTTTCAACCCGTCTCCCCATTCCCAATCTATCGATTTTATGGCTGAGCACCTCCGCAAAACACTATCCAGCACTTTCGACTTCTACCCTCAATGGGCTGGGAAATTGCGTCAAAAAGCTATCGAGCATGCAAAAGATATCCGCGGTCAATATGGCCGTCTTGAATTTGCCTACGGTACACATGATGACCCAGGAGTCATCTTCGAGTCAGCTTATACACCTGAGGCCATAAGTGATATCGTCCCATTACTAAATGATCGCATTGCAAAAAGACCAATTTGGCGGCGTAAACAGTTGCTTTCCGATTTATTTGCACCGACAAACCAGCCTGCCAATCCAACCTCATGCTCTACAGTGGCACCGAGCATGGCGATCAAGGTCACGACATGCGCAGATGGTGGTATCATCATCGGCACCCGGTTGAATCATTCCATTGCTGATGGATTGACAAGCGTGCGGTTCATGAATGACTGGGCCAACGTGAGTCGAGCTGTACTGGAAAAGCGTCTAATCCCCGGCGCATCTCCAATCTTCAGACCTGAACAGGTAGATGGACATGCGGGGAATATAGAATCATCATCTCCCGATTCTGAGCTTCTAGCTTTGGCAAATGCTTTACCCATGGCACAGTTTGATACCTGGTTGCCTCCATCAGGCTCAAACACGTTTCTCGTTCCTGCTGAATTGGAGAATGTTGCAGAAGCATACCAGCCGGCAGGAGATCCTTTTCCGTGGTCCGATCTAGATACTAACGCACAATGTGCCTTCACTACTGTACATTTGCGCCCTCGACACATAGAAAACATTTGTAACGCCCCCAGATATGGGCTGTCAGAAAAACTGAGCCGCAATGACTTACTACTGGCCCATATCTGGAGATGCATCAATCGTGCTCGAGGGATTGATTCCAACGATCTATTGGCCCATGTGTATATCGGCGTTGGCATTCGCTCAAGATTGGAACCTCCGTTACCTGAAGCGTTGGTAGGCTCACCCGTGTTGATGGCAGATGTAGCAATGAGCGGCCGCGAAATAAATTCCAGCAATATCGCACAGATTGCAACCAAGATCCGATCCACCGTTTCAAGGTTTAATGCGAAGAGCATCGGTGCTGAATTGCATAGAACAGCATACCAACTTAGTCCATATAGAATTGCCAATGCCTTCGTTGGCCGACGCCAGATCATCGCAACCTCTGTCACCAGCCTTAACACTTATCAACCTGACTTTGGGTTCAGTGGGACTCCGCGATACGTAGAGCTTGATCTACCCGCATCTAATGGCATTGTGCTATTTGAGTCTCCGCCATATGTCAGGTCAGACCTCCAGGCCTTTGCTCCATTCTCCAACGGGGTAGATATAACAATTGTCTTGGCTGAAGAAGAGATGGATCGCCTTTTGAAAGACCCCCTTTTGCGTCCAGAGTCTAGTCTTTCATGAAACTCATATTCGAGCTTTCTACTTTCGCAATTATTGTTCACGGCCACAAGAGTCAGACACTGACAGAGCAAAACTTGTACATATTTATGAATGCCTCTCACTCTGAGTTATGTCTTCGAATTACTGGCTTAATCCAAAAACCAGCTAGACTGGCTAGGGTCTAATACCAGGATCTACGGCTACCTGGCGGGATGCTATAGGTAGGGCTGTGATCCAGCCTTCCTATATGTCTGATCGTTGTGCTAAGCCTTTTGGTCTCCTCTGGTGTTCAGCTCTTAACTTCAGTGGCGCTAAATTTCTGGTCCGACTAACAATGTCCTCAGCCCGGTACGAGTCATTCTCGTCATGTTGCTCACACCGGACATCAGATTATCTCTGGTATTAGTTTATTCGACTTATTTATGTTTAATATAGGACCGGTTTAATGTATGGAATTAGCCTTTTCAATTTTATTATCCGCAATCTCTAATCGGCATTTTAATAAGATCAGATCCTCTGATATGGTAGTCTGTTTTAGTGAGAATGCTGACGTTGATTAAACGGTGATTATTACTTGCGTAATCACAACGAGCAAGACGCAAGTGCTGAGGCTCAGCTACTACCAAAGGCAGGGTTTGATGAACGAATATTAGAGAAATAGAGAGCGGTTCCAAGTCACAAATTGGCCCCCAAATCTTTATGCATGCTGTGGACTAAAAATCCCTGGTATGTTGCAGGACCCGGAATCACCGTACCACCCACGCAACGATCCCTTACACCACCCTCATGCAGGGTCCTAGTTCATTCCTCTTGCAGAAAATGCCAGCCAACTAATGATATGGACTACAACCCGAACTTCCAGCTCTTTGCTAGTTGGCGGTAATAGCATGCTGGGGCCTCCTCGTGACTAGTAGTTTTTGGCAGCTCTCGCTGACGAATTTATAGAATAGCCTTCTAATAATGACAGAAGTGAGATAGAAATCACAAGGAGTCTTCAAACACTTACTGCCATGTAAATTGCAGCAAGTTCCAGAGGAATATGCGTTTCAGCGCCTGATTCCCACGCTTAGGTGTTCTGTTTCATTTTATTTCCCTTTTCGTTTTCATCATCATTACTAGTTCGGCCAGGAGTGAGTTCGTGTCAGATTGATTGAATCGATCGACCCGTAGCCCACTCCTCACTATGGCTTCCTCTACGTCCCAAACCAGCGGTAAGGGTATCAGTGCAGATGGGGTAAGTCCAATTGCCATCAAACAAATTGTGGTCAGCGCCGTCTTGCCTTCAGTCGCTCTCGTAGCGACTGGGCTCCGGTTCTTAGCAAGAAGGATGAGGAGGGTCAGACCGGGAATCGAGGACTGGTTGGTTGTCGGAGGCTTGATATGGACAATTGGATATGCGATATGTAATGTACTACGTAAGTAACTTCGTCGTTACCATTATGTTGCTTCTCATGACTATGTTTGTATGCTAATTGTTTGTACTCAGTGGTCACAGTAGGTGGAGTAGGATGGTCATCAGCAGTGTTAATCGAGGCTGGACGTAATGACCGTGTTATTGCTCAACTCAAGGTTCGTCCTTATTTATCTTTGAAAAACTGCGCCGAGCTAGGCACCTAGAAGGCAGGGAGAAGACCATATTAACTGACGAAACTCTATTTATAGCTTGCTATTGCCGGCCAGGTCCTCTACGCATTGGCGCTAGGCTTCATCAAAGTTAGCATATGCCTGCAATTGATAGCGATCTTTTGGATTCACCGATTGTTTCGCTCACTAGCATTCATTACCCTCATCCTCAGCATTTGCTGGTCCCTCCAGACGATTCTAATCGGATTCTTGATCTGCCGGCCTCTATCACACAACTGGGACACGGAAAGCAAGGGAACATGTGGTGACCTTCACGGAGCCTATATATCAGTTGGAATTGTGGATGCTATTACAGACGCATTTATATTTATGCTACCGATACCGATGATCCAAACGCTTAAGATGCCCATGCGTACCAAGCTAGCCACCAGCGCGATCTTCGCACTGGGCCTATTGACAATAGCTGCCGGCATAGCACGGACTGTTGGTGTATCACTCGTCGAATTCAATCCCTCCGATATCGAGACTGGCGTCGAGCTGACTATGTGGTCCATTGTGGAACCCAGTGTTGGCGTCACTGTCGCATGCATGCTGGTTATGCGGCCACTGTTCACGCGGGTCAGTGAAAGCATTGCCTCATGGAGTCCTTGGACCTCACGCAACAGTGATCAGAGCAATAGTTATGATACATCCGGCAAGGGCTTACAAGGACGGCAGTCCCCACTGGATCTCACAGGTCATCACTTCGTCAACCTCGATCCGGAGTCCAACGAAATCCTCTTGCACAGCGTCTCGTCTGCCCAGAAAGGGTATATGAATGTCTTCCCTGCGCAAGATCCAGATCGAGATGTCCTTTCGAGTCATTCTAGCCACCCCACAGCGGCATCTTCGTCGTCTAGCAAGAAGGCATTTCCTATACATATTGTGTGACGGTTTATGAATGTAAATTAAAACAAACTAATTCTGTTGTTAATTAGTAGCGTATAGATGACTTTGATGAGAACAACAATAAAGCAATAAACCCATAAACTAGGATAGAATGAAAAATAAAAATAAAAATAAAATATTATTAATATGAAATGCGGCAGGAAGGTTGAGTTCCGTAGCAACTAGGAGGACGTGCGTCATTGCCTGAATATATATTTCACAACCCAGCACGCCCAAAGCCAATTAGAAACCAGAAAAACACTTCACATAACGGAGGGTTATATATTACTTCGGAAATAGCTATCAGATTGTGCTATTCAAGTGCTGCGAAGTGTTCGAGAATCTTGTGAATGTCAACGAGCTTGCGATCTTTTGTATACATAGAATACCTACATCGGAGTACAGGCATTCGGGACCGGAGAAGCGCCATTTCCCTGAACAACCTCTGGTCTGATGTTGTCGCGACAACTAGACCATCCTCTGCTCCTTGCATTTTACCTATAAAATTTCTAATTCTTTTATTTGCGCCGGGGATGTTGCTGACGGCGCATCTCGGATTTAACTTGCGCGATTGACACGAGATACAGTCATGTGATCGTACATCAGATAATTCCCCTCTTATCGGCCAACAAACTTACAACTTTCTTCGACAGCGCTTTCAGATCCCTTACCCGGTCCAAGATGACGAGCGACGATCAGTTCTTCTTTGATTATGTGAGGAATGACATGAACCGAATATTTCCATCCTGTGCTGACCATATTTACAGCTTTCCTCGATCCCGAATGACGTAAAGAAATACTCGTTCCAGGTCGCAGATTCCATCGACCGTCATGTCGAACACGCAGCCTCTGTAGTGCGAGAAACGCTTGCGCAGCAATCATGGATACCTCCTTCGATCCGGCCTCCGTCAAGAGAACCGCAAGGTTTCAGTCTATCTTCCTCTCCTCAATCCGTCATTGATCGCGTGCGCGACTGGAGTTTACGGCACCGCGCATGGACTGCGGCGATACTGGCCTTTGTCGGCACCGGAGGTCTCCTTATATATGGAAGCAGTCAGCTTAGTGGGAAGAAACGAAAGGCAAGAAGGGCCGGTAATGGGGCGCGGAAAGAGATTATCGGTACGTGATATCCTTCCAGAAAGAAATGTTCCATTCTGACATTCTTGAATAGTTATTGCCGGGTCACCGCATGAACCCATGGTGAAAGCTATCGCTACGGACCTTGAACGCCGTGGATTTATCGTCTATATCACTGTTTCGTCTGCGGATGAGGAACATATTGTACGATCGGAGAATCGAATGGATATTCGAGCTCTTTGGCTGGACCTGACAACGGTGAGAGCTAACCTCGGATGATCTTATGACGGAGTGCTCGGAGTGATACTGACATGACCTTAGACACCTGCGACGCCATCGGATATTCATCCATCTTTGCATGAGATCCGTAATCTGATGACCCAGCCTCAGTTTCCGATGCCTGGTGTCCCACCTCACACCTGCCAGCTGAGTGGCTTGATCCTTCTCCCTTCTCCCATATACCCAACGGGGCCCGTAGCTACGATTCCACCATCAAGCTGGGCCGATACGGTGAATGCGCGCCTTCTGTCCCCCATATTGACGACGCAAATATTCCTGCCGCTCCTCACGCTGCGAAATACCAACAGCACTGTCTTATTCCTCTATCCATCCATCTCTTCATCACTCTCCGCACCGTTTTCTGGCCCCGAGGTCACGACAACCCGTGCCATTTCAGGGTTTGCTACTTCACTACGACGGGAATTACATCTTCTTCGACAGAACAACATTGATGTCGTAGAGATGCGACTGGGCAATATCGACCTCGGTTCTCAGTTCCGTCACACACACGGTCATGTGGCCGGGACAGAGGTTCTCACCTGGAACTCACAGCAGCGATCATTGTACGGCTCACCGTATCTGGCCAGTATCGACCACAGGCCCGTAACCTCGACAGGAGGTAGCACTGTTCGCGGTTCACCAGCGAGGAATCTGCACTACGCTATATTTGATGCCCTAGCGCCGCGACAGAAGTCGATATTCGGCAAGAAAAAGTCAAAATCGACAGTGTTGTATGTTGGCCGGGGAGCTCGAACTTACGGAATCATCGGAGACTGGCTTCCTGGAAACATCGTCGGTTGGATGTTCGGTCTGAGAACTGGACCTGCTGCTGGTTGGGACAATGCTGGCAGCGGCAACAGCAGTGAGACCGGATGGGAAAAGGTCTAAATTGACTCTTTCTCCCATGATTCGGCGTGTGGTATCCTTCGCTTTGGCGAAGAGCGCAAAAGCCAGTATTTTATATCATTCATTTTCTACCTTACACTCTCCACTTTACTATATCACGCTTTACATGGAGCACTGGATTGAGCCCCCGCTCTTGTTGGCAAGCCTGAGTCACTCGTTTTGTTCGCTCGATAGAGCAGCACTACAGATCATATCCCCGCAAACTCGGGCAAGTGTCAAAGGAAGGCGGGGTCCTGATTTTGTTTATGAACAGCCAGCATTTTGTTGCATTTCCTTGTACAGAGGGCATCGGATCAGAGGTATTACATGAGGACAGGGAAGGATTCATGGATGGCGTTCCCCTTCCAATGTCTTCGGTAATAGGCAGGCTACAGTCTAGCTTTATTTTATCTCATACCTAATTTCACAAATACACGTCGGCAATGTCGCCTCTCCCGTGGGAACTAACCAAACCCGACTCGAAGAAACCCATATTAAGCCTAGATTTCCTATAGTCTATACTAAGCATATACGTAGTAGACGAGAAACTAAACGCCTCGCCAAGGCATGTCAACTCAATGTAGGCGCGGGAAGAAGGCCAGTGCGCTGCCGTCATGTATTTAGCACCTTATACATTCCAACGGCGTCCTCTCATAACAAGTCAGGGGCGGCGACTCGAATGGACAAAGGCCTTTTCTTTCTTCGTGTCTTCATCGTCCCTCCCCTCAAATGATACATTCCAACTTGCAAGAGGGGTCTATGAAAAGACGTCATTCTTTGTTCTGGGGGGCTGGGATCCGCGGCACTTTCGATGTTGGACACGTCTCAACGGTGCTGTTCTTGTTTGACTCTAATATTCATCGGGTAGAATCTACTCACGCTTCTATCATGCCATTTTTCGTACATCAGCGCAGATTGATTCAGATAACTGTAAACTTGGTGATGCAGAGAGAGGTACACTTTGAGTATATACTCCCGACACCTACCGCGAATGATAAAACCACACCCCCTCCCCCTTTCCTCGATCCCGACATGCCATGCCTTCACAAATGGCTAAACGGCCAGTGACATAAAACACCCCACTCGCGCGATCGTGCATGAATATCAGATCTCATGGTTTTATCGTCCCATATGACGTATTACGATGATCAATGACGTGCGGGGCTGGTTAAAAGGAATGGAAGGTCTGGATTCTTGTTCTGTCTGCTCTAGCATAGCAGAGAGACATGTATGGAGTAGTTATGCAGTTAGAAACTCAAAAGGATTTGGGGGTGAGGGGAGGCAAAACAGTGGATAAAAGAAGATCTAGACCGCGGTATATGAGGAATGCACGCCGTGAGATTCTTGGATATTATTGGTCTGGATTTTTATGACTATGAATATTCTTCGCAACTTGAACGAAAGTGATTTACTCCGTACTCTTAAAATATATCCGGTATGGAGGTATGGAAAGGGGAAGTGGTTATTGGCTTTATGTTAGTTGTATTTGGCGTTGGTTATTAAGTATGTTAATAAAAAAAGTATTATTGAATACTATCCAAGACCAGCTAACTGTAAGCAGTTATAACTACCATAAGCGCTCAGGAACTCAGAACACCAGGTGTAGGTATTCCGTCGTGCCACGGATTTGAGGCCTGGATTCTGTGGCGCAGATGATCGTTTCGTTTATGATTTTTTGTTATAGGGACTGTATAGCCCTTTGTGAGACATTATTGAAGCCAAAGGATTAATTGGCTAGCAATTGAAATAGCTATCTCCCGGATAGAGTATGGAGGACTCCCTAGCTATATTATTTTTTTTGGCGTAACGACCATGGAGGTGCCACTTCACGCTATAGAGAGGACTATTTACTTTAATTCTGACGCGCATACATAACCTTAAAACGTGTCTAATATTGTAGTGCCTTTTGAGGACTAGGGCTCTAATCCGACTAGAGCTATCTCATACGCCCTTCCAGATAATATTAATGCTCGATCAATCTTGGCTAAAAGTCATACCACTAGTTAGAAAGTGATTCGTGATAGATCGAAATCTCCTAACGGGATGGCGGAGGGAATTTCCCCCGAAAAATCGGTAATATTTCTCTTCCGCATCGGGATTCATATTCTCAAAGGGTAAAAGCAAAATAAAGAGGTCGGATTCTGTCATCTCAGCCTAATATGCCATTTCAAACATGCTTGTCGGTTATTTATGCTTAAATCCAATGATTGCTTATACCAAACAGCGTGATGCGCTGTGATGATTCTTCCTAGTTATTGTTTTCTGACTGATCGGTTAGAATCAACGTGTAGATAGACAGTGAATGTGTTTTTTTTTTTCTCTTGTTTTTCTGGTTTTGTGAGCAAGGCTGGATCTGCATACTACCTCTGTCGCCCTTACCTAGACGACGCATAGTGTACTGGATAGTAACAACGGCAGCAGTTGTCGATGTAGATAGCTTATCGGCTAAAAGAGCAGAGGCACTGGATTCCTCAGGCGTCCATGTCCCTGTCTCAGCCCCTGCGACAGTTCATTGGCATCTCAGACAGCCATGGCGTCCGGACCAGCGACGCCAAGATCGAATCTCCGACCGTGAGGCCTTGCAGGGTTTCGATACGGGTGAGGGCCGATGGTGAGAAATAAGGGACAACCCCAAGATCCAGATGCAGGACCGTCCTGTCAGGGTCGGTGAGCACTGAGCAGTAGTAAGAAGATCTTAAGATGCAAGTGAGACACGCGACAGTCGCCATTCGCGGTTGATGGGCCGTCAGTCCGCAACCCCCGCCCAGCGACGATGAAGATCACTATATTCATGCTGAAGACGATAGGACTGGGACCTGGCTACTGAAGTGTGGGACAGTCCCAAAGAGGCGAAGATACAACGGCTAGCATTGTAAGAATTGGGACTTGGCGAGCGCGCAGACCAAGGATGGAAGCGCGTTGTTTTCTAGCTGGCACGCCGTCGAGGTTGGGGTTTGGTCCATGACGAATGGATCCGCTGCGTTCTGCGATGAACGATCGCGAGAGAATGGAGAGAATCACCAACCACGACGGGGAGCGTTGAGCTGGCCGTTCCGTGCAACGCAGAAAATAATAATAGTAGCTCGCGGATGGGTTCGAGGAAGTCAAAAGGGTGGATCGAGGAGCCTTAGTCAATATGTTGTTCTCAATCGAAGAGAAAAAAAAGCCCCTCTGAGAAATCTGGTTGAACCATTCGCTGGTCTAGTTAAATTTAGCGGAAGGGGGAATTGGCGATGCGGTGCCCCTGAGACCCAAACCGCTGCTGTAGCGGGTTTGAGATTCAACAGCCCACTCCGCGCGTGGAGTCTCTCTGGCATGCCTTTGTCTGGCTTCTGCTTCTGCTTCTGCGTCTGCGATGCTTCCAACGGCCATCTTCAAGCGTGCCATCTCCATCTGCGCCTGCTGATTCCAGTCCGTCCTCTTCTTCCTCCTCCACCCCCCTCGTGCAGAGCCGCCGCTGCTCTGTTATGATTGTGTACAGCCTGCTTCCGCTGCTTCAATCCTCCCCCTTCGTCTCTCTTTTCCCATTCTGCTCCCACGGCCTGGCTTGCTGATTCGAGCTGTCCGTTCCCTACCAATTGGGCCTGTCACTCCTTTGTCAAGTCGCCTGCTAGCCTTTCCGTACGACTGTGTCGAGAGAAGCAGAAGATCGCGACGACAACGACTCTTACTCAGGCTCAGCCTCTCAAACGGATCGACTGCGCCACTATATCAGCTTCCCCAGGACTACACAGCTTATCCATGAGAAACAGGGTGTCGATGAGCGCTTCAGGGACTGCGCCTCAGACGCCTTGACCTTTTGATCCAGCTATCTCGTTCGAACGATTCCTCGAACAAACGGGATCCTTCAATTCTACATATCTTTATTAGATCAGGTTTAATAGTTCTGGAGGACTTATTGAACGTTCAGTCTATTGGGATCCACCGTGATGGGGAACCCGCCAGGTCAGATTGAGCTGCCTTCGCAGACGGGCGAAGGAACGAGGATTGCGATACCGTCACCCCGAATCGAGCACTTCGATGGCGAGATCCCCCCCGCCCTCTCTCCGTTGGATGCGTTTGCGGCCCAGGGACGACTTTTGGCGAAGCAACTCGATGAGTCGATGCGAAGAGACCGTCGCCTGAGCCGGTTACCACCCTCCAGCGTCGCAAGGTCTTTGTCACGACCAAGGCCGGGATACTTCCGTTCGCCTTCGTCCGCAGAGTCGCATACGACCAAAAGTCCCGATCATGGCAGCAGTCCGGAGGTTGAAGAACCCAGATTCAGACCCCAGTCTGAACATCCACGATTGAGCGGTATCCCAAACCTCGGAGCTTTGAACGATCGAGAAGACAATGATCAAACCCCCATGAAGGTGCCCATGGAATCTGACCATGATGCTGATTACTTTTCGCAAATACGGTCGGAATCCCCTGTGGAGGATCTGTCTATTCGAGATGGGGTTCATGGCCTTGCTGTCACGGGAGCGTTTGGAGATTCTACTTCAGGTCCCTCACGAGAATCGTCTTTGGAATCCTTTTCGCGGTCCAATGCCTTTCCCACCCTCGCACCTCCGGCTTCTCCGTACCGTCGACCGCACAGTAGCTCCAGAAGCACTCATATGGAGAGCTCTGACGATGACTACACCAGCTCCAATGCCGGGTCTACATTCTCAAAGCCGCGAAAGATGTCCTCCAGCAGTGCCATGTCGATGCCGCACTCTCCAATGTCCCCGTATGCGCGGCCACACCCTCGTTCCCCATCCCTGAGTTCTGAAGCTTCGAATACCGCTCCTCATTTGCCACGTCCGTCTTTCAACTTCTCTCGACCGATGAGCCGCTCGAGTACGAGTCTCTCTGCGCCCTCACCCGTAGCAACCGAGGCACCCCACAGTGCGCTCAACAGAGAGAACCGGCCTGGACCGATTGCTCTCCCAGAAGATGACAGACCGAACTCTTCATATGTGTATAGCAAATATACCCTTCCTCGGGGCCGATCCGTCTCCAGAAATTCAACAGTCTTCTCAGGATTGCAGACACCGCATTTTGAGTGGCAAGAACCATTATTTGAGAGCTCCCCTCCTCCCAGCGCTGGAAGTCAGCCCCCAAGATTTTATCAGTCTCGGTCTCGGTCTCCATCCCCTGCGCCGCCCCCTAGGGAAACTAGTCTAAGGGCGCCAGAACGGTCACTGAAGGCATCTTCTGTGCACGGCTCACCCGCGAGAAGTTTGGAGAACGCCCAGAATGCGTCAAAGGCACCCCCTCGTCTGTCTGCAGACCTTCCCCGTCCGGATGCGCATACGGAATCAGCTAAGAGTGAAGATCGAGAAGATGCCAAGTCTACTTCGGCGGGTTCTGCCAGTACTCTGCGGCCGCAGACCGCTAAGAGCGCGGCATCTTCGCACCATCTAACCGCCGAAGAGCACCTTGCCAAAGGTATCAAGTGCCATCAGGACGGATCTCTAAAAGAGTCAACCTATCATCTGCGCATTGCTGCGATGCAGAACCATCCGACAGCAATGCTGCTCTACGCTCTTGCCTGCAGACATGGTTGGGGTATGCGTTCCAACCAGCGTGAAGGCGTTCAATGGCTACGAAAGGCGGTCGATTCAGCCGGCCTGGAGGTTATTGACGACAGTGCGGCGAGTACGGCGGCTAAGATGAAAGATATCGCTGACCAGAAGACTCACCGCGCGCAATTTGCACTCAGTATATATGAACTCGGAGTCAGTCACCTCAATGGCTGGGGAATCGAGCAGGACAAGGCCCTGGCCCTGCGGTGTTTCGAAATCGCTGGTCATTGGGGAGATGCGGATGCGTTGGCGGAAGCCGGTTTCTGTTACGCCGAAGGCGTGGGCTGCAAGAAGGATTTGAAGAAGGCTGCCAAATTCTATCGCATGGCAGAGGCCAAGGGTATGAATATAGTTGGCAATAGCTGGTATGTTTTGCTTGACAACTGGTGTATTCTTCTTGCATAATTACTAACAAATATACAGGATCTACAAGGACAAGTACATGTCCGACGATGATTCAACCCCTAAAGGGCGGGGTCGACACGCGAGAGACTCATCTGACAAGAAGCCTCGGAACAAGTCCCGGACCCGGAGCATCTTCGGACGGAAGAAATCCGTTCCAGCTTAGGACTGCTTTGCGGATCTATCAGATATATGCTTGACATTGACCTACCTGGTCAGGTCGTCGAGAGCTTGGGCGTTCCTTTCGTACATAACCACCTTTTTCTCAGCAGATGATGCGGGCACCTTGGAGCGCAGGTTGTCTCTTCTGTTTTGGATCCACCATACGGTGTGGACATAATCTTCGTGATTCTTTGATTCTTTGATGGATACCCTATTTCCGACTGGATTTCCGGTCCTCTCGTTCGCGTTTCCTTTTCTATCTCCTTTCTCTTTTACCATTGTCCCCTTGTCTTTTTCCTCCGCCTGACTCTCTCACCATTATAATGATGCCCACGACGGTCACATATAATTGGACATGCTCTTCAGCGAATGATGCGATCTCCATTTTTCCTTTTCGACTTGTATCGGCCTGTAACAGATGCTGCCGTTCGTTTTCAGCTTTTTACTTTTTCTTTGCCCCTTGATTCGTGCCCGATATTTGTTTTTCCAAACATACACTGTGGCTGTCGGCGTCCATTATTGTATTTCTGGATGGGTTTACCTAACCGGGTCGTCCATGGAGTTACTCTAGTTAGAATCCAGCCTTGTGCTGTCAGCAGCAGCCCTTGGGGCTGTTGCACATAAAAAAGCCGTTGAGATCTCCGCGGGGTCAACAGTGTATTGTAATACTTGATAAGGCATTAGTTTCCTGCTACGGTAACGGAGAGCCGGCGATTGGCTGGCACCTTAGTAATCGCCGGGCACCCTGAGCGCTGGATTAGTTACCCCGCCCTGCATTGGTAGATATGTCAGCCAGCGTCCGATTGCGGTCCTGACTCTTCCATCATCATAAATTTCGTTCTCTCAGCCCTCTCACTCCCTGGCTGCAGACAACCAGCAACAATGCCTCACTCATTCGTGACTATCGACACTTCCGACGACTTCGACATGGCCCCTCCCACGGTCCAGTCGAACAACGCTGCCAAGCGCACCCTTCTGCTGGCACCACCATCATTTGCCACCCAGGAAGAGAAGTTGCGCGACCTGTTCACGACCTTCGATCGCTCTACATCAGACCTCCAAATGCTCGATCGTCTCTCTGCCGGCTTCGTCTCCCTCCCTTCCAACACCTACGACCTCGTCTTGGTCCTGACAGACACTGATGGCACGCGGCGGTCGGAGGCTCTGCCGCTGCTAACGCGAGAGCTGTATACCGCACTTGTTCCGGCCATGAAGGCGGGTTCGAAGCTCCAGACGCAGGACAACATCTTTGGCGCATCTGAGTCTCGCGAGGCGGTCCTGGCTGGCCTAGTGCCCAAGGAGGGCGGGTTTGAGAAACCGGACACCACTGCTTCGGTCGCCGTGCCTCTGCGGTTTGGTGCGAAGAAGGCGGCCGCAAAGAAGAACGTTGTTCCGCCTCCTCCCCCTCCTGTGATCGATTTCACAGATGACCTGGGAAAGGATGATGAGTTGATTGATGAAGACACTCTGTTGTCTGAAGAGGACCTGAAGAGACCTGTTGTGCCACGTAAGTCGGCTACCCATGACCTTATTTTTTAATGTCCCTTTTGCTGACAGCCCTAAAGCTCCAGAGTGTCAGCCCAAAGCTGGTAAAAGACGTCGGGCCTGCAAGGACTGTACTTGCGGTCTGGCGGCTCAGCTCGAAGCGGAAGATGCTGAACGACGAGCCAATGCGGACCAAGGCTTGAATACATTGAAGCTGCAGGCGGATGATCTGAACGAATTGGACTTCACCGTGCAGGGGAAGACGGGCTCATGCGGCAATTGCGCTTTGGGAGACGCGTTCAGATGTGCAGGGGTAAGTAGTCTACTAGACCAAGCAACGGATGGGGATCTCAGATGCTGATTATTTCTGACTTAGTGCCCTTACATCGGTATGCCCGCGTTCAAGCCCGGTGAGGAAGTGAAGATCCTCAACGAGGCACAATTGTAAAGGCATGGATGGTTTTTGATTCGGAGCGAGCGATTGGAAGGGTCTCTAGACTTCAACTGGCGTTGCACAAAATAAACATAGAGGAATATGTCGGACGAAGCAGTCTCGACACGGGTTTTCGGCGTCAAGGATTTGGTTAATGGTGTTGTGGATATACATTTGCTGTCATCTTCAATGGTGTCTTAATGTTATTGTCTATTTGAGATGACTTGAGCGTTCTCATTACTTTTACGCTGTATGTATTTGCCTCCCTTTATACAGAGAACGTGATCAGGTATTCACCAGCCCCTATTTTCGTGCATGTGTAGTCTTATCCTGTATCCTATTAATCTAAAAAGGAACAATCAAAGGCCTCACGTGGTTATTATCAATCAAATAACCCACCACGCCCGATCCCGGGAACCAGTTATCCTTGAGACCAGTGCCTCGAAACCGTGCCTGCTTATTTTGAGACGAGCACGGGTACACCCTGCAAACCACAATAGCCGCCTTCAGCCCTATGTCCTCTTCAATCAGTCAAGGCTCAGATTACGAGTAACTAGTTATCGTTAACTACCATACCTCCAACAGCTCTGGAGAAGAAGAATTGGTAAACGCCACCATCGGCGCTCTGGTCACGCGCCCGCCTGCTTCGTCCGAAAAGAGCTGAAGATTTCCTCTGAAGAGAAATCGAGACGGGGATGTTAGCATCCTTGAGGGTTGCCAAGCAGAATCCATCAAGCTAGGAAGAGTCAGGTGCACTAGAAGTTTTGACTTGCTAACTAATAGTAGCTGTCCGTCAGACTAATTCGTCAACGTAGAAGAGATTCTCGTGGCGAATAAAAGATATCGTTGGCTGCTTTTCCTTTGGTTGCGGCTTGTCTCGGATGCTTGAAGCAATCAGGAGCTCTCTTTTTCCATACTTGGGGAGGGCGAAGACTAAAAATCAAAATCGAAGGTTAGGTCCGTCTACTTCCTCTTCCCCGTGGGGTAAAGAAGTTAAATTTAGTTAAGAGGGAATACGGAACTTGAGCCATCCGAAATCAACGCACAGACGACGTTTAACTTCTTGAGAACGTTATTGTCTCTGCCGCACTTGAAGAGTTGAATTAAACACTGTGGATCACTGTCGATCTCCTCTATGTTAATCGAATTTGTGACTTCATCATGTTTATAAAGTAGTTATACGTGCCTAGTATGCACTGGTAAGCATTTCGGATTACCAACCCGCGTTCTCTTGGCCTACTACCTAGACAACGCCAGTTAGCTATTATTCACACCTATTGCCCTTGCTTATGAAAAGCCATCGAGACTACTACTGCATCCCCGGATGGTGGTTCAAGTTGAGGGGAACACCGTCGGGGGCCGGAAAGCTGGACGAGCGATTGGGCGGTGTTGCACGGCAGTCTCTGCCAACCCATGTCATGGCTGTCGGCCATGATTCCAAAAGCTTCGAGGATCCCGGCCCTACGTGGTGGTTATGCCTGTGCATCCACACGCACTCTGCAGCTATTCCATTCTCTAGTTAGACAGAAGCCATCATGGTTACAATGGGAATGGGCTTAGGATGGAAGCGAAGGTCCAATTGGCGCTTAGTCCACAGCTCATGGAGTCCAGAACGCCACTTTGGCCTTGGTCCTCGACAATAGACCCAGAGCTGAGGTTTTGGATTCGATATCACAGGACAAGGGCAAGCCCCGGTACGTGCAGAATCCATCCAGACTGCATTGGACGCCAGTCTGTTTCCCAAAATTCGAACCTGCGCATCTACCGTCGCTTCCGGTCAAGTCAAATTGTTGTTTCTTTCTCTTGCTGCAAGTGCTAACAATAATACCACCCTGGGCCTCTTCAACTGACCTAGTAGCTATACTGACAAGTAGCTGCCGGAGAGAACCATAAATCGGTGGTCTTATCCGTGGTATTGGTACGAGTAGAAATCTCATGTCATAACCTACTACTAAATCTCGGATATAGCAAGTTGCTAGTTTAAACTATGCTGGATCCATCTTTTAAACCCATGGCTACCATATCGGTGTATATCCCGATACACTTAGTGGCTGTCTAGACCAATCTCCACGATGCAACGCCGATCCTTTTTGACAGCCATATTTGGTTTCGTTGGCGTACTCTAGGTCATTCTCCCGAAACTGGGTGCGGGTTACCAACGGTTTTCTAGCCTCCTCTGATCCTAAGGCCGCGGCCATTTGGAAGGTGACATGTGATGGTAATTCTTGTGCTCGTGTACATCTATAGCTTGGTGGACTTTTTAGCTGTTGGGCTTTGGGTTCTTTCGAAGCTGGAGTTTCACTTCGACTGTGTTGTCCCTTCTCCCAAGTCAAGCACCAGCCAGAAGCATTTCTCTCTCCCTAGCCTCTGAGGGATTGTGTCAATAGTTCTTTCAAACATTCTCTATAGGACTGAGAGCACGCCTGTTTGCTTTTTTTCTTGTATATTGTTCTGCGCCCTGTGCTGCAGGCCAAAAGGAAATACACGCCGGCGGTCACCGCTGAAACGAGAGCTGCGCAACAGGCATCAACACAGCACCTAACAAGAGAAAACACCCATACAAGGCCAGTTATACCTTGGCGCAGGGCACACCTCTTTTTAGTCATCAATACCAGGGGAGTGGAAGTGCAGCATGGCGGAGGACAAGGCCAGGATCGAGCAATATAATGAGGCAGAGGGGAACGGCTTCAATGGCACTGCTGGCGTTGCACCCGTCAAACCAACCATCGGTCAGCGCATCAAGTCTCATTATAAGAGATGGTGGTGGGTGCACGTTATCATTGTGATCATTGTTGTTTTGGTTGTGACACTTCCAGTGTATGTATCTCTTTTTCTTTCTAACTCCTATTGTCAAGATGACGGACGGCTCACACGCAAGGCAGAGTCTACGTGGGATACCCTCATATCGCTCGACACGATGTCAACCACTCGACCTTGAACATCACGCAGTTGATGATTTCGAACCCGACTCCGGACTCATTTGATCTTCACCAGACACAGACTCTCGGAACACACAGCAGCTATCATCCATGGATCTACTCGTTCAACTCGACGGTTTCTCTGGCTGGCGCATCTGCTCCGTTCGCCTTCATTCCAATCCCGAAAGTCAAGTCGAAGAATGGTGCTGAGATCGTCATTGATGACTATCTGCAGCTGGCCAATGTCTCTGCGTTTGGAGACTTCTGCAAGGCAACAATGTTGAATGAAGAAGTTAGCCTGAATGTATATGGAAAGCCGAAATTGAAGGAGGGCGGTCTGCCCAAGATAACGGTTACGTATAACAAGACTGTGACTATGAAAGGTATGTAATGTATTAGGGACATCATGCTTAATCCCAATGACCCCCTGGGTGATACTAATGTGATATACCTTGCTTTAGGTCTCAACAAGCTCCAAGGATTTAATATTACCGAACTCCACGTTCTGACCAAGAACAATCCTGATGGAACAAATATGAACGGAACTGTTCTCATTCCTAATCCTAGCGTGTTGACCCTCGAAATGGTATGTTATCAGTCTGTCTATTCTCCTTCCACGTTTCTTATGATCCCTTGAAGAAGGACTTAGCTAATAATCTCTAGGGTAACCTAACAATGAATCTCTCCGTCGACGGTACACCCATCGGTCAATCATTCATACACAACTTTACCCTCCGTCCTGGAGACAACATCGCACCCATGACATCCAAAGTCAACGAGACCGCCCTCATTTCCCTGCTAACCGCGAAGTATAAAGATGGCATCTTGCCACTCGATATTGTTGGCAGTGAGAGTGCCGTCAACGGCAAGAACTTGACTTACTTCTCCGAGGCGCTTGCTGCTAATACCATCCACGTCAATGTGAATGCCGGTGCGGCACTGGCTGAGATTGGAATCACCGGTGGGTTGTAATCATGTCATTGTTTTATAGCTTTTCTATTAAGATGAGAGATTCTTTCCGGACCAATACAGCTCAGGCTACGACTAATCATGGTACATATGATCATGGTTTATTCATTTTGGTAATTTGCTGTTGAATGCACTCTTCGATGCCTAATTGGTAATACTTCCTGCACACTATTATGGTTATTGGGACTCATTGAATTTAAAGTGAAATACCAGTAATTGTGTGATGTATCTGGGAATAAATCAATTCACATGTGCTACAATGCAGTTCTATACATGCTTAGCCCTAACTAATTGCAATAACTATGTCGGGCACCAAAGGCAGCGCACATAAAATTGCAAATTGCAAATTGCCAATTCCATATGCAGCTCGGTTTTGGCAATCCACTAGCCATGAAATCCCTCTTGACCATCATACAGTCACGATGCTTTATCATCACTTCCAGCGGTGAAGCTAAAGAATGGACTCGAAATGTAGAACGGCCTCTCTTGTGGAGTGTCTTCTGCACTGGACACAGCAGAGTCCTTCTTTCCCAAAAGCGACTGTATGCGATCCTGGAAAAGCGCATTATGCGCTAACTTTCCAACAGACTTGGTAGGATCCTCTTTATCCGAGAACCGGGCGTCAGGGACTCCCTCAAACGTTGACTCAGATCCTGCTATCCACTTCCTGCCAGTACCAAGGCAGGCCTCTCTCATATCATCGGCGCTCCGATTTATCATGCTTCTCCAAAACTCACCCTCTCCTTGATTCAACAGGCCTTCCCGTTCCAGCATTGCCATGGCGCCAGCAACCCAATCCTGGCAGTTCCCTACTCCCCACTCGGGGATATTTGATTCATCTCTCCCAAATGTGGAGAGTAACTGGGTAGTTCGTTCTTTTTGTTCCTCATACAACAGAGCGAGCTCGCAGCGGCCTCTTAATACGGGATCATCAAGTGGTTGGATGCGAGGATCGTAGATGAATCCGTTATCAGTGGGATTGCGAATATGATAAATTTCGCAGCTGGAAGAGGATTGTTCATAGATGACGATCCCAACGTGGGAGGGGCCATCTCCAAGAGAAGCGTCGCCTCGCCCGTAAATGTTTACACCCAGGCCGTAAGAAGATGGATGCGTATTTTGGGAAATCATTAGAGGCGTAATTATGAGAGTTTGTGTTGGAATTCGTATATCCGACTTGAATAAAAAGGAGAGCTTCTTGAGACTCCACATCCAAATCTCGATATTTGTTTTATGGGTATATCAGGAAGAGAATGTAGTTTTATGTTATCATGCTGCCTGTTAATTAATCGCGATGTCACATGATATGAAGTAGGCTACTTGATACTTAGGTGGTGGGACCGGATGGACTAAGTATGTACGACTGTCCAATGCGGATGCCTGGATAGCTACAAAATCAAATTCTTATTTTGAAGACTCTCTGGCAACAGAAGGATGGTTGTTTCATATATTCTGTCATTTTGCAATAGAATCATGACAATAAGCAGACACGAAAATTTGAAGGACTGATCTTACAAGATAAACGCACCACTCCGATTCTACTTTACGTTGATCACTATGCATTTGCAACACTCGTGAATAGTCTTGTCATCAAGTCTGCATGGAAATGTCTATATCGAAACCATTGGAGTCCATAGCATTGAACGACATCTTGGAAAGTCTAGATTTAATCGTCCATGAAGCACGTCACAGGGAGATATGGGGGGTTGACCTGAAGGAAGGTGACCCAGAAATAGTCAAGGCTGTTATCCGAAAGGTAAGTAACGCTTTTATAAAACAAGATGTCATTGATGTCAATACTGAGAGCTTGATAGTTTCTGAGCCATAATTCTTTACTACCTTCACTTCAGGTTCATAGAGCGAGTTTCTCTTTGAGGAAGACGTTGCAATGGCGGCGCTTTTCTTCTCCACGGGCCCTTCTGGAGGACGCAAAGTCCATACTGCCACAGCTGGGACTTTTCCATACAACCTTTCAACAGGGCAAGCATGTTATGTGGACTAGGATAGATGAAGAGGTCATGAAACTTTTTTCACTGGTTCACGGGAATCTCAGCACATCTCACGGGATCACGAAATTGGGCCTTGGAGCGATGGAGCTTGTTGCCAGCTCGCTTTTCGAAAACGTTCCTGGAGACGACAGTGGCCCTACCAACGCGATTCTCTGTGTCGTTGAATTCAAAATCCATGGTACTTCCAGTGGCCGTAGGGATAATCGGTCATATTGTTCTATGGTGCACGAGGCCCTGGAGGCTTTAGTGCCCCTGATCCACTCCCACTATCCGATCTTTGAGAAGATATACGTTATACGCCCATGTGAGAAGTATCTCGCGGAGCTTGAAATTCCCGAATGTCTATTGACAAAAACAAAAATCCTATCCAATCGACAGGATTTAGGATTACATCTTGGAGTAGAAACGTTACCGGAAAATAGCGCCACTGGAAACCCGTCAGCAAGTACTGACAGTGTGCAAAGCCAAAGTCTTGAAGATGAATGCACAGGAAAGCGTGTTCTTGAATCAGCGGGAAAAACAGACAGAGAAGCTGTGACACAGAACTACGTTTCCGAAAGTGCAGAGTCGACGCCCTCTATCTCGAGCCACAGGTCTGGCACAGAACCACGCCCAGAATACGTAGAGGCTGAACCAAGACTTATATACTCGGAAACTATTGGATCTCCCAGTATCATCCTAGATCCAGAAGATCTCAAGACCGCCGAAGATCTCTTTCCGGAAAAGATGGGTGCTCGTCTGGTCTTCGCTGATTCAGACATGGTGGCTAAATTCGGTCATGGCGTCCGGTTAGCTGAAGCTGAGGCTCTGCATCTAGTATCTACGCAGACAACAATACCCGTGCCAAAACTATTGAGCGCATATATTCTTGATGGGGCAGGATATATCCTCATGTCATATGAGGAAGGCGAGTCCCTGGAGAATTACTCGGATCGCGCATCAAAACTGGAACAAGACAACATTCTAAACCTTCTTAATGACTACGTAAGGCAGATGCGAGAAATCAAAGGCGATTTCATCGGCGGACTCGACGGATCTCCTTGCCGGGATGGAATTTTCGAGGCGGGCTATGGTGACTATCGAAAATACAGCTATGGCCCCTATCAATCAGAAGAAGATTTCAATGAAGGCATAGTCCAAGCTCTGAGAGACCGACTGCCTCCCGAACTCCTTGCACGTGGAGACGACCCAGACTCAATTTTCTTTACAAGCGAATACGTTTTGTACCAGACAGTCCGAGGGCTTAAAGGCCATGGAATTGTTTTTACGCACGGTGACCTGCACACTAGCAATATCCTCGTTCGATCGGACGGTACGCCAGTCATCGTGGATTGGGGGTTGGCAGGCTTTTGGCCTGAGTACTGGGAATTCTATCGCGCGATGTTTAATCCTCCTTGGCGGGTGAGTTGGGATCGGATGGTGGAAAGGATTATTCCACCTTACTATGTGGAATATAACATTATGAAGAAGGTGTTTGCGGTCGTGTGGAACTGAGGGATATGGATCTATACCGTAGACGTCGAGACTATACTGAAGACTGAATATGCCCATTTATCGCCTCCTGCTTTAAACCAAGATGTTCCCTCAAAGTAGCCATTTAGACAGCCAGATTTATTTTTCTGCCGCCTGTTTTTCATACGAATACATTTCTTCGATTTAGTAACATACTCAAGATTACGTAGCAGCAAAAAGTGTAGATCGAGTAGGCAGCTAAAACGTTAGTGCGCTGTACAAATGGAAATGTGAGTCATCCTTGGCTATCGTCTTGCTCCAAGTGCAGCTCGCAGTGGCACATTCGTACTGCTAACCAGGCTAGAAAACACTGGCAGTCCCGTCGCTCTCCTATATACTTATAGGTGGCCCAAAGCAGCTCCATTACATCTTACTGACTGGTCTCAAAGATGGCAAAGCGAGTGTATGAGACTTTTTCGAGCGATCATGTCACAGATAATATGTTGATCGATGCCGCAAAATTATTCAGCGAGAACTATGGGATTTGGGGGAAATTTTCACACAGCCCAGGTGAAATAAATCGATTCCTTCTATTCTCGATAATCTATAAGCTATTAACGAGCCTGTTACAGGAAATCCTATCAAGCTCAATGCACGACGACTACGGGAGCAATATTTACCTGTTGGGGTTAATACATTTTACACTAGAGTTACAGTGGATGGTACCCTCGCAGGCAATGTATTTGCTTGTCGCTGGAAGTGTAATGATAGCCATGTCTGCTGGGTTACCCAACTAGTTGTCCATAAAGCTTACCGCGAACGTGGTCTTGCAAACGGCCTCCTGAGATCTCTTACGACAGAGACTGATGATATCTACGGCATCATGAGTTCCCATCCAGCTGCATGTTTAGCTGCTGCCTCTAGTTTTGCAAGTGAGTTTAGTCCAAGGTCTTTTTCCTAGATTGGGATGGCTCTGATCCAATACAGGAACCATCGAAAAAGTATCTCTTGACTTCATTTTCAAGCACGCAAATGCCATTGTGGAATCTTCCCCGATACCATATATCAAAGATGCTAAGCTGCGTGGAACCCTTTTCAATCCCGTCGATACCACAGGACTTGTGTGCGGCGTAGATACCCAATTTTTCGTCGATCATGAAGAGCCTCTGAAAGCACTACAACGAGTGAATCAATATTGGAAGTGGCCTTTAGGCGAATTGCCGGACGGGGATGAATATCTTCTTGTTCTGCCAGGCAAGAAGCGCCGCTCGAGATTCAGTTCTTCGTCCAGATAAGGAACACAAACAATCCTGAGTAGCTCAATGCATTCCTAATGGGCGATATAAATTAAATAAAAAGGGAGAAATAAAGAAATATTAAAATAAATTCAGATAATAAGCTATAGGATCTAAAATTAACTTATCGAATACAAAGATACAAGTGAATATCAAGATAGCCATTCAGGAAACTGACAGTAACTAATTTCAATTAAGTAATAATGAACATCTAGGATATTAGCATATTACAGCCCACCTTTCTAGTGTAAATGAAGAGTCCTTGACACACTTCTCCCTAAAAATGTAGTCTGGATTGTTCCTCTATGATTAATTACATAATCATGGCGAGCCGATCCACCAGATTCCACTTTTCTGGAGCTTCTCTCCGCGTCTCCATCCGAAAGGTTAACTAAAAAGGGAACAAGAGATCATGGAGCTCTCCCGCCTCATTGTCATTCTTGCTATCTGGCTTGGTATATCATTCCTATCCATCAATTCCCATAATTATATCTATCCTCTATTGTACTGACGTTCATCCTAACTAGCAATCCGCTACTACCTAAAGAATCGTTCCAAAGGCATCTCTGGCGCGACCACCATGGCTCACGGAAAAGTTGTTGAAGTAGACAAGTGCGTCCTCTGTCTCCTGCTCAAACCAAGATACTGTCGCTAACATACAATCTACAATTAGCCCCGTCATCTTCAAGGCTCTGACATCCTCTGGCCCCGTCGTTGTCGACTTCTTCGCTACCTGGTGCGGTCCCTGCAAGGCCGTTGCCCCCACTATCGGCAAGCTCAGCGAAACCTATACCAACGTGCGCTTCATCCAGGTGGATGTCGACAAGGCCGGCTCAATCGCGCAGCAGTTGGGAGTGCGCGCAATGCCCACGTTTGTCTTGTTCAAGGATGGCAAAGAGTTAGAGAAACGCGTTGTGGGCGCGAACGTAAAGGAGTTGGAGGAGGCGATCAAGTCGATCTCTTGAGAAATTCGGGGATTTTACGCAGATCAGATGATATGATATGGTCCGGTATATATGATATAATGCCAGACACTGTGGTTGGAAGATATTCCGCCGTCCTATCCATGCGTGGCTAGTCTATAGAGCATGACTTGACGATATCAAAGCGAGAATACTATGAGTCTGAGTCCTTACTGGTTTTACGGCGAAGGAAAGATGCGGACTCATCGCACGCATATGCTCATCTTCGGAAACTTTTGTTCCCCGAGACACCAATATTATATCTGGTAAAAACTGCCTTCTGTGAACCGCCGATCGAGCATCGCATTTGGGAGGTTCCAGACATCCCCAGCCAAGACAAGGCTGGCTCAGGCTAAGTATGGCCATGCAACAGGAGAGCACAGCCTTGTGCTCGTCCATTGATCATCAACGCCACGCAATATCTCCCAATGATATTATATGTTCGAAGCGACACTAACGAGAGTAAAAATAAAATAATGCATGAAGCGGGAGAATCGACACTACGCTGCATTACCGCTGCGTCTCGGATTTGAGCGCTGCTCAAAAGAGCCACGATCCTTGCTCCTAGATTTCTGACCTATAAAAAAAGTCTGTATAAGCGCCGACGACTTTTTCCCTGCTGGAGCTCCTTTGGGACACCAAATAACTTCAATAATCTGCAATAAATAATACAAATAGACATATACACTCGAATAAAGGTCTCTTTCCGATCAACTTCGGTTATTTGCGATATTATCACATCGATGGGTACCGGGTGTAGTTATGACTGCTCTGTGCACCCTAATGAGATCCAGTTCGATGCTGATATCACTGGAAAAGGGGTAAGCTGTCCATCTCACCCGGACGTACCGCTCACGAGAACTACTAATGATGCGCTCATATAGGTTTCTATAAGCTACATTGCCCCCGCAGGGCTCGTTGTTATCATCATATTCTTTCATTACTTTTTGGTCTACCAACCAACCTGCGATACTCTCAGTCAAGACGATGGGAGAGTCAACACATGCACATATTGCCGTCCAAACCCAATCGATACAATGATTTTGAATACGATCAGGAAAGTACCGAGGTACGCCGTAAGGAATCTGGGACAAATCCACTGGGATCGAGCTCGTCTAGATTCATCTTTGATGAAAGTTGGTAATGTTCAAAATACCTATATGCATGGCTGCTCCGTGTTGACAACCCAGAAGTGTGTCCTTTCGATGAGCGACTTGCAAATTGCAACAGGCATTGCTATCCTGATCAGCGGATATGCTCAGCTTCGCTGTGGCCTCAGTTGTTATCATTGGTTAGTTTTGGGACGACTGGCGTGGTTTTCCAGTCTGTCCCATTTGTCTTGTCTGACCCTGCTCCGGGACTATCTCCATAACCGACCTGCACAGCGTCAATGGAGACTGATATCCATGTTTATCCTCCTTGTCATGCTGGTTGTGGCGATGATCCCTACTGGAAACTATGATTGGTCCCTTGGCGGCTATCATTTGAGTCCAACTGATTACGCAGTCTGTCACTTTTGGCCTCTTCATTTTTCAAGCGAGATTCCGGTGATCCAAGCAATTTCCTCCATGCTGAGCTTCGTTTTATTGGCTACCGTTGGGTTCCTCGTCCGAGTGATCAAACTTCACAAACCTCTTTCCGTGTTTCTTGTCGGTAGGCCGAGGAAGGCTATCAGCAATTGTGCACGTAATTCCCTGCGGGGGTTATACAGGCTACACAAAGATCAGAGGCTCGTGCAATATGTAATAGGAACTGTGCTATACTTTCCTTCATTGGCCCTGTTTCTAGCGGTGCGCGTCTCCGTGGACCACTGGGCCTCGATGTACTTCGAGGTGGGCGACATCCCAGGATCATAGCTTGACTTTTTCGTCGCTAATTTTACACAGGTTTACTGGCTTTTCATAAGCTTTATATACGGGTTGTTCAGCCTACTATAGATGGGTATCTGGAACGATGCTGTTGGACCGACTCAGAGCAGTTCTAATAACAGTTGGAGCTTTGGTCAAATTATGGCCGTGGTTCTATTAGCTGCCTTCTTTATAACAATTGTTGAGCTGCTTTACCCTGGTAAGGTGATCACTGCTCCGATTTATACATTTGCGACACTAATTAAGGCGCCATAGACGAGACCGCGAAATATTCTCAGGATGTCTCATTGGAATCAAGTATATCATTGATGCCAGAGAATAATGACACCCGGTACACCCACAGCCCAGCTCAAGAGACGGAACTCACAGAAGGTTATTTTAATCTTTCTCCAGAACAAGATTATTACCACGGTTTCACGGCCTTAAAAAGTGGTAATATATTTATCATCTTCGTCGAACTTGCTATATCGATATTTATGCTCCTTGTGTCTAATGTCGCCCGTGCATCAGTCGCCATCTTCTTTCCTCAATGGTTAGGACTGATCCCTATTAGTTTCGGCTTCTTGTGGACTGTTATTCTCTTTTCGTTCCTTATCGACTGGGTTATGGCTCGGAAGGTCTTGAGAACCAGTTTCCTTAAATTCACCTTGCACACGGCGTTGCAAACCGTCAATGTTGGAGCCTCTGTATTTGGCTTGGTATATTGGGTCGTGTTCCACCCGTTTTCTTACTATATGATAGACTTGGCATAAATTGGGTTAAAACGTGGCATAAATGGAATATAACAGCAATATTGGCTCGTGTATAGTTGTACCAGTTGAATCATGCGTTGGATTTGACGAATCCTCAAGTAGTAATATAAAACAGTCCAGATAATAGGACAGAATAGTTAATACAGAGGGTGTTTACTAAAGTATTCTCGGACTCATTACAAAACTCAAGTAAACGCCACGCCCCTGCATAGAGCGCCTGGGATGATTCTCTTTCAATTGACTACTTAAATAAAGCCACCTCTCTTAAGTTAAGGCAGTTAAAAATTTATAAGAATAGTGTCCATCATATTCGATCAATATGCATGCTATTATTCAATAGAAAAACAAATTCATAGAGTAGTATGTAATAAGCCACATGTGCTCCCTCATCAAACATAATTATGAAATGCATTGAGGTCAATGGAAGTAAAGAGCATATAAAGGGCCATGTGTAAAGAAAAAATCACGTTGGGACTTAAAAGATCCCCACGCAGAACGCAACGTATTGTGTGTACTGGCCAACAGCCAGACAAGCAAGAACACGAAACCAGACAAAAACTTTTATGGATCCGTCGCTTAGATCCAGATGTTGTCATAACGTCGTACCCTCGTTAAAGATATGCTGAACGTATTTGAGAATGGTATCACGATGCGATGAGGGCGTATTAAGAAAGTTGCTATTATCGTCGAAATGCACAATGCCGTCCCTCCGGGAGGCAACGGATGCAGTAGTTTTGAGTGGAAGAGGACATTTCAAAATTTCACCCATCCCTTCTTCACGCCTTCGAAGAATATATCTTCATTGACGCAATTCCATAGTCCATGACCGATTTCCCCTTCCAGATCGTGCTCGAAGCCCTTGCCATAGGAACCGGTGTAGCCATATGGTCCCTTCGAGGTTGGCATGAGATGCGAGTTTGATCCCGAAGGCTCTGGATCAGGCCACATGAAGTCTGAAGACACACGGGCGAGATCAAAGTTCCCGTGTACAAGACGGTTTGCGGGAGTGAATATGTAAGGACCGACGAAAAGCTCGATATCAAGACAGTGATCTGTGCCAGGGTATGAAGGCGTGACGAAGGAGGATGTGCGGAAGTCGATCAATTCTCGAGCATAGTAGAGGATATCTTTCATTTTTGAAACGCCCTCAGATGAGTTGAACGCGGAGTGATTGTGGCCGCAAAGTCGGTCAGCACGGACTTGGATTTCTCCTGTCCAGTGCACGATGTCAGGTGAGTTGAAGAGCGATGGGCAGATTGATGGGATAGATATGCAGAGGTCGGTTAGATGAGGACAAGCCAAGAGGGTTGTGCAGTAGTGTGGTTCAGTCTCGTTGTTAGCTGGTAGAAGGCGCTGTGTGGAAGAGTCGGACTCCGGGACATGGTGACTGATGACCTCTGCCGGCAGAGGAGAGTATTCCAAGACTCGAAGCGTCGAACTAGATGACTTCACAAGCGACATAACTCCTGTTGCAAATCAGTCAGTAAGATCAAGCTGACATCATCAAAGGGGCTCCGTGACAACTCACCGGCTATAGACACGCTCGAAATCCTCGTAACATGTAGAGCATCCAACCCAGTGGCCGTCCTCGCGATTACCTCCAAATCAGCGTCCGTGATAGGCTTGAAGCTCGTGTCTCCCATAATCTTGAGTCTCTTCAACATTTTGAAGCTGACACGAGGATCAGTAAGCGCGTGGGTATCGATTGGGCGCGCAGGTGCCTTCAGCTGCGACTTGGTAAGATTGACAGCTCTCAGTTCGAGGGACTCCAGGCCGCCTTCAAGGAGCTTCTGCCAAAGCTCTGCTGTGCCATACCTAATGGATATCCACGGCAGTGAGAGAGAACGTAGGTTAGTGCAATGAGACAGGATCTTGAAGATCTCCTTGTTTGCGTCAACTGTGTAGAGACCATCGAACCACAGGCGGTGAACGTTCTGTGCTAGATCTGGGCACTTGGCGAAACAACGTGCTGTTTCGCGGACATCATTGTATGGGTGTCTATAGACCACCTGGCCTGATGCATCTTTCTGAAGGCTTTCCAACCTGTCGGACTCGAGCCACCTGTTTTAATACATTAGTATGCTTTGCTCGGGGCACTTTACGGGACTATTGAAGTTGTCAAAGTTCATACCTTTCACTTCCTCTCCAGGCGCGTATATAGAGTGAATCCGCTGCATATTCCAGGGCCCATCTTCTCCAGCTGGCATTTACTTGACGGATAGAGCTGGCAGCATGCCATCTCAAAGAGTCTTCTGGTCGCCTCCCACTGACATAGCGATCCAGTTTGACATGTTGGAGCGGTTGCGGCGCTTCTGTAAGGCCATACGAGTATGTTACAGCTTCCCGTCGGTTTGATTCGACCGCATAGGAGAGGATCAGATCAACAATCTCATACGGGAGGTTGTTAAAGGCCGAGGTCATGATGGCGGTGATGAGCAAGAAAACATCAGAAACGACAACGTTGCAAAACAATCAATTAATTCTGGGCTGATATTGCCATTATCTACTTCCAGTCATGTTCACTCGTCTATATCGTGGCGTGATAGTCGACTTTTATAGTTCCACCCCCTCACGAGCGTCTGACCCCTGGAACACTGGAACCGGTGACACATCAGGGTACCCAGGAACCAGATCATATTTGAGCAAGATGGTGATTTAGAACGAATTACCAAATCGCACAGAGTTTTACTGGTTCTGACTGGATAGAAAAGTACCGACATGAAACTATCCACGCAAAAACCTTGTCCGGCCAATATTGCATCAGATCGTGCTGTCGAGAGTGGCTCGTTCCGAGGCTTGGCCGGTGGATGAACCAGCACAGATATTGGCGCAGACGGCCGAGCCATTCTGTTCTGTCCCAAATCAGGCGAAACCAGTGGAAGTGGACGCCTCTTTCGAGCGCGTTCGATGGCCGTTGCAGCATCGCGTCCTCCTCCATCGCAACAGCGATATCCACCTGGATTGACGGCGGCAAAGCCCGCAGTGTCTGGGGATCGACGGCGCCAACGTGACCGGATCGCCCTCCGCAATTCGCGACGCCTGGGCCCAATCGATCTTCGTGCGGCCCCTGGTTAACGACGCCGTCCCTTGCGGCCCCGGATGGATCTTCACGGGAGAACATCGAGAGAAAGAGGACCGACTTAGCTCTCTCAACAACTCCTCGAGATGTCCTATCTACCACAGTGTACAGACAGGGCCATTGTCTTCATCTCTGCCCTTTGTTCTGGGATCTCACCTCTTCTCTATCGTCACAATCAGATTTTTCCTCTTGTCCCGAATGCGGCGTGCAGAGGCGGCCCAGAGCACCGTGCGGTTAGTCATGGATTCCACCGCCAAGAAGGCTGGAAGAATAGATGTCGTCAGGCTGCGTTACTATGGGGTAATAGGAACATGGTCTCACGCCCTGAGCATTTTTCCTCAGTTCTCTATCAGGAAGCCCAAATGCCGCACTTGCCAGCTGACCGAGAGAAACAATGTACCGAAGAAGGCCTTGCGTCGAGACTGTTGGAGACGCTGTCTGCGTGAATAATACTAACCTATCAGCTTGGATCCGTGAATAGAAACAATGCGAAACCTTGGCGGATACAATGTCGTCACTGGATTGTCCACATAGGTCCATAAAAGGCGAAACAGTGCGAATTCTTCTACTGCTCCATTCAACGTCAACCGGGTACGTACTGCGATTCCACTGCTAAACGGAAAGCTCGGCTTCAGAGGTGACCGCTTCTCTTGTGAATGGAACCAAGGGAAGCACGTAACATAAACAACCAGTGTTGATCATTGGGATATAGCGGAGTATATGGCCGACTTTAGCAATCTTAGTACAAGTACATAGTACAGTAAGAGTGGATTCGCCCTGTCTTCATTTGGAGAATGCCAATGACAGCGATGTACTGGGATCATGTGCGCGCTACTGCAGGTAATAGAAGCTTGCTCTAGAAGTGCAAGGAGAGCAACGAGCAGGTGATGCTTCTCTCTTATGTAACTCCTGTAAAGCCACCTGTCTCGAAACCAGAGTGGCTATTGAGCATCGTAGAGAACGTTTGACCGAACGAATTCAGTGAACCTGACTATCTTGGATATTTCATTTTTGATGCAGACTAGTCTCAAGAATGCGCCCTTGTTATAATAAATTTGAAGCAATAAATGCACGAGAGATTCAACGGAAATGCCAGCCAACTTCAGATTAATCACCCTTCACCGCCACGATAGTTCATCTTTTGAATATAGCAAAGATGAAAGGAAAGCAGCCGGAATTCTTGCTGCCTTGGTTCGACCTTCGTGTTAGAGGATACCCCGCAATTTCTAGCTCTCTTAAACTCCGCCGTGGCGTATACATAGATCGCCTAGCGTTTGTGGGGCATAATTAGGAGACTTCTACCCCAACATTCGAGCATTGATTCAAACGTGAAGACATCATGGCACCACCTCTCGAAGAAACTGTATGATTGCATCAACCATCTGCTGGAGTCCCGGATCCTCGAGGGGGTAATGGCCGGCATTTTCAAGTTCGACAATTTTGACCGGGGCCTTTTTCACGCGCGACAGGACCAGTTCGCTTAGATGCAGCGGCGTCCATCTATCCTCGGCTGGTTGCGTCAGGAGAATAGGACAGACATCAAAGTCCTCTGGTTCTACAGCAGGTCGGTAAGAGCCGTATGTAGATAAGAAATGCATTGAAGCCCAAGAGCCCGCCGAGGATCGATCGGCCAAGAAGATTTTCAGGGCATCTGGATTGTTGACCAATGTGGACATTTTGCTTGCGACTGCCATAGGCAGTGACAATGATCTGACGAGTGGTACATCACTGAGCCGTGCGAGAGGTATTCCCACTCTACTCATGAAGAGGTTCTTAGCTGTCTCGTCACGAGTCTGTTGAATTCGTTGATCCAGGAACGTCATGCCCACAATGCCCTTGACTTTCTTGTTCAATGCAGCTACATGGTAGCACAGCATTCCGCCAGCACTGAGTCCATAGAGATCGATGGGACGGTCGTCCCTCTGCAGCTCGAAATTGATGAAATCGTCTGCGATGTTGACCCAGTCGTCGTAGGAAACGGTGGTGGAGCGAGCAATCTTCGTGCATCCATAGCCTGGCATGTCGATGGTAACGACCTCAAAGCCTGCAGCGTGCAGAGGCACTCCCAATATCATGGACATCTGGCGTCCATTGGTTCCAACTCCATGATGAGCAATAACGCGCACTTTGGCGGTAGGGTTCCTCCAACGGTCTAAATGGATCTTGTGTCCTCTATTCTCCCACCAATCCTCTTCAGGAGAGTGGTCGGCCGTGAAATGCAGACGTTGTGGAAGGAATTTCTGGATTTCCCTCCACGCCTTTTGGTTTCCATATGATGCGGGGGCCATGTGTACGAATATCTGATCCCCGGATATCACCGAGAAAATCGTTTGAGGGGAAAATAAACTAATAGTCCGTGAAATGTAAAAGAAAAGATGTATTAATGTTGCTACCAACCTCAAACTACAGATACAACCAAGAGTTTATATGATGAGGTTTGCATTGTACCAGAATATGTTATCTAGCCGTACCTCGGAACTGTATCGCGATCTACTCTGTACATGGCAAAGTATATCAGATTGCTGACACTGCCGGAGAGACAATTTCGCCGGCGTAGGCCAAGAACAAAACTTCGCTTAATAAGATTCAATGAATCATTCAACGGGAGGATAACCCTCCGAACCATCTATATCCTTCTCACGTGACATTCGAGATGCCGAGGTTCGCTTCTGTGTAGAGCCAATTCTGTTTATTTTTCCTTTCTGGATTACATCTAAAGAGAAAATGTCATATGGAAGACAAAAGCAGTGATGATCCAGTTGCCTGGTCATACAGTTCCAAATATCCGCCAAGGTCTTTCTAATAATCATACGTGATACAATTGCCAGTCTCATTGTGTTGGAGGCTCCGGGAAATCGTGTCATATTTTGGCAGCTTCTGGCGTTTGTCTGTCGTTAACAACGAGGTACGAACGGAAGACATATCATCCCGTCCTTGAAAGGTACCTATATCAGGCAGTTTTCTATTGATGAGAGTCGTTCTCTGGTGCCAAGCAAATGCACATTCATCAACCCTTACTGAACTACTGACGAGGATACGTATTGTGGTCTTAGTGCTGCTTCTGTAGATCTGACATAAACTTGCGGGAAGAACGAAATGCCTCATGCTCATAGAGTCAAGGTAATATTCAAGTTAAATGATAATAGCATATAGACATAGGGTCTTGAGATATACCCCTAGAGCTATGTTATATATCAACTTACCTATTTCTCTCCCTTAGCAACCAAGAGCACCAGCATAGTAGGAGTAAGACTTGAAACATTCCGGATATGGTTCCAGAAACATGGGAATGTACAATGTCTCCCACTCACCGCCAATAGGACAAGTCAAGAGAGCCTTGCTGTATTCCAAATAGGCTGGTAACCAGCCAGACTGATGAAAGTCCACGAGGGCCACAACATGAGGAGTCCCGTTGGAGGTAATCATGATATTGCTGGGGTGAAGATCACTATGAGTCAAGCGTATCGGTACATCATCCGCAAGGCCAGAGCGAAAAGGATCATCATAATCGGTATTACTGAGGCCTTGCTTGGGTAGTGCAGAGAACCACTCATTAAAGTCCTTCACGGTTGGAAAAGGACCGGCCTCAGTGCCAGAAAATGTCGCGTCAGATATTGGCTGGCCACCCACCCGTCCTGTAGGTAGGGTAAACAATTGGACCTAGGTCTGGAAGATAATAAGACAACATGGGCTTCTGGAGATACCTACCGATAAAACTTTCATCCGGTGATTGCTCAAGTCGGCGTAAAGACGTGACTATCTGGCGAAGTTCTTCACATAGCCGCACTCGGTCAATATTCGACAGTGAAGGCCATCGCTCTTGCAGCGTGTCGCCATCAATTAACTCCATATAAATAAACGTCTCATCTCCGTCCTCTTTCCACCCATATATCTCAGGTACTGGAACATTGTTTTGAAGGAGCTTTCGTATAGCCCATAAACACTGGCCTTCCGCAATACTAATACAGGGGCCATATTTCACAAAAAGTCCTATATCCGGAAATTGTATTGGGGGAGGGTCTCCCGAGCCAAATACCTTCTGGAGTGATCTAATCTTTGCCGGTGAAGGGAGTTTTCGATCCCATACCGAACAATGAATGAAGACTGTTGAAAGTAGACTTCTTTTTCGGACGGAAGGTGTGAGAGAGAAAGCTGTAAAGGGTCTCCCATATTACTTGTAGAGGCTGAACTCATGGGAACTTGGAGCCTAGTAATAGACACTAGGAAGTGTGATGGCCATCAAATTAAAACATGCAAAGAAATATTCATGATCAAGGTGGGGTTGGGAAATCGACATCCGAAGTCGTTTCGGTGAGGCCGCGCGAGCCTGCAGGCCTGAATATTTACAGTTAGTTCATATCTCGTGATCATTGGAGGTGGATTGTATAGACTTCTGGATTTTCCTTCAAGCCTCACAATGGTAGGTTTAGTTCACAGTGAAAATAAAACCCATCATACTACTCATGTAAGGAATAAGTCACTGTATAGTCCTCGCCCAAGTGTTTCCGTGACACGCATGCAGGAGCTGTCCCGGGAGTCTAATTTCGGAGTAGATAGCCGAATCAAAAATATTTAATACATAACAATTTAAGATCCCCAAGAGACGTACCGCCAGGACCCGAAGAAACTCCTAGCATGCCGATACTAATCTTTTCGACTCTATAGCTGGGTATCGATAACTTCTAGTAGGTCATTTTGTGGATCGCAGATTGAAATTTCTCCGAAGAAACCCCAAACGGAGATTTAGATGCGGAGATGTGGAGTAGCGGAGGTTCTCCAGATCTAACCGCCTCCACGTTGTAGACCTGCCGCCCGTGAATAATTGATTTCTGGGTGGTAGACAAATAGTCAAGCTATCTGCTGGCAGAATAATTAATATCCGTTGCGCTTATTTACATAATATTTCCGGAATATTTAATTAATTTCCCCAGTATATAGGTCCTTCTACCCCTCCTCTCGTATAGGTACGGAGTCTGGAAGGACTAGAACAAACGGACTCACATAAATATGGTCATGTCATGCCAACATTTCTACTGATCAATTCCTCCAGCGCTGAATCCTCATCCCACGAACGATGGTTCGTCTCTCAAAAACCCTTGCAGCGGGCCTTTTGGCGGGCATTGCAAATGCCTTCAATTATGATCAGCCCTACCGCGGACAGTACCATTTCTCACCCCAGAAGAATTGGATGAATGACCCCAATGGTCTCATATATCACGATGGTCTCTATCATCTGTTCTTCCAGTACAACCCCGGTGGTAGTCAATGGGGAAATATATCGTGGGGCCATGCCACCAGCGAGGATCTTACTCACTGGGAGCAGCAGCCTGTCGCACTTCTTGCTCGGGGATATGGTAGCAATGTCACTGAGATGTACTTTAGCGGAAGTGCGGTCGTTGATGCAAACAATACCAGTGGATTTGGGCAAGATGGCAAGATTCCTATAGTCGCCATGTATACCTCCTACGTACGCTTTACTCCAAGAAACACGCAAGCGACAGTGACTGACCTTGCTTCCCATAGTACCCCGTGGCGCAGACTTTGCCCAGTGGAAAGACTGTCCAAACGGATCAGCAGGCCCAGTCCATTGCCTACAGTCTTGACAACGGTATGACCTGGACAACATACGATGCCGCCAACCCAGTCATATACAACCCCCCCGTCCCATTCCAAGATCAGTACCAAAACTTCCGTGACCCCTTCGTGTTCTGGCATGAAGAATCTCGAAAATGGGTCGTTGTCACTTCTCTGGCAGAACTGCACAAGCTTCTGATTTATACTTCTGACAATCTAAAGGACTGGAAGCTAGTGAGTCAGTTTGGTCCTTATAACGCACAAGGCGGCGTATGGGAGTGTCCGGGTCTTTTCGAGCTACCAGTTGATGGAGAGAAATCCACGAAATGGGTCGTCACGCTCGGACTCAACCCAGGTGGTCCCCCAGGCACTGTCGGCTCCGGAACGCAGTATTTCGTTGGTGAATTTAATGGCACGACCTTCACTCCTGATGCAGATTCTATATACTCTGGAAATGGGACCGCCAACTGGATGGACTGGGGCCCGGACTTCTACGCCGCTGCTGGTTATAATGGCCTCCCCATTGACGCCCATGTCCACATTGGGTGGATGAATAACTGGCAGTATGGCGAGAACATTCCTACCAATCCCTGGCGCAGCGCTATGGCGATTCCTCGGCACCTGGCTCTTGAGACCATCGGGACCAAAGCGGTTCTTGTTCAGCGGCCTCAGGAGGCCTGGGATTCTATTGTTGAAAAGCACCCGGCTTATTCGCGCACCCACAGCTCCATCCCGGAAGGCTCACTCAATATAGGCGCCATCGGAGAGACAATCAAGATCGATTTAAGCTTCTCTACTGCGTCAACGGCTTCGAAGTTTGCTATTGCTGTTCGGGCTTCCGCTAACTTCACTGAGCAGACTCTTGTTGGCTATGACTTTGTCAACAAGCAGGTGTTCATTGACCGCACCCAGTCTGGAGACGTATCGTTTGATAAGACTTTTGCGAGCGTCTACCGCGGTCCCCTTGCAGCAGCTGTCAATGGCACAGTGAACTTGAGCATCTTTGTCGACCGCTCCAGTGTCGAAGTCTTTGGTGGCCAAGGCGAGACCACTCTGACAGCTCAGATATTCCCAAGCAGCGATGCGATTCATGCCCGTTTGATGTCGACAGAGGGAGCTACCAAGGATATCAACCTTAACATCTATAAGGTCGCCTCAACGTGGAACTAACCGTACACACAAAACGTACACACAAAGTCTTTGGAAAGGACCCCATGTTCACCCCACACTCAATAGTACTTGTGGAAGCACAAATAAAATACAGTATAAAAAGCCACGATGGTACATACATGCTGTTCTTCCAGCAGGAGAAACAATAATCATTCGATAGATAACAAAGAACGCCACCACATGTGAACGTAGATCTGTTTCTTCCTCTCAGCCTGTCACTTCACTAATTCCACCGATTAAAACAGATATCTCAGTATCAAAACAACTTATTTGAGGGAATTAGGACCAGTATATGAATACAGCTAGATATCCCGTACAGACTCCCAAGGACCCATAACTGCTGCCAACGGCGACATCACATATCATGTAGAGCGTTGTATCCTGTCTCGATGAGGCTCCTAGGCCCCTGAGCATCGGCTGCAATGTGCCAGTAAAAGAGACCGCCAAGATTCGTATTTGCAACGAACTTGGCCTTCTGCTGTACCGTTCGCGTCGTGTCGTATGTCACGAAGCCACCATCTCCGCCAGTGCAGTATCCTGCTCCTACTTTATCATCATGATGCTCCTTCGCTCCAGGGCGCGGAAGATCACGGTAGTCGAATGTGCCTTCTTCCCCGCCACATCCAGAATAGGATTGACCGACATTGCTGCTTCCGAGGAAAGATCGCCCGTAAACCGGTATACCCAGAAGGACCTTTCTAGGATTTACACCCTGGGACAGGATATATGTGATAGCGGACTGGCATGAGATGTATGCGGATTCAGTCTTGGGGCGGGAAGGGGTATAGAGCTGCGATTGATGTCCTGTCCGGTTCGTCCATGGGCCCGAAAAATCATAGGTCATGATGTTGATCAGGTCAAGATGGGTCTGGGCCGCGGCAAGATTAATATTTCGAAGAGCCCACTGTCCAGCTGGGAGAGCCGTTGTCAAAAGGTACCGCGGAGATGGCAGTCCGCGCCGTAATTGGGAGAGAAGGTACACATAGTCAAGGCCCTGTTGGGGGTCTGAAGGGTGTTCCCAGTCGACTGAAAGAGCTTTGAGTTAGAGACATGCGCTCATGTGGAAGGGAAATGGAATGATGAGGGTAAATATATACTATCGATTCCATCCAGACCAAACTGGTCAACCAATCCTCTCGCTGTCTGTACGAATCTTTCGACGGCTGCGGGATTCCTAGCGACACCAGCGAAATTCTCACTCCCTTTACCTCCGCCGCCAACTGAGAGTATAACTTTCATTTGCGAATGTTGCTGTTTCAGTTGTGTAAATGCCCTCAGACACCCAGTTGTACCATCAACAGGCATTTGACAGTCGGCCCACTCATCACTCATCTGCAATCCCAAGTCAGCAAGCTCCACAATGTATATTACTAGAGAAGTTTACATACATATACCGTTCCATCTTCTTTGACCCTGTTAGACAAGACGTTAACGTTTGCAATGAAATAATCTGGAATGGCCTCGTGGACGACTCAATGGTACCATGCAAAAGCGTAGAAAACGTGGGAAATAAATCCCAATCTCAACGATGACGGCGGCTGCTTTTTGTATACACGCCAGTTCGGGTAGTAGGCTGCATTTGCAAATATAGGTAGAACGTCATAATGGGTCTCGGACACAGCAGGATATTTTGGTACCTGTGCAACCGGCGAGGGCGGTTGAGGGCAAAGAGAGAACGCTGATCCCATTGTCGGAAACATTTGATGACGCTAGAACAAGCAGCAGGATTTGGTTTTTAGCTTGTGCATCTATCACTGCTCCCGATGGTATCCTCGAAGTTGAAGAGACCGAAGGAGGATTGCTATTATCACACCCGTAGGTGCGTCCTGATCACGTGTGTAGAAGCTTTTCGCGGTTTCTGAGATGAACGAGAGAGGCAAGGAAAGAGGGAACCGAAATGCCGATTATATAGCAGGATACTGATTTGCTCAAAGAGAGAGTATGAATGGGTTGGAGGCACATAAGTCCATGTTCGTAGCTGATGCGGCGAGGTTTTATCAACTTTCCAGTATTGCGGTGACACACGTATATTACTACGGATCAGGCGAATCGGCTGCGTGCCTCTCTCGTCAAAGAGAATCAACAAGATCAGTCATCCAATAATAAAGTCTATCATTACATTTTCACGAAGCGCCGTTAGGGTATCACAAAGCTCTGACCTCCATTTGGTGCGGGACCACGAGTGTTTCCTCTGCTTCTAGAGCAATCAGAGACCTGGGGTTAGTAAAAGCGGGGAATGGCTCAATGAAGATTCGTTACGTCCGGACGATCCGCCTCATCTTATTCCAGGGGGGATCTTGCAGAGGATGTTGGTCACGAGATATTATTAGAGTCGTAGCGGCACGCCGATTGACTCGTCCCTTGTTTAGAGCGAGCACCTAGGAACATGATCAACGATTCTCTGCGGGTTTTCAGTGGTGCTATGGCCGCCCGTCGAAGAGGCTGACGAGATCGACGGCACTGGCTTGTGCAAGATTAGGCCCAAGGCGCTGCGGCGCAGTGTAAGTGTCGAGAAGGAAGAGAATAGTCCGTCTCAAGTCTGTCAGTCTACTTCGACGTGTTGTTCATGGATGTACTCGTATGTGTGGTGATCCCACGGGGGCGAGCCGCTAGTATCTGCAAGACATAATTTTAGGCCCCAGAGTCCAGAGCTTCAAAATCGCCATTTGCCGCCGGTCCAGACCAGAACTATTGGAAGATTCTCAGCGTTAAGTTGTGATAGCGATGATGGCCTAGAATCAGTGAGGAAGGGATGCATCGGTCAAGGTTCTCCGCAACACGAGACGCAGGATTGAGATGCACATCGAGAAATCTCCAATCATATCAGTGAGTTTCATGCAACCCTGGACTCTGGGGACATGGATTTTATCTGCCATCCAAACTATCGGATTACCAAAATAGGCTCTTCCCTGGCCGTCAGAGATATTTGACCACTTTCATTCGGTCAAAGATCAATTCTCTCTTCGATTAAAGATTGTTGATAGTTGATCAAATGTCCGATGGATACGGATGGCATATCGTACAAATACATTGTTCGAGACTTCCTAAGCACAGAGAAGTATCCTGGGCTCAGTAAGAAGACCATCCGATAGTTAGTTAAACGAAAACGGTTGCTCAGCAGTCCAATAAGAGGTGTTAGTTCTGTTGAGTGCCGCATCAGTCAGCTTACCATTCTGCAATAAGTGGCGAGATTCTTCCAGCTGCTTCGATAATAACTATCACAGAATGATCAGTAATTCTCAAGGCTCATTTAATTATAACAATAACACTCAATAATGCTTCATGTAGAACTGCCCGTGACTCGATAACTATCAAAGGAAAACAGGAGCTCGGGGTCGACTGGCGAGAGTGACCGTAAGTAGCTGTTCACCGCCCGGTTTTGCCTCCGAAGTTCAGCATCGCGATCGGAGCAGAGCAAGCAAATATCTTCGAGACATCCATCCCCTACAGAACGGGTTTTTAACCTCGTCTCAAGGCCCATGTGAATGGAAGCAACGCTTTGTGATAATATCCTTGATGAACTTATGAAAATCCTCCAAAGAACTATCAACTTCACACTTTAACTGCTTCGATCCGTGAGGTTCTCTAAGCTCATTCGATCGCAAGCAGATCACGGTTTACACGACAGAAAGGGACCTTCCCTGTTGATAATTATACATAATATCCCATTACATTTACTGCGGTAAATCACATACAACGAATAGCTATGACTACAGATATTCACGGCGCTGCTGAGCGCATCCTATCCACGGACCCGATACGCGATCCCGACTTCAACTTCTCCTTCGACCCCTTCCTCCGCAAGAGCTTCGGATTTGGCCTTGCCAGCGATGTCCCTGTCTGCAAAGCCTACAAAGAAGGCCATTGTCCTCTTGGACCAACCTGTCCAGATCGACACCCGACTCCCTCACGGGTGACCACATCGACGACAACAGCTTCAGGCCTGGCGCCATCCTCTACGCACGGTTCACTGGTTTGCAAACACTTTCTCAAAGGGCTCTGTAAGAAGGGCTTTAAATGCGAATATCTACACGAGTACAACTTACGACGGATGCCGGAATGTCAGTCCTTTTCTCGCTCTGGATATTGCCCGAACGGGGACGATTGTCTATACCAACATGTGAGGCCGGAGGCTAAGCTTCCCCCATGTGAACACTACGATCGTGGCTTCTGTCCCTTAGGACCACTGTGTGCTAAACGTCATATCCGGAGGAAGCTGTGTCCCTTCTATCTGGCAGGATTTTGCCCTGAAGGAAAGGCATGTGCGGATGCTCATCCTCGCTGGACGGAGAACCTACCCAAGCCCATGATGAAGGTCGAGAAGTCAGAAGAAGAGCTCGAGCGCGAGAGGGCCATTATTCGAGAGGAACAGGAGAGGGAGGAAGAGCGAGAAAGGGAGTGGAGAAGAGAACGTGGTCGGGGAGGTGGCTTCATGCGCGGGCGATACCGTGGCAGAGGAAGGGGGATGTGAAGACGACGATGACCTCGTTTGCTTTCTTTTCTGCATGTTCACATTTATCGTTCTCTACAAAGATGGTCATGATTGAGGCGTGGAGGTCTGGTGCGGCCGACGTATCGATCTTAAAATCTGCTTCCATGTACATTATCAAAGATTCTCGGGCGCTGTTTGAGTTAATGAGGTGTGGAAGGATGGGGAACCTGGAGTTATTCATGGAGCTGGTGAATGTTTCCTTTATTTGCGTGGGAGCTACAGAGCGTCCCATTTGTGAGATACCCCTCATAGAGCATAAAACCTTCAAGATCTCATCATACCTGCCCATTCTCTTAAAAAAGAAAAAAAAAAAAAAAAAAAAAAAAAAACCAACCACCCTCTCCGAACAAGCTCTATATCCTTATGAACTGTGGATACGCCTTACATGGGCCTTCAACAGTGGTAAGCAAAGCTTTGAAACAGTGTTACACTCTACAAGATAATTTCACTATTTTCGATATCTACATGCCTGATGAAGCTATTCTAAGGCCTGATTCAATGTAATTTTGTATAGTAGGGACAAAATAAGACGTCGAAGACAAGTTTAGTTGATAATTAATGGAACCATTTCAGATATTTCCTATTTGAGTTACTATACGTCTCGCAAACGAAAACAACAAGATTCAATCTTAAGTAACCTTTAGTGTCTTTTAGCATATGCTCTTCAGCGCAGTAGGCAGAGTGGAATACAAATAAGCTCAGCTGTGCTCAGGTACATTGCAGATCTAATAGGTAGAAGGCTGCCACTGTAATGACAGTAATGTAGCTACTTACTGGTTCCTGACGCACTGACAAACATCTCGATCCTCTTCGTCCTACTCTTATCTATAACCGTCCATTAAACTACAGTCCCATTGATGGGTCCACTAGATCCACCTGACCTTTTGTCGGACCTCCTCCTCTTGATTTATTGGGCTTGATAGGTCTATTAGATTAATTAAAACAAATGTGCAGGCGTTGTTAAGCGTACTAAATCAGCGCTAGCTTTGCCTATTCTAAGACATACTCTATTAACTTTACCAATGAACTATTTATATTTATAGATATAATGGACATATAAGTTACTGTGGATTAGCTGTGCTACGTAGACAATATTCAGATTCTGTACGTGAGGATCCTGCAGTGAGGATCGGCTGGAACAGATTAAGGATACTATATGCTCTACCTCAACGATGAGCCCAGAAAAGTCACGAAGATCAGCATGTTCGGAGGGGGGATTCCGGTTTATCGGTTCGAGGCGGGGGAAGCAATGCGGTATCTCCTGTGTTAGCTTTGCGCACTCATGATATAGCATGCTGCAGGATGGAGAATATATAGCGGAAGCACTGCCACAGGAACGATAAGGGGAATAAAACCGGCTCTCTTGCAGAAATTGCATGTGTGCAACATTGATCAGCGTAAATACCTATGTATCGTCTGGATTCGTTGCTATTGTTATTAGAACCCCGCATAACAAATGGGTTTTCCATGCAAGGGCCTCGAAGAAGAGCCATCTTGGGATGGCAATGGAAATGCATAGTTCCCTAAAGAAGGAGTCCTCTAACCACTCCGTTGCTCACACAATGGGAACAGAATATTAGGACATGTCCTAAGTCACAAACTACCGAGTAAAACTAGAAAGGTCAAGTACTCTACCCTATTCTAGACCCGGCGGGCACGGCGGCCGACAGCTTTAATAAGGACTTTGTCAGCGGACCAACACCCCAAAAAAACTAGTCAGCTAAACTACTAGTCAAGGTGGCCGGCTTACGTGACATCACGACCCCTCCGTTGAGCTTAGACAGAGATAACTCAGCACAGTCGCAATCGTATTTAATAATTATTTCCTGAAGTGATTATCATAGTCCTAGAAGTATTAGTTAGGATTACTCTAGCTGTCCTACGGGTGGTTTCCGCAGTGTCTTAGAGAGCAGTTAATAATAATGCCACGGAAAGGCGTTACCAAGCCGTGGGCCTGGGACGGTTACAGATGGCTAGCTCAGCATCACCAAACCATTTGTCAGTCTTCCGTAAGATTCGCCCAGAGAGCTTGTCCTCTCACGATCGCCGATGATTGGCCTCAACCAGCGCTTTTTCTGGACCAACAACAGCCAGATGGAATGTCCGTGGAAACAAGCAGAGCCAAGGATTGCGAGACGGAGATCCGGGTGAATGCTGAGCAGTGCGCCTCGATGCATCCGTGAGGGGAGCTTCCCCGGGTCCTTATAAAAGGGAAGCTCTTGCCAGGCTGCTTTCAGACGGTCTTTTCTTTCTCCCATCAGCTTCAATTGCAATTGCAGTCTTGTGTAGAACAATCGCATCAAATTTTAATCAATTATACCCCGCCAGCAAACAAACAGACGCCATGGCTCCCAAGATCGCTATTGTCTACGTACGTTTGTATTAACCCCGCAGAAGATGATTGCAAGGAAAAAAAAAACCCCCCCAATTACACAATCGCGTTGGCTAACAAGTTTATACCTGCTGCAGTACTCGACCTACGGTCACATCGTCAAGCTCGCTGAGGCTGAGAAGAAGGGAATCGAGGCTGCTGGCGGAAAGGCCGACATCTTCCAGTATGTTGATCGATAAAATCATGCCACCTTATCCGAAGCTGACACAGAAATCTCAGGATTGAGGAGACTCTTTCCCAAGATGTCCTAACCAAGATGCACGCTCCTGGCAAGGCCAGCTACCCCGTCGTTGAGCCCCAGGCCCTGCTCGAGTACGATGCCTTCCTCTTCGGCATTCCCACCCGTTATGGTAACTTCCCTGCGCAGTGGAAGACCTTCTGGGACAAGACTGGCAGCATCTGGGCCACTGGTGGTTTCTGGGGCAAGTATGCTGGTCTGTTCGTCTCGACCGGTACCCTAGGTGGTGGCCAGGAGTCCACTGCTATCGCCTCCATGAGCACTCTCGCTCACCACGGATTCCTCTACGTCCCTCTGGGCTACAAGACTGCCTTCGCCCAGCTCGCCAACCTCAACGAGATCCACGGTGGTAGCGCCTGGGGTGCTGGTACCTTCGCTGTAAGTTTTGTCGTTCCGCAATTAGAATGAAGAAAACCAATGAGATGCTAATACCGTACCCAGGGTGCCGACGGCTCTCGCCAGCCCACTGCCCTCGAACTCGAGATTGCTGAAATCCAGGGCAAGTCCTTCTACGAGCACGTTTCTAAGGCTTTCTCTGCGTGACTACATGGCACCCCCGATGATAGTAAGAAAGAAGCGGCACCCACCAAGACCCAGGCTCCTGCAGCGACAGCACAGACTGTGAAGAAGGAATCTCAGGAGAAGAGTGAGGAGGGAGGTCCCTGCGGTCTGCCGAAGAAATGCACCATCCTTTGATCGGATCCAGATACCCTCTTGCTTGCTATCTCCAGGTTTCTTTTCCTTTTTGTATGTCTTTGTGCCTTTGTCTTGCGTGAATATATGACTAGAACCATATAAATAGGATGGCTATGTTAATGGCCGATGCCGTCCACTAATAATGAATAAAATACAAATATTACACGTAATTTTTTAACTTGACTCAACAAAGTAGGGAATTAGCTTAGCTAGCTCGTAAATCGTTATAATCAGATAATCAAAGCATCAGTAACTATCTCAACAGGTTGCTAATGCTAGTAGATTATTAAATCTCAGATGCGAGGTCTGTCAAGTAGCATTGGGTACCACTGTTAAAATTCCAACAATACAGATCCACTGAGACCATGAAAGTAAGCGTCTTGGGCAAATGACCTTATTTGAGTTGGCCTTTTGCAATAATCTTTTATATAGTCAGGAAACCCCCGTCGTTTATCAGTGATGGAGCGACATAAAGGGCTTGTAAGATTCACCGTAGGCGGGCGGTGACGCCGCAGCGGGCCATGACGATAGAGCTCCGCTGCCTTCGGTCACCTTCGACTTAGCCTATCCCAGAGTAAACGAACTACCTGACACCACGAGCTGCCTCTCACCAGCTTTCCTTTTTCTTTTATTTTGTTTCCTAGTGATGAGCGTGGTGGATCTATCTTTCTCTTTTTGATTACCAGAGTGCTCACCATATCCCCGTGCATTCCGTTGTCGAGATGGCCCCCTCACGGCCGATCATCCTGCGGTTCGAGAGCCGCAACGGCCAGTTTCGCTTAACAGTGAGCCCGACGGAGCTCTTTCCTGAATTGCAGCAGAAGGTGAGCTGATTGAGGATGCATATGGACATCTACAATATAACATACTCTTCAGATGGTCCTAGAACAGTGATGCTGAGCTTATTTTCTACTCACAGATCCTCGAGCAGCTACCGGACAATGTCGAGCCTTCCTCCATCGTCCTTTCCAACAAACCTATAGGCACAGGTGGCCAGGAGAGAAACTTGAGCAGTCTACAAGGGGTGTCGATAGAGAGAGTTGGGTTATCGTAAGTTTGACGTCGATACGATCTTTTGCTGCGTTCGTCGTTAACTGGGTCCGTTCAAGACATGGAGACAAGCTCTTCATCGGCTATCAGGAAAAAGGATCGCTGGCCAACGGTGCTGCCAACGGCAGTATTAAGACTTCTCAAACGGAAGCGCGTCGTCTTAATGGAGCTCCCGTGGAGGAGAAAACTATCACACTACCTCCGCAGCCCACATCACCATCCGCCCTCATTAAGAATCCCTGGGAAGTCGTCCAACAGTCACCTCTTGATGACCTGCTGGATAAGAAGGATGGAAAAATTCACCGTGGTCGAGACCAGAAGATGTGCCGGCATGGTCCCAAAGGCATGTGTGATTATTGCATGCCCCTCGAACCATACGCTCCCCAGTATCTCGAGGAAAAGAAAATCAAGCACCTATCCTTCCACTCCTACCTCCGCAAAATCAACCTTTCGACGAACAAGCCGGAACTTAAAAGCACATATATGCCGCCGCTCAGCGAACCGTACTATCGAGTGAAACGGAACTGTCCGTCGGGACATCCTCAGTGGCCAGAAGGAATCTGTACGAAGTGTCAGCCTAGCGCCATTACTCTAAAGCCCCAAGAGTTCCGAATGGTAGACCATGTTGAGTTCTCGTCTCCGGATTTGATCAACTCCCTGCTGGACTACTGGCGGAAATCTGGTTCCCAGCGGTTGGGTTTCCTTTACGGTACCTACGAGGAATACACTGAAGTCCCTCTCGGAATCAAGGCCGTGGTCCAGGCCATCTATGAACCACCACAAGTCGGCGAAATAGATGGAATCACACTACATGACTGGGCTAATGAGAAGGAAGTTGACGAAGTTGCCAGGTTATCCGGCCTCCAAAAGGTCGGGGTAATATTTACGGACTTGCTTGATGCGGGACAAGGAGACGGCACCGTCATCTGCAAGCGCCACATGGACTCTTATTTCCTTTCTTCGTTGGAAATTGCTTTCGCCTCCCGGCTACAGGCGAAACATCCCAAAGCAACGAAATGGAGCGAGACAGGCCGTTTTGGGTCTAACTTTGTCACTTGCGTGCTCAGCGGAGACGAAGATGGTGCCATTACGATCAGTGCTTATCAAGCTTCAAATTCAGCAGTCGAGATGGTGAGGGCAGATATAGTCGAGCCGTCCGCGGACCCGTCAGTGATGCTTGTCCAGTCGGAGAATGACGAGGATGAAGCCAGCAAGGTCCGATATATACCAGAGGTATTTTACCGCCGGATCAATGAATACGGCGCTAGTGTCCAAGAGAATGCGAAACCCAGTTTCCCAGTTGAATATTTGCTGGTGACTTTGACCCATGGGTTCCCCACAGAATCTTTCCCCATGTTTGTCGATAGCAATTTCCCTATCGAGAACCGCGGAGACATTGGTGAAAGCCAGGAGCTTCGCCATGTTGCGAAAAAGCTCGTCTCACACGGAGACCCCAACAGAGCCATCCGTGCAGTATCGGACTTCCACCTTCTCTGTTTCCTGCACTCGCTTGGCACGTTCAGCAAGGTAAGTAGTTGGCTGCATCTCCTGTCAATTTTTAGAGCGTGCCTTTTGACCTATATGTTAGGACGAGGAAGCACTCCTATGCCGAGTTGCTGCGACGCACGAACCCGCGGATGGGCTACAGTTGATAAATACACCCGGATGGGCGACGTTAGTTACAATACTTCAGGAGAGCGGTGAGCGGCCCCCCAAGCGCCCTTGGCCCTTCCCAGATCAAAATTCTTTGCCGTCATTTCATGGCAAAAAGCGTCACCTTTCTGCTGCGTCGAGATCCGCATCTCCATCAGACAGTGAACAACTTGCTAAGAGGTTTAAGGGAGCTAGCCTAGAGTGATCCGTGATACCCACGCCGCTACGAACATGTGCTTCGCTCCGTTCTCCGATTTAGCAGATATCGTCTCGACCCTTTTCCGGGGGAAGTGACATTTTCCTATATACAGTAAAATCGAACCAACTTTGGACAGCATCGCGGTTACACACTTCGACAATCCTCATACCCTACATGTCATGTCGAATGTTGCCTTCCCTTTCCATTGAAATCCAGTATCGGCGATCCGGAGAGATATCGACGCCATCCTCCCCGGTTATGAGGCCATTCTCCGTTTTTAGGCTGTTACTGCATATGGGCGGTGCTTGTTTCAATCTGGGCCAGCTTTGTTCCCTGGCGGTCCTAGGTGTTCTTGCCATCATGGCTCGTGCCCGTGGGAGCGTCACTTGGACAGTATTCAACAATCGAACTACTAGTCTCATGTATCTAGCGCCTCTCTAAGCCCTAATGAAAAACGGAACACTTTTGAGATCAGTAGTGCCATAAAAATACATATATTCATTATTCCTATTTAGTTATTATAAAATACGAAAGAGTATCGAGGCTCAATATGACGATATCAAAGAACGCCCATGTTGCACTATATATTACACTTGAGATGCACTGACAAACCGAATCATATCCACCCGCATTATGAAGAAAAAACGTGCATATAAAATTGGCCAGGAAAAAAAGTGATCAAGTCCCAAAGAAAATCTCAGCCATAGTTCTCATATGTGACTCCCCCCATTTTTCTCGTTTTCAAACTTCATCATCCACAGCTCTGAGCAAATCTCCCAATCTAGCCTCCATGATTTTCCGTCCATCTGATGTCTTCCACACTTCATGCGGAGCATGCTTGATTACATCCCACGCGACTAGGTTATCAGTGACTTGACCAAGGTCTTCCTGGCCCTTGGCCCATTTCTCGCTCTTGCGGACCTCGACGCCCGAGCTGATGACAACGAGGGGTGTGTCGCGGGTTTGGATGTGGCGCGCGCTGGCGATCTCACTGGCCGTCATGGATTCTGCGACGAGGTTCTCCTGAAGCTTGGCTTTGATGAAGCGGCCGCCCTGGTAGGCGCTCTGGCCAAAGACGCGGTCTTCGCGTGTGCGGCCTTTGAAGATGGCGCCGGCGAGACGGTCCAGACCGAGAGGAGAGATAATTCCACGTAGCCAGAGGAGGAAGCCACGGCCGGGTTTGCCGACTCGGGCGAGGAAGTCCTCGTGGAGGGAGTCGATGAGGAAGAGGCCTTGGACATCGCGCAGGTGACGGCTGGAGAAGATGCGGCTGTAGATGCCGCCCACGCCGGCGGAGACGAGGATCCAGGGGCCTTCTTCTCCAGCGAGGGCGAGAGCTTCAGAGAGAGCATCGGTCGCCATGCCTGCAGAGTGAGGGGAGGGTGCGTTGTCGGACCAGGCGAAACCGGGGCGATCCCAGTAGCAGTAGCGGTCGATGGTGCCGTGCTGGTAGAGCTGGTCGATCCAAGGTTGCAGGCTGTCTTCGACAGGGCCCTCACCACCCTCGACGAGGATTGTGGGTGTCTGTTTGTCTGCTTGAGCAGTGATGTTGCCCACGCATGCGACATGGACCTGGTACTTATCCCCATCGACGTAGTATTTCTTTCCTGGTGGTGCGAGACTCGCGTCCCTTGCGCGAAGGATCAATGTCGCTGTCATAAGGAGCACGATGATAGCAATAATTGCCATAATAACTGTTTCTACCAAGACGGCAATCCACTCAACAAGAGTACGGCGTGTCTCTTCACGACCAGTGAGCCGTTCTTCCTCTTCCTTCTTCCCCCAGGCCACATATCGGTTCTGCAGGATATTGTAGATCGAGATCAGGGTGGCCCAAATGACAGAGGCGATACCAACCCATCCTTCTTCGACGCGGATGCGCGGTGCGGATACGATGATAATCATGTCGATAAATAGTAGTACGGACAGAACAATGCCCCAGATTATCATCGGCCGGGACGGTACGGAGAAGAAGAGTAGTCCAATAACGATGTAGCCAACCGTCAGGCTCGTGTAGGAGAAGTCGAAGAAGCCGGATCCGCGGCTGTGCATCAATGGCGGACTAACGAAGATGGAGACCAGCAGTAACACCCACCAGACAAAGGTGATGGCGAGAAAGAAGATCGATAGGCCTCGAAGAGCTCGTACGGTCCAAAGATTGTATGGAGATACCTAAAATTGGGACAGGTTCTCAGTCACCATGTATAGAAAGAGATGCTGGGGGTTATACTTACAGCAGGATCATCAGGACTCAGATAGCCATTCCCATCTCTAGGAAGCAATCGCGTGCGCTCATCCGGCTCTGGTTCCTGAGATCTCCTTCCATAGTCTCTCGCGGGAGACTGATGGTCGTTCTCTTCTCGCGCATGCTCCCCATTCTCTGCTCTCCCTTGGTCATCTTTCTTCGAGCCCCAGAGAGAGACCATTGTGTCCCTCGGGAGTCAAAAACCCAGCACCTGATCAATTCAAGTATTTTGCGCTCAGTAAACTGACTTCCGCGGAGTTTAGAAGCAGGTGGTCGTAGGTGCAGGTGGGATTCAGAGAAAGATTGTCCCCGATCGCAACAAAAAGATAGGGTGGCCCCAGCAGGGTATAAGATCTAAGTCTTTAGCTCATCGACCGGTTCTTGCGAACTCTGGTTCGGTTCGTCTCTGTTCTCTTCTTGTTTGGCCATCAACTTGAACGGGAGATCTGCTGTGACGTCACGACAGATGAGATCATGTCACATGTCCAGAGCGACACGTGATGAGACTGTCTTGCTGGACAAAAAGATGCATTCAGAGAATCAAAGAAGTAGAGTATCCTGGTGTGAGGGAGTTTGTGGTTCAGAGAATTCTGGAGGATTGGAGAAATAATACTCAAGTCTGCTTAAAACATCAATTAAGCAGAAAGAACTCCTGTTAAAAAGGTTGTCTTACAACCATCAGTAAAGTGGGACCTCAGACCCGGATACAGAAGACAACAGCAGAACTATCGTAGAATCAACCAACAACTCTCAGCCATCTGGGGAGTATTTGGCCATTGATCTGTCATATCACTCCCTTTCACGATCACTGAGTCTAACTCGGTTCGTTGGGCCAGACCAGTGATAGAGACTCCAGTCACTGACGGACCGTGTACAAGTACTTAGCGATACTTGGCGGGGTTCATCGATTCGCATGCAGAGTGCAATCATCAGCCGATGTCGCCCTTGTCGAGAACATCGACCAGATCACTGTAGAAACACACGAGAACTATCAGCACCTATACGACGCCAATTGAGATACATAACCCATCAATACCAACAGTAAGAGTGAGCGGAGACGGCATGAGTGACCTCCAAAGGTCTTTCGCAAAGTCACGGCTTGCTCGCCTGCCGCCTGAGCCCCCGCCAATATTCGACGAGGCACAGGAGGATGCTCTCGCAGGATATCAGCGGCAGGATGGAGGACATGATGATGATTCTTCTTCTGCCTCGTCTGCTTCATCAACGGGGACGGTTGTCCCATCTCCAAGCAAGCATCTTTTTGCACGAGGAAGAGGGTAAGTATATCGATTCCCTGCAGCCCCCCTTTTCAATACTTGCAGTCGTTTCTCGAAAATATATATCTTTCTGTACTCCTTGTACTGCACATATACATATGTATATGTCCTTATTTGTCAATATCCCCCACCGTAGCAAGTTATTTCTCCCATTCATTGAAAACTTACTAATCTTTATATCTAGATCATCATCCAAACAAGGCGCAGCCTCATTAAACTGGGCAGACTATTTCACCCAGGAGCTCTCCCTGGAAGAAGATGTCGACGATCTCCATATTGTCCACCACGTCTATCTCATACCACCATCTCGATCAGCTCCCCTGTTCGTCACTCACCATGGCGCAGGCTCTTCGGGTCTCTCATTCGCCGTCTGTGCAGAGGAAATCAGAAAGATCCTCCCCGATGCCGGCATCCTCTCACTCGATGCCAGATGGCATGGAAGCACAACAGTAACCAGAAAGAGCGAACATCAAGATTCTGCTAACAGTGATGTCGAAGTTGACCTCCGCCTTGAGACCCTGAGTCGTGATCTGGTATTCATCGTGAGAGAAACGCAGAAGAAAATGGGTTGGGAGACGCTTCCCGACCTGGTTCTCGTCGGACATAGTCTTGGCGGAGCCGTGGTGGTTGATGCTGCGAAGAAAGGAGAGCTGGGGACGAAAGTACTGGCTTATGCAGTTTTGGATGTGGTCGAAGGTATCTTCCGCTAGACATAATAAGTCCCAGAGTCTCACCAAAGTACAAGTTCTACAGAACGCTAACATCGAACAGGATCTGCAATGGATGCTCTCCAGAGTATGGAAAAATACCTCATGACAAGACCAACTCGATTCCCCTCCCTCTCATCAGGAATCGAGTGGCAGTATGTCTTCCCCCGATCCACACATATATATATGACACCCATTCTAACCATGGAAACCATAGTATTCGCTCTCGTACAATCCGCAACAGCACGTCCGCACGAGTCTCCGTACCCTCTCTTCTCCTCGAAGAGGAAAGTCCCTCAGACGCATCCCGCCCCTGGGTCTGGCGAACAAACCTAGGTGCCACCAAACCCTTCTGGGAGAACTGGTTCGTCGGACTCAGCAAGAAATTCCTCGAAGCCAAGGGTGGAAAGCTCCTTCTCCTCGCTGGGACTGATCGTCTCGACAAGGAACTAATGATCGGGCAGATGCAAGGTGCGTGTGCTCCCATTCCATAATTGCCCATTCTTCCAGCACAAATATAAATATTCTGAGGACCATGACTAATTCGATAACCCACCAGGAAAATATCAACTCCAAGTCCTCCCTGACGCTGGCCACTTCATCCAAGAAGACCAACCCGCCAAGACGGCACAGATTCTAGCAGACTTCTATAAGCGCAATGATCGCAGTGCTCTCGTCCTTCCGCCCAAGGTTGGTGACATGCTCGCTTCAGCAGCTATGGCAAAGGGAGCAGGGAGTTCTGCTGCTCCCAGTGGAGTATTGAAGAAGCCGTTTCCGTAGGTGGATGTTATATTTTGTTATGAAGAGAAATTATGAAATTACGCGTGAGATTTTATGGCTACTTGATAGAAGGACGTCGTCCTGACATTGGTTACGATCTCTTCTCTGCGTTAGGGGCTCGATGGTGACTCCTGTTCTGGTTTCCATGTGAATAGAAGCCTTCTGTGTGGGAAATCTTATATTTCTCTTCTCTAGACACTGAATCGTAGTTTCGCCAGAAGAATAAAAAAAACCTGACTGCGGTCACTATAATGGGGATAGACATCTCATAAGGCCTTCTCATATCAAGTCTTCCGGTTATTGCTATTCAACACGGGGAAGTACGATATTCAGGATCAGCATTGGTATTACACGGTGCTTACGAGGTCTTATGACCCTTCAGTTCCCGGAGGAACCAAAGGGTCTGCCTCGAAGCTATCCGGTTGATAAAAATAAATACAAACAAAACCATCCGACGACGCCGCCTATCCGTGACGCCACCACAGACCAGCCCATCGCCTCCCCGTGGGAACGGGGGAAAACACAGAAAAAAACAGGACAACCAGAGAAAGAGTAAAGTTGAAGGGGCCCCCAGGGGGAGTCACCCCTGCTTAACCTGCCCCATTTAGGGGAGGTAAGCACCGCCGGCCACGATCAAGTTCATGTTTGTGAACTTGACCTTGTACACAGGGCTTTTCTTGGTGGGAAAAGCACTGATCTGGTCAGGAGTGACCACGACATCCTTGCCCTTCTTCTTGTTGGCACCTGGGCCAACAGAGGCGGAGGGCTGCGCTCCCGCGGCGGAAGCATTGCCGGCATCGATCTTGGTGCCCGCTCCGCCCTCGCCGACGACCCGTCCTTGGGTCGCCGCAGGGTCCTGAGCGGGACCGGCAACGTCCCACACGCGGACAGTCCCGTCCGCACCACCGGAGACAAGAACGGTGGACTCGGCGCTCCAGCTCAGTGACCAGATGCCCCCCTTGCCATGGCCGCGCATGCGCTTGAGCTGGCGACCCGGAGCGAGATCCCAGAGGATGATAGAACCCTGGTCGTCGGCAGATGCCAGTATCTTTCCGTTCTTGCTGCAAGCGAGGGCGGTGATATTTCCAGTATGGCCGGTGAACATGCGGACAGCATTGCCAGTGGTCACAGCCCACATACGGACGGTGCGATCACAGCTTCCAGTGAAGATATAGGCAGAGTTGGGGTGGAAACAGACGCAGTCAACATCTTGATCATGTCCGGCGAAGATACGTTGCTGACGGATACGGTCAGTGGCCCAGAGACGCGCGGTTTTGTCGTGGCCGCCAGAGACGAAGTAGTAACCGTAGGGTCCCCAGGAAAGGTCCCAAACTGGATGGTCATGGCCCTTGTAGACAACCATGCACTGCCAGAGATCCAAAGACCACAGTCTGATAGTCTTGTCCGCGGAGGAAGAAAGTAGGAAGCGAACGTTGGTGGGAGCAAGTGAACCGTCAGCAGGAGTAGCAGAGGGAGCAAAGGCGACAGCGTAGATAGGTCCAGAGTGGCCAATCAGACGGTGCGAGTTCGCAAGTGGTTTGTCGTCAATGCCTTCGTGAGTGGGCTTGATTTTCTGTCCGTCAAGACTCCAGACACGGATGTACGATTCCTGCATACCGGCAGCAACGAGCATATTGTCATCCGAGAAGTCGAGACAGGTAATCCTAATATCAGGTTAGAACAAGCCTTTGCGTCGCGAAATGGAAGGAGTGCTTACCCGTCGTAAGTATTGTGGAAGGTGAACATGCAAACGCTGACAGCAGGACCAACTCCACCGGTACGGCCTTCGATCTTGAATCTGTCGCGGTTCTCCTTGACCTTCTGCACCTCCATTGCAACATCACGAGCAGTAGAAGGAGGGTAAGGAATCTCGGCACGAGTTGGAGCATCTTCATCCTCTTCTTTCTTGATCATCTGATCGTACTCCTGAACCAGGGTGTTGCGGCCAGCAGCAGGAGGATTTTTAGCATCTTCATCGGCAAGTTCGCCCCTCACATCTTCTTCGAGTTGAGAATCAGGAGGGAGCTTCCCCAGTTTGAGACGAGGGAGAGTTCCAGTCATAGCGGGATTATCTCCAGTGTAAGCAGAGCCGGGATGGTGGCCAGGAATACCTTCATCCTCGAGCGGGAAGGTCTGTGCGCCAGCAGACTTTCCAAGCATAGCAGCAAAGCTGAAGCGGTCATCCGCAGTACGTTCCTTGGTGATGATGGTGCAGTAGCTGCTAAGGATAGCAGACATAACAGAACCGCCTTCCTTCTGCTTGTTTTCCAAGAACTGCATAAGGTTGGAAAAGGCAGGATTGCTCAGTATCAAGCGATACTTGTTGCCACGATATATCTTAGCAACCGAGTTGTCCTGAACGTGTTCCGGAAGGCTGATAGGCTCAAGAGCACGGATATCTTCATTGTGTTCAGGGAGGAAGAGATTCTTGTTGCTAGCGAAGAACTGCTTGGCATCCTGGGGGTAGAAGGAAGTAACAAGGTTCAAGAAAGAGTAGACAAACAGCGGCCACATGACGCGTCTCAATTCCGGCTACATCCTGTTAGTGTGCGGAACTTGAGGTTTAAAACAGACAACATACCTTGTAGAGGTCGAGGTTGTCCTCAACCCAGCTTTTGAGCAATTCTAGTTGTATATAAGCACAGGACTTTGGAGACAAGGGCCAGATATCACTTACCAAAGCCAGCTCGATACTTTGGGCGCGCATCCTCGCCCAAAGGAGGAAGAGGGCGGCCATCAATCTCCTGGTTTGCGGATTCCATGCGCAACATGGCTTCAGTGCGACTGTATCCCTTTTTGGCAAGGTAGTCGATGACCTGGTGAGAGAGAGTGAGCGTCAGTGAGTTGTTGAAGGTGAAGAGTTTGTTTGTGTTCGTGTTGAGAACAAGACAAGCAATAGACAGTAGGACGGGGAAGACAGTAGACACCAGTGCGGCAAAAACAGCATAAAACACAGCGCCAGCATCAAAGAAGGACAAATAAGCACACAGATATCACACACTCTGTCATTCAGTCTTGAAGCAGTTCCTTGCACAGGAGAATTTCCCTCAGGTGACTGAATAACCGGTTCACCAGTTGTAGTAGGGAAAGCTTCCTCGTCGTCTGGACGTGGGAGAATGGGGCGTTGGAAGCATGAAGGTGGATATCCCTCTGGAAGTGGTTCGTCGTCGACACGAATTGTAGGATAAGTGACAGGAGACTTCGGGCGACGGCGACGTTTGGTTCTTTTTCTAGCCCGCTCAACGGGAACAGGAAAGTTCTCGAGGCCAAAAACATCAGACGCGATGGAGTTGTGCACCGGAGCGAGTGTAGCTTCGGACGACGCAGCCTGAAGAGGCGCGAGTTGAGGTGGCGCAGCTTGAGTCACTCCAGATGCAGATTGAGACCCGGAAGCAGATTCCTTCTTAGAAGGAGTAGAAGAATCATCACCAGGAGTCACTGCCAACCCGCTAGGAGACGTCAATGAAGCACTTGCTTCAGAGGTTTTAGCAGGAGAATTGTCTTGCTGAATGGCCAAGGCCAGATATTCTCGAGCTTGTCTCTGTTCAGTGAGTGCTCTGAGTTCATCCTGAGCAGAATCCCTAGTCTGGTCAAGGCGTCTGTAACGGAATCCATCCTCTCTGGAAGGACTAGCCAAGGCCAGGGGGAAATCTTCCTCAGACGCAACAGCTATTTCAGGGAGACCTTCGAGGTTGTGTGCAGACTCGTATATCTCAAAGTCATTCAACGTCGAAGCAGACTGTTGACGACTGTCGGATTTGGTAGTTGTCTCGTCACTGGTGACAGCAGGAGCTTCGGTCACGGTAGCATCTCCAGGATTCTCAGCTGCTGCAACGCTAGGAGCCGGCTGCTCGTTTCCTTGAGCATCAGGAGAGACCTGACGATCCGTGTGTTTAGGCTTGCGTCTAGATCTGGCCTTTGAGCCAGACTTCGAAGCACGACCACTCTTCCTCGTCATTTTGCTTGTGATGTATGCAAGATAACGCGTCTGACAACGACGGAGATGATTGTTTTTGAGAGGAGGGGAGAGCACAACAAAGCAGGCAACACCATGTTATAGCAACAATCGGCGCTAGCGTTGTTCCGGATATCATATGGGGCATACAACGGAGTTTGCCGTGAAATAGCCGATAGAAATAACACATAGCCCAGGGCGGTGAATCTCTATATCCTTCTCGATGTATAGTGTGAACAAAAGCAGTTGCATGAACTCCAGGCTCACGGTCCAGCTCGGCCATATTATAGCAGGTAGGGACAGTGCCACCATAACGGCATTGATAATGAGAACCATTCAGGTCAGGCGTCTCATTATCTGGTTTAATTCAAAGGTCCTTCTCTTTACCCAAGCTTGGAGCCACCATGATATCCCATTCCAAGTATACCAGAAGAGCACAGACAGAATGCAACAGAATAAACGAACAAATTCAACAAAAGGACATGACCGAAAACTCAAGACTCAAACATAATAAGCAAGAAGAAAAGGAGGCAATGAAAAGAACAACCTGCAAGACATATCTCCACTTACTATCTGATTAAGGTTCTGCTGAGACATAACTCCGGTTGAGCCTGTCGCTGGACCAGGTGTACCACCGCCAACCTGAGGAGAAGGCATCGGTTGCTGAGGAGGCATGGGCATACCACCTCCGGGCCCAATACTTCCACTGCGCGGTGCAGGGCTCGGGGCCCCTCCTGGCGCAGACATATTGGCTGTTAAGTCCTATCAATATCTGGATTTTTCAGGATGGTCCCATGTAAATAGACGCAAAGATGTGTATTCCTGGATCAGGAGGATTTAAGAGCGCAGTTGCATCAGGAGTGAAGAAATATGAAAAGGGAAAAAGGACAATGAAGATGCGGAGTGGAAAGAGTTCCTTCTGATATTGAACTATCGCCTTTCGGGCTAGCATGACCCGCTTATATAAGCGGTAGCTTTCCCCAGCTCTTCACGTGATTCCGTACCTTACTCCGTCGTCAGGGAAGGTCAAGAAACATCGCGACGACTCAATTTCGACTTGTGTGGCTTATATCGTGTCTGTAACTGCTGGTATACAAATTATCGTTATAATGGATTCCCAGAATCCAGACCAGACCTTTACGGCAGCGGATCGCATTCGACAGTTGAATGAAATCGACAAGGTATGTCTCAAGCCCAACATTGAAAAGCAATATGCGAACCCCACTAACAGCAGAATCTCAGGATGTGACTAAACTGATTCACTCTGCTGGTATGGCAATCCAATCTTTGACAAATACGCGATCGCGCGAATCTGAGTCGACGGACAATTCTCTCGACTCGCACAAAGCCGCATTCAAAGCCGCGACTTCGCAATACTTTGCGCTCCTTTCTTCAATCGATGTCCGGTTGAGACGTCAAGTCTACGCTTTGGAAGAAGCTTCAATTCTTGCGCCCGAGCCTACGTCCAGAACAGCAGATGCAGCGGGTGGCGCCGGTGGAGCAGCTACCTCCGCGAACCCGCTTGAGATCAGCTGGTTGAATAGCAGGAAAGACACTGTTGGGAAGGACAAGGAAGCTGAATTGTGGGCTGCGGCAAAGGAATTTGTGTCGCAGATTCAGAAAGGAAAAGCCCCCGGCACGGCAGATGACGATACCAAGATGGAGGTCGACTGAGTCCGCGCAGCGATCAGACAGCCTTTTAGCAAGGACCTACCTGCCTAATACGCGGCATCCTTCTTCACTCAGAGAAGATGAACAAGCATCTTATATCCTGATCACATGCCGCATGTCACGGTTTCGAGGTAGAGAGAGTCTCGGCCTGAAGTAGCATGGGTATAGGAGAAAAGATCCAAAAACTCGAAGCCATATTTTCTCAAAGCAACGGCCCATAGAAGCTTGCGGTGCCCCTGCAGAGTATATCTGCTTTTTATTCGCGGCACATTACAGACCAGAGATCTACACGGTCTAGATACGATTTCCCTGCATGACAGGATTCTCAATCTCCTGCAGCTACAGTGCCTACGGGCTCCTCTGCTTTCACGCCGACCTTGACTAGCTATCAAGGCATCTGGCAACATATTTCACGAGACGTTGCATTGGGAATAGATAAAGCTTTGGACAGTTAGATTTGCCAAGTGCTTTTCCTCGTGGGCTACCTTGGAACTGGAACATATGAACGAATTATCAGAACGATAATCTTAGTACATCAGAAACAAAAACGAGCACGAGCAAGAGGATATCAAAAATAGTCATCTTAGCCAGCCGAATATCACAATTAGATATTACCGTATCCAGCTCTCTTCCGATAACTTTCCCTAGGAAATAATGAAAAATAAAAATAAATAAATAGAAAGCGCATTCTCCCATGATACCGTTATAAGACGCGAATACAGAGAAGCAATTTTAAACTCGAATCCGCTCAAAAAGGAGACGGCCACCACTGATACCCTTAGGAATTCACTGCCCTACGGACGTGTGAGGAGTGTCTCGGGGACAATACCCGGGCTTATTATTTCGCTATCTTGTTGACCCATTATACTAAGATCCTCTGTAGTCCTCGGAGACGTGAGGGTACTTGACGGAGAGACAAATCCAGATGCCGTGCCATGGGTCATTGTAAAATAGCACTCAGGGTTAGCGAACGGAGAAGGCAGAGGCTGAATCTCTATAGGAGTCGCCATTCCGTCGATGCGGGAGAGTAGAACGGGTAGATATCGCGAGGACCCTCCTGGAAGACGTGAAAGAAGAGAGCACAATCGGTTGAGGTACGTTTTTGGCATGTCAGAAATGGCCGCTGCTGAGGAATTCGTGGGTGTACAGGCTATGACGTCCATTAGACTGCAAGCAATGTCAAATAGTTTCTCTGTCTGGTAAATGTCAGAAACTGATCGAAATACCGAAAGCGGAAATCTTACTAGCCCACTACCATGAATACTCATCGATCGTAGAGCAATATCTGACGTGCCTTCAATGAGGTCCCCGGCAATATCAACAGGATACGTGAATCTCATTGCGGGATGAGATGAAGAGGACGATAAGAAGCCGCCGGCCATCGACACACGCCATACTACTAAGCGGAGCCATTGTTGAGAGACCTTAATATCTGCTACCTGAGATTCAGTTCCAGATAGTTTTTCTGGAAGGACGTCTGTCAATTGCTGCTGTAGCTGTGACAGCCACTGCGCCGTGCAAGAAGTCTTGGTCTGATTCCATAGGCCCACAAAGTCATCGTCAAAGTGGCGAAAGAGGTTGACGCGTAGAGCCAAAGCAGATATAGCAGAGAAGTCACTTGAGTCTTCATATACCGTTGGTAGTGTCAGCTTAGGATGCAGCGTGAGGCTTCGATGCTTTTGAAGTGCATACGATCTATACCTAATGGTTAGTGGTACAGTGGAGGATAGGTTCATTATAGATAAATAGACCTCTCTGTTATGAATATCATCCAAAATAATCGTCTTTCCTTTATCCCCGGAGTTGTATTTGTTGACAGGTAATACGACTCTTCGTCCATCCCAATAATCTCTGCTAGAGTGGCAGCTTCCCTGAGATAGAACCACGCAGTGCTATGTTTATCCAGACAGAAGCAGCAACCAAAAAGCAAGAAAGCTGTTACAACTGCATCAGGATTCGGGCGTTCGACGAATGAACTCAATTTCCGTATCCGGACGGCTTCCTCAAATGTAGCTTTACCGAGAATCTGGCCTTCTTGAGCCGTTAACCGTGAACCTCCTGAAGAATCATCATCGTTCACTCTAAGCCCTGGCTGAGTTAGCACGAAGGCGCAAAGAGACGTCACAAGACAGTAGTTATCGATAGATGTAGACATATTCTTCGCCCTATTCAGCAAAGCTCCCTTCTCGAATATCGGGATTGTAGGATATAGCTCGACGAAGAAGCTTTCAATGCACCTGCTTACAAGCTGCTGGTCAACTATCTCCGATTTGTGCGAAGATGGTGGCGAAAGTGGTGGTGTTACGGTATCGAAGCCGTCCACATATCCTCCAGTATTTGCATTATCTCGCAGTTGTGTCTCCCTCAACTCGGATATGACCTTTGCCCGGTTTCCTTTTGGTCCTTTCTTCTGAGGAACGGCGTTGTACGTACAGGTCAACGAAGCATGTCCACAATTCCAGCATGGCTGGCCTCCCACACAACGTATCTTCCTTCGATGGCAAGCGTCACAAGCGCGTTTCGCAGACATCACTTCTATAGAGCACTTGCCTTCAACGAGAGATAAAAGTGATTTTAGTCATCCGACAGCGTACCTCCATAGACCTATATCTAAGCCAGTGATATTGTGATTGAACCTGCGGTGGGGGATAATAAGCACGGTAGTCTCCGATGAGTTCATCGAACAACTGGTGCCTTAAATAAATAGAGCTCGTTCAAGAGACATTCGCCAAGGGAAGGCCAATTGATGGTGTCTGGTCCCTGGTTTACCACACAACACCGCAGTGAGTACCTTTGCAGAGCCTAATCAAGGCCAGCACATACGATAATAAAGGATCGAGAAGTGGATCTAGGCCTCGAAAGATAACCACGATTAAGGCCAGGCATGACGCAGGCGGAGAAAATTCACGGGGTTATGCAATTCGACTTGGTAGCAGCCTGAAATTTGACCTGCAGTGGTATTTGCGCTTTGTTCTCAAGTCTCGATAGTTCTAAGAGATATCGACCAATGAACAAACCCGAGGATAAATCGGCTGGTGATCGAAGCCTAGCTTGAAGTACCTGGGTCTCATTATTGGCCATGGAGGCGCATCGCTGCTACTTCGAGAGACATGCAGTCTAATCTATGCTGGAACCCGCGACCTGAATCGAAAACCAGGGTATACTTATTCGACACGAGGCTCGGTGTTCGCATCGCAAAAGCACCCGCAGGGCTGACACTGCATCAAGGAATCAGTTCACGGGTTAATTCAGAACTAAGGACGAGTCCGTGCGTTCTCGCGTCGAATACAAGAAGCCTTCGGACGATTCGAGTGATCTTCAAGTGTCAAATATAGCAGCTTAGAGCTCGTGGGATCTGTTTCGTCATTTGCACCCGGAAGGCTGGTCTAAACCCAACGGTGTCATCCACATGTGTTCACAGAAAATCCGGTCCGGCGGTTCCGTTATGGTTTAACAAGATGCTGGTCTCTAATCGCAAGACCATTGGATATGCGAAATCTTGGTGTTTCCAAGCCTCGCATAGAGAAAGGCCTGTGACGGGATCTAATTGGATGCGGATCGCGAGATTTATAATGCACTTAAAACCGGTAGTGTGAAAGGGAGAACAAAGAGAGGCTGTGTCTCCCCAACCGAGAAGATAGAACAAGAGCAAGGCGATTGCAGATAGGCGTCAATGGGCAGAAAAGGGATACATGGAGCAAGTTCCCGATCTAGACTCCTCAGATTCAAGGGTTATGCTGTTCAATGGTAGTCCTTTAAAAATGGCCCAGAATCATGAACGATGGGCCACGTCAACGCGAACAATCAAGACATGCCAGGGTCGGCAGCGTTGGGCTGCTTCAACTCAACCTGGAAGGCTCTACTGAAAGCAAGGAATCTTTCATATCCAGTCATTGGACTGCAAAGGTGAGCGTGACCTGCATCCTGGGGTAACGACGGTTGCTTGTAAGCACTATGCAGTTAGACATTCTTCACGAGGACAACCTGGCCACTACACCAAGAACATTGCGGTGAGCACATAATTACTTAAAGAATAGGAGCCTCCCCGACTCTATACAAATAATATGCGTCGATATTGATTCGAACGGCCTTAACGTTCTAATGGGTATGGACATTGATAAGACATGCTTGCTCTCTTATACTACCTCTTCATAGAGTTGATCATTTCCCTGTGAGTCGCTCTCTCACGGGACGTCTCCGATAAGGGTGCCAGACCTGTAGAGAGGTTAGCAAGGCAAAGATACATGACTTGCGCATTGGGAGTGCGTTGACTTACTTCGCAGGTCGCCGACAACGTCCTTTGCTTTTCCGAAATAAACCTCCTCTGCAAATCACGAGGCAAATCAGCAACTGACTGGACAATTGACCTTACACAAGATCCATTGACCGTCCCAAGGTATAGACAGTAAACGCAAGGAGACTTACGTAGCAAGTTTCTCATCTTCAACTCCATATCTTCAACTAGTCTGCCAACATTGGCGACATGGCTGGCGTCCGACTCGACAGGAAGGTCTGCTTCCACCTGTCTGGTCATGTTTCCACTAAGATCCATCTCTCCAAGCGCATCCGTTTCGCTGGCTAGGTGCAGGATGACGGTACTTGTAAGCTTGTAATGGGACATGCGCGCGCGATCGGTCGCCTCGAAGACATGGATGCTGTCCCATGCTCCGGAACTCTTGGAACCGGGAGTGACCGCTGGCGTCTCCGTCAGTATACAGCACATATTATGATCGATAATCATAGCAGCAAGAGATAGCAACCTTTCTTAAGCAATACGACCCCTGCGAAGCCGTCATCCAGATCCCAGAAATAGACGCTGCCGACTCCGCCCTCATAGTACAGCTCGCGGTACACGTCAAAAGCCTCATTCGCAGCAACCTCCAATTTCCTGACCCTCTCACTGGGCACAGTTCCATCCTCGATTGGGGGATCGAATTCGTTACTCCATGGCGACCGGTAGCTATCACCGTCACGGTTGTAGTCGCAGAGTAGATAATCGCGGTTGGACTTAGCACATCGTCGAATTTCGAGCGGCTGGTCGACAGAGGCAAGGAGGTCCTCTGTCAAGTCTGGAACAATAGTAGTGATTGCCTGCAGATTGCGCTTGGTATCACGCGGGGATAGGCGGCGGAGGAGGTCCCTGGCATGCGGTTGTTATGGTCAGCGGCGGTCAGGATGCGGGGTTGAGGTCGATGATGTGCTTCTGGGAGATCTTCCGAAGAGAAGATGGCATCTAGGGAGTATCAGGAGCAGGAGAGGCGGGTACTCACAGAGCACTGTCGAATTGTGCGTCAGCCATGATGGTTGATGTTGGGAGAAGCTGGTTCTCTTGAAACTCGGAGATGGACTCGCGGCGTGAAGTTGGCGGAGCATCTAAGTATGGGGCGTGCGCGGGACACGGTCGATGCCGTGGCCCGTTCAGACACCACCCACCAACGCACTGGGAGGTTCACCTACGGCACAACTACAGGGCTAAGACAGATCACTAATATGCAAAAAGGAAATAGTCTAGTTCTCATGGACGTCAATAATCTAGAAAGGGGGTATCAGAACAATTTCAGTCCGTTCTATCACAACGTGCAGTATCAAAAAGTGCCCAATAGTCCAACTTGAGCTCAGCCGAGCAACCTATGCATAGACGAACTGCCATATCCAAGATGCCAATACTCCAAGCCCGTTTATAAATCATTCATCGCTATCATCATCTGCAATGCGTCTAGCTCGTTTCCTAGGATGTCGTGCATCAGTGCTTTTACCAACAACAGTACTTATATCTGGAAGTTCCAGGTTCATCTCCATGTCGTCCATATCACTCAATTGGGACGCATAGAACGGTTTGGAGGCCTTGTCTTCGGGCTGAAATGGAGAACACATCAAAGGAGACGATCGAGGTGAATTTCCACCTGTGAAATCCAAGTCACGAATACCGTTATCACTAAGCCGAATTGGCGTATCCATGGTAGTGCTTGCGGATTCGTCATGCAGATTTTCGGGAGGAGTATCTTCACTTCTTCGTGAAAGTTGGTGTCTGGAGGCTGCCTTCCTTTCCAGATCGATTATCTTTCTATAACGATCTTCGCAGTTCATGAGGACCTCCCCCATCTTCCGAAACGTCCCGATCATCCGGCGAGTCATCGAACCATGCTGAACAGATTTTGTCGGTCTGGGTTCACGCTGCAGATGAGGGAAAGCATCGTTCCTGGGACGTTGGATAAACTGTGGTGTTGTCCCGCCTACATTGCAGTACCGGAGCTCTAATTCTCGTTGTTCTGATGGCGTAAGCAAAACTTCGTCGAGAGAAGGCACATTGACAGGTTCCGGAGTGGGAGTACGAACGACACGAGTCCATTTCTTTATTCCTGTTGATTCCCTCCTGGCTCCGTTGGAGTTCAAACTGGATGCCTTCGTGAAGCCTGTCTCCACGTCATCGGGCATATGGAATTTCTTTGGAGGACGCTTCGGGGGTCTGGCCCTCTTCTTTGGCTCTGGCAGATCCTGCTGAGAGTTCTCAGGAGGAATATCAATTTGCCGTTTATCAACTGCAGGTTTTGCATCTCGTGGCAGGATTCGGGGAGAGATGTCGTCGTGAAAAGTAAAACGCGTGCCACTGGCAATGAGTTGCTGCATCTTTTCATAGTTGTCCTTCGCCTTGATGTAAGACTCCTCTTCCTTGCCCTTCATGAGGAGCAAGACGATATTACCTGCACGTTTTCTCCCAGTACGTCCCATTCGCTGCAGCATCCTAATTGGCGAGGCAGACGAATCGTAACATACAATGAGATCGACTTCACCAATATCCAAACCCTCTTCACCGATAGAGGTCGCAACTATAGTGTTGTAGACACCCTTCTTGAATTTCTCAACGATATTCAACTGAGTCTTCTGGTCCATTCCTTCCGACCCCTTGGCACTAGCCTGCCCAACGAAGACATGCGGTCGTATTAAAGGCTCGTGTCTCTTCAGCACCCTCGTAACTTCCTCAGCACTATCCCGAAAATGCACAAAGATCATGATTCGTGTCTTCGAAGCAGGTTGGTCATCATCAGTGCCAGTGCCTTCTCCTCTGTCCATAAAGTGGTTGAGGACGACCTGCCTTAAATGTTCCAACTTAGGGTGGCCAATAAACTCCTCATTGCTGGTCCAGAGTTGTAGATGGCGCACAAGCTTTTTGAAATTGTCATCCTGGACAATCTGCCGCTGGTACTTTCCACCTTTCTTCTCATCAACCCCTGATTGAAAGTTGACAAGATTACGGTAGAATGGCACGATTCCGTGATACTTGAGCAGGTCTATGCCATGGGCAAGACTGGCTAGAACGGTGAATATTGCGTTTATCTTCCCCTTCAAGCCGAAGCTCGCGTTTCTTCCAGCATCGGAAGCCATCCATTGCTGCCTTGCTTTTGTCAGACCATATGCTGTGAGCATCATCGGATCTCTTCCCCAATAAGCATTCAGCTGGCGTAGTTGATCAACAGCGGGCTGTAGCGCCTTTGAAAAGAGATCCATGCAAAAGAGCATCTCTTCCGAGTATTCGAAAACCTCTGTCTCGACATTCCGTGAATGAACATATTCTCGAATATCGAGGGACTGCTCAGTGCGGATCTCCACCCGCGCAATGTCTAGCCCATCAATGACCGCCTGGACAGCCTCAACAGTTGAACCCGGGGTTGCGGTCAGAGCAAGAACCCTGAAACTGCTATTAAACCGCCGTAGAAACTTCACCACTTCTACATAGGCATATCCTCCAGTGGCACGATGTGCCTCGTCGACTACCAGCAAGACTATCCGCTTGGGATCCGCTATGCCCGTTTTCAAGTCGTTGACCAACGTCTGCGGCGTCATAAAGAAGACCCGCTTATTCTGCCACTCCTCAGCGCGGATGCCAGGCGCAGCATTTCCAGTAAGCATCGTCGTCTGAGAGCGAGGGATGCCCGCGATTCCAAAGCAGGCACTGACTTGCTGGGAAACCAATGGTTTTGTCGGTGCGACGAAGACAATCTGTGCATCCTTGGTCCACCGGAACCAGTTCAGCATGACTGTTGCTGCGATAAAGGTTTTACCAAGACCGGTGGGTAGTGCCACCAACAAGTTATAGAACAACCCTTTCTGAGCAATATTGAACTGGTAGTCTCGTATCTTTCCCAAATTGGTCGGATAAACCCAAGTCCCCAGCGCACTCTGATTCAGCTTATGATGCGTAGGAGGCTCATTCTTGTCTGCAGGAAACAAGGCCTGGGTTGAGGGCTGTAAGGATGAACTCGTATCGGGTGCAACCATACCAAACAGAGTTGATTGGCGGAGATTTGTCCTGTGTAGATTCGGATTAGGCCTTGTGAACTGGCTTGCGGTAGTAACCGGATGCGCTGGCGGTCCAGGACGGGGAGATAATGATGGAGAAGAATCAAATGCATCTTCAGGTATATCGTCAAAATCGAACGAATCTGCATCCGGAGGTTCTTGTCGCGCTTGGGTCTCGCGTTGAGCGTTACTTGAGAAAGAGACATTGCCTGTATTCGAACTCTCGGCACGGAACGATTCTAAAGACGCAGCTATCGCGGCTCGCAGATCGCCGTCGTCTGTATTTTGGCAGCTTCTTGACTCGTCCCCAACTACATCCGCAGTTTCTGGAGGAGGATCAGGAGCTGGCTTCTTCCAGCGCGGTCCACGTATCTTGGAAGGACTCGAATAAGGTTGTGTCAACTGGGTGACAAATGTATTTTCTCGGTTGTTGCTATTTTTTGGAACAAAAACCTTATACTTCGACTTGACCTCCTCTGGACTGTCGCTTTCGTAGTGCTCTGACGATCGTCTGCGAGGCGGTGATGGGAGATCGTGATCGATAAAGGAGCTGGATTCCACATCGGACTCATTCCTTATTTGTGAGGGAGACGCATTGTTCTCTTCCTGAGCAAGACGCCCAGCGCTCAGCCGTTGGCGTTTAGTCGGTCGAGGAGAGTCGAGATCGCTGGCCGTCGCAGTCGAGTTAAATGCGCCCGCCTGCGTTGCGGCGACCAGCAAATCATCATCGTTCAAATCGCTGTACTCATCATCGTCATCATCGATGAAGGACATGACTGAACGAACCTCCTTGAGGCGGCCAGTCCAGACTGCCCGATTGTTGTCGCCCTCCCAAGTAATCAATTAATTTCTCGTAGTTATCCGTCGCGATCGTCACGCGTTGCAGCGATGCGCGATATCATGTGACTTCTCCGGATCTTCATCTGAGTTTGAGTTGTTTGTCTGCAGCTCAGACTCGGAACTGGAACTTCAGACTCAAGACTCTTCTCGCTTCTCCGCACTTTTCAGGAGCTAACAATCTTCCCAAGTGGGCGAGAGAAAGTACTAGACAGCGCTAGAGTGGAGCTACGAGATCGATCTGCTATTATTATGCTCAGTTTGAAAAGTGTTCCCGCTCGTCCACCCCGGTCATCTATTGATCTTCAAATGTTGCGGTCAGTAAGTGTGGTGATGTTCGAGAGGCATTTTCTTCTATAGGCCTGCGGAGGGACTGATTGACAGGCAAAAACAAAGAGAAGGGCAAAACAGCGCGAGATGTTCAGAGGCCGGCTAACCCTAGACATGTTCTATTATTGACTACTATCGACCCAGAGGCGGGATCAGAGAGATGTGTAACCTTGGAAAACCTTGGAAAGCCTCAAACGGACGATTGGCGAATCAATACGCCGCATCGCAGGCTTAGTATCCATGCCAACCGTGACACGTCGCGAATGAAATCGACTGCTGGCGGAACGAGTCTATGCTAGATTTAGTCCAGCTCCAGGAATAACCATGCGCGCGAGTACCTTAAATACGACCCAGGAGACTCACTTCCCCCGGATGTTGTTTCTGCTTCTCGACCAGAAGAATCTTTAGATCGTTGCTCTGCTGCTGTTGTTCTCGTTCGTTTCGACGCGATATACGGTCACTCGTTTTCAGAGGGTCAAGACTTTCTAGATAACTACATAATACCTAGTTCTGTTTGCTGCTTCTTTCAACCATCACAATGAAGTTCAACCTCTTCGTTCTCTCCGGTCTCCTGGCCCTCGCTGCTGCCCAGGACAGCACCAGCACTTCTGCTACTTCTGCTGCTTCTGCGTCTGCTTCCCTGTCCCCTGAGGCAAAATGTGCCGCCAAGTGTAAGTCCATCTATAGTCCTCTATGATGCTACACGAGTTCCTAACAGCTTCTCTCCAGGTGGTAACACCGACATCTGCTGCAAGGCTCAGTGCTACAAGGTCCCTTGCCCCAACGATACCATGGCCAACGACACCACTGCCTGTGCTGCTGCCTGCCCTCAGGGCAGCGGTACTCCCTCTGACACTGAGAAGTACGCGAAGTGCCAGCAGAGCTGCTACAGCTCTCTGTTCTTCCCTGCTACTGTCAGTGGAGGTTCCTCCAACGGACAGGCTACTGGCGCCAGCACTACTGGTAGCGGAGCCTACGTTGCCAACACTGGTATGTCGAGTTCTAAATAGCTTTCCCACCTTCAGTACATGGACCAACTAACCCATTGTCCAGCTACTGGTACCCAGGCTCAGGCCACCGGCACCAGCTCTTCTGACTCCAGCTCCAAGTCCGGCTCCAAGTCCGGCTCTGGCACCAGCTCTGCCTCTAGCAGCAAGTCCACCTCCAACGCTGCCGACCATCTCCAGCTGGGCGTTTCTGCCGCTGGTCTCATGGCTGTTGTTGCGGCCGCCATGGCCCTGTAAATGGCGCCTGACTAATCAATATCTTGACGCTAAGAATACGATAATGCTCACTACTTGACCTGGACATCCAGGAACACGAAAACGATTTGAAAACATGGATACCAAAAAGGGCTCTACGGTTTAATTTCTCTTCTATTGTCTTTCTATTCTGTCATAACTGGAAAGTTTTCATCTTTGGCACGTCAGAGCCATGTAACAATAACTCAGATTGACAACCTGCATAGCCATAATAATCACATGGGATTGCATCCTATCTACTTACAAGCACTACTCCATCTCCTGTGTAGGATACTGTAGGATATCCTCTTCTAAAAGAAGTAACCCACTCGCCCATCCCCCACAACCCCAGGACATGTCACTGCATGGCATGTACGAAGTAACTGTCATTTCCACAGACGTTAGAGCGCACATTCTTCGTTTCAAACACCAGATCAACATTTCCCAAACAATGCCACCTCTGCAGAATTCTAGGCACATACCGCGGGAAGCTCCCTTCTCTCTACAGGGTGATGATCTTCACACTTGGCAACAAAAATCCCTTGAAACGGAACCATGATTAATTAGTAGTATTAATATTAAATTGCCTCAGGGGTTAATTAGCTATTATTACTAACGAACGCCACTTAACAATATCATTAAAACCGCGCAGGGTAGTTACTAGGTAGAGTGAATTTCACTCAGCGTTGGGCGCATCCCTTGCTGGTTCATGTGTCGATCGACCGAGGGATGTGGAGCCGGGGAACCGAACAGAGAAAAAGAACGCGTTCGCGTCGTGGGGAGAGAGAATGACTTCATTTCTTTGAGCTTATCGAGGATAAAATTGTAGACTATCGATTAGCATTGTTCGAATGCATGTTGTGTCTTTTAGATCGTCGGGGGATCGTCAGGAACAGCATACATATGATTAATTATTATATTCCGTGTGTGTACTGTCAGTTTTTATTTAGCTTGGACTAGTTAACACTCTATCTTATCGATATGTTGCTCGAAAGTTTCCATATCTAGAAGTTTTCAAAGTATCGATCTTACACTTCGATTTTGACATCAACGTTCCTCTCTGAGTGCATAAGGAATACTACTCTCACCACACCACACCAGAGCAAGGAAAGAAAAAATGACTACATCCACCGACTCCCTCATCTTATCCATGACCACCTTCGTAACGGACTACATGTCCGGCCACGACCCCTCCCACAACCCCGCCCACATCCACCGCGTGGTGCAACTCGCCCAAACGATCCTCGAAGCTGAACGCGCCCTATCACCTTCTACAGCGTACGACTCGACCGTCGTCACGCTCGCCGCTCTGCTGCACGATATCGGAGATCGGAAATACCTGCCGGTACCCCCTGCCTCCAACGCCGATATCAATGGCGCCAATCCCAGTCCCAATCTCAACCCCCAAACCATGGTCGAACAGGCCCTCATCTCCGCTGGGGCGGACGCCTCGCTCGCCGCGCGTGTGCAGACTATCGTCTCGAATGTATCCTATACTCACGAGAAGAAGAATCCAGAGCAAGTCCGCCGTCTGATTGACGAGGAAGGGTACAAGGAACTCGCGATCGTGCAGGATGCGGACCGGCTCGATGCGCTCGGGGCCGTGGGGATTGGGCGCTGCTTCACGTTCCTGGGGGCGCAGGGAAAGAAGCACGTCGCGCCTGGGGGAGAATGGGTGATGGATGGGGCGATTGAGCATTTCGTGGAGAAGTTGGAAAAGCTGGAGGGGATGATGAAGACGGAGACAGGTAAGAAGATGGCCAGGGTGAGGACAGAGAGGTTGCGTATTTTTAGGACGTGGTGGGAGGAAGAGACAGGGTTTAAGGTCGAGGAATGATGAGGTGGATGGGCTGGGATCGAGGAAAGACCAAATATAGAGAGCTCTGTAGATGTTGTCCTAGTTTTAAGATTCTTAGGATTTTGCATATAGCACGATGTATCGAGATAAATTAACGAAGCAGTGGGAAATCGTCAGATCGCCTTACTTGTAGATATAATAAAATATACGTGAAATCTAGAAAGGACCGGTTCGTTGTAGCCATTCAACATGAATTCTGTATATAATATATAGTAATAATCTCGTATATTTCGTATACGTATATAACAGCCCCCTGGTTCAGTGTAGCAAACAAAGCACATGAGCTTACGCAGTTGAAGAATTAAGTACCGGGAATAGGAACCGGTGTCTTCTAGGCATCGTCGAGGTGAGATGGGCGTTGGAAACCACCAACAGCGAAAGACAAACGAACGCCGCCGACCGTATTAGTGAGCCTAGAGAAAATGACATAAAATTTTTTTTATGGATTTTTTTCCTTTTATGCCTTTTTTTGTAGGATTATGTGTCCAATAGTCGACCCACCATCCAGTCAGCCATTAAAACAAATTTAAATAGAAGTTCAACAGACAAGTCTGGGGTATGTAATAATCCAAGCAACACACATAGCGGATGAACTCAAAAAGTGCGCAGGTGCTGATACTGCTCTGGTAACAGACAAAAGTCATCCAAGCAACGGAATATCAACATTCGCCTGTGTAGTAGCATGCCTCAAAAACTCCAAAGTGAGATGACATTCTGACCAGATCCACCAATGCAAATGAGGCAAGATGGTAAGTCGAACGAAGAACAGTCCTGCCACAACGCCAGATATGTTGCAAAGCCTTCTATCAATCAATGAGCGGTCTTATGTCTCAATTTAGACCCTGTCTCTAGCAAAATCCAGCACTTCACAATCGTCCTCGAAGAATCCATCCTCGTCCGGACGCGACGCCATTGAATATGGGTCTGCACGCTTCTTCCTCCGGCGAGTTGTGATGACGACCTCTTCGACCTGGTCGACGCCGCTTCCCAGGCTGATGAGGTTTTCCATTTCGCCCACAGCGCGGGGACCAGGAGCTGCGGCTTCGTCATCATCGCCATGGCTAGGAGGTCGCACGTGTAGTTTAGTAAGAGGAATATCTTCACCGAAAACCCACTGCTTGCCAGACAACAAACCAGACTCTCCAGGCCCAACCTCGGGGGAAAAGACGTATAGATTCACCCTCTGGTCAGTATGGAAAGGCTGATAGGGAGAGTTGGTCTCAATTTCGGCCTGCGAAAGAGGTTGTGACTTGAGTTTGGTGCCAGAAGTAAAATGAGAATTGGTCGACGGTAGCGCCCAGGACGCACTAACTGTCGACTCGGTATTGAAGGTCCCCACGTGCAGTGGTCCGCAGGGATTCTGAACATTCGAAGGAAGCTTGAATTCTGCCACCTTACCTCCGATGACAGATTGACTCTGTCTGTTCTTCTGGAATGGCCCGGCCCGCCTGATCTTATACAGCTTGAAAGAACCATTGTCCACCAGACCCAACAGACGTTCGTCCCTGTTACAGAACCAAGTGACTCTACACGCGGATGGGTTTCGAGAAAACCCAGCAAGGTGCAGTCTGTTTTCGCCGGCGTGACGTAGCGTATTCACAGTCCCAGTAGCAGCAGCTCCGACCGATTTACTAAGACCCGAAGCAACTACCTTGCCGCCTCGGACTCCGGCAGCAGAGGTCAACCCAAAAGTGCTAACCACGGGGAATGCTGGGCCAACGCTGGGAGCACGTCCCCTAACTGCAGCCAGTATTGGTTGGCTCTTGCCTCCGACAAGTTTCATGGCAGCAGAGAATGGATTGCCTGGATTTCCTGATTCCGATCTCTCATCCGGTGAGGCATCTTCAACTGGAGACTTTGGAGATACTTTCCGTGCGCGGCGAAGAGGGGGCCATTGGAAGGCACTCCTGGGCATGTCGAAAACATGAATAGTCCCTTTACGGGTAATAATGGCAAGATGCTCTCCAGTAGGAGCGGCCCAGATGACATCGATAATGGTGGATGTTGTCAGTCGTGTATATCTGGCGATTTGCCTGACATGAGAGCTGCCCGCTGCGAGTGCTGGATCCTCAGACAAGAAAGTCGCTGCCCTGCAGTACTTGATCTGCATCAGATCCCATACGTATTGAACATCTCCTTTCTTGCTTGCCGTCAACAGCATCAGTCCGTTCGGTGAAAATGATACAAAACTGCAGCCGTTGGGGGCCTGGAAAGTAGCGACTGGAGTCGGGAAAGACGCCTTCACTTCCGAGCTCTCTTCCAACCTCTTTAGATCGATGATCGATACGAGATCAGGCTCCGAGGGCGACATAGACTGTGTCTCCTGAGCATGAGTCGGAGGGAACATGTTGTAACCCTGCTGGGGCACCTCTGCCAGATGGGGAGGACGGCGCAGCGGAGCAGACTGCGACGCTTGCGCTTCTTTGTTCCAATAGCTATTCCAAGCTTGGAGACCTTGGTCCCCCATCCATCGAGCCCCACGGAAAAGCTCCTGCGTAACACCTCTGGCGACCTTATTCAGAAAGCTTTCGCCTTCACCGCAGTCGGTCGCACAGGTTACAGCTGGCTTCGATGGGGGAATGTGAGTATCGAGTCCGTAAATCTTGCTCTGGATCAGAGATGCTGGGACCGTTCCCAGAAGCGGGACTCTCGACGTGGATGAAGGCGGGACGACGGCCAGCCATCTCCCGCTGACTGATATTAGGGGACTATCGAATGAAGCAGAACCATGCGGGGAGTCTGCCTGAGAACTATCCGCATCGGTAGAGCTGGACGAAGTTGAATATCGACGGGAATCCCTCGACTGGATGCTGGTCCAAGTCTTGGCGAGACACCGGTAGGTGGCAGAGGAAGACGATGAATCAACACCATATATGTACACCTCACCGCTAACACCAGAGGCGAGAATGACAAGGCTGCCATTGGTATGGAGCTTCAGGTTGCCTACAGGCGATGGGGCAAAAAGAGGCAGACCAGAGAAATCATCGTAGCACGGAACAGGCGTGCTCAAAAACAAAGTGGTGATCTGCTCTCCCGTCCGAAGAGAGTATATTTCTGCCCTTGTTTGGTAATATGGTGTCTCTTCCCTGTTACGCTTCTCAGGCTTTCCAGGCAGGCCGGGGAGTATCTCATTCTGCTCTGAACCAGTAGACGAAGCCCGTTCTTCATCTTTCTGGGTGGCCGGGCCATGGACTATCACCGCCACATGAGGTCTCGAAGACGCGTAGGGGTCAGTAGTAGCAGTCCACGGCAGTAGTTTTGCTTCAACCACCCGACCACTGAGACCGACTAGGCGTCCGATCGGCCGTGTCTTCCGATCCTCGATAGCCAGAACCTCCAGGAAACCATCGCCTCCAACCACCAACACTTTCCCACCCATCCTTGTTGTCTTGAAGGCTGGGCTCGAGATCGTGTCAAAAGCGCAGAACGAGTAGCTGCCATCGCCGTTGAGCCTGCTCTGGGCAGAGAACCCAGGCAGGTCAATCTCTGGGGCGCCGTAGAAATGGGCCTGAGGCATATGAGGTAGAGGCGGTTGGATCTGGAAGTGGCTTCCCATCGAATGCCGCTTCTGCGCCTCTACCGATTGCTGTCGCGACGTAGCGACGCTCAAATGGCCAGTGCCATAGCTGAACGGTCTTGCCCTTCCTACGGGCGGAGAGGCCGACGCGGACACATGGCTGAAACCACCTCTCTCAGCAGCAAGCGGAAAGCTCGTGGGAAAGCTGCGTGGCGATTCTCCAACGAAGGCGCCATCGATCAGGTCTGTCGGTGGGCTCTTTCCAAAGGGGATAGACTTGGTCCAGGCGTCTGTTCGATAGGCCGTGTCATTCTCCTGGGGACCGTTCAACGTCCCCAGAGCATCCAACACAGGAGACACGATGGGATCACCAGGAGTCCGGGCGAAGGGAGCGCTCTGGTAGGAAGAGGGTTCCGTCTGGACTGCTGGTGCGGGATCGCTCCTACCGGGAGATAACCGTGTCAGCTATATCCATCTTCTCGCGAATGGTTGAGAAATGAGTCATTACGAGAGAACTTACAGGTCGTCCGGAGGCGTCTTCGCCGTGTATTTAGATATTTTGTCCTTTCCCTTGGAACCATTCTTCCCCTTCTTCTTCGTCTTTGCCGTCGACTCTGCCTCCGGATTCACTCGATACGGGTCCTGGGCAAGTGAGCTGTTGTCACCTAGAGACTGGTTATGCTGGCGAGAGGATTCGTCCACCGCTGCGGGGGGCATCAAAAGGCGCCGGGAAGGCTCCGGGGATGAGACGTCTTCAGATCAGAGCCGTTCTGTAGACCTTCCCTGCGGTCTCAGAACGGATGACTCGATCGCGGGGTATTTATTCGGATGGTAGGTACGCGGCACGATAACGGTGACAACGCGATCGCGTCTATCGCGGTCAGTCCGATGGGTTCTATCGAAATGGACGATGGAAACAGGAAGCAACAACGGCAGCATACATCACCTCTCGTGCTGAACCCTTGTCTCCCGTATACCCGGGAGCTTTCCCTGAGCAACCGGACTGGCGGTTACCCGAAGCGTTTATGTAGAGACGATCGATATGGAGATCCCCAGATACCAGCCGCTGCTGAATCTGGCATAGAACCCAGAGACGGTCTGGGCAGGACAGGGAGGGTTTCAGAAAACGGACAGGATTCAAGCGTTCACAATCGATACTCTTTACTGATTGACGGACAGTAGTGGTGTTGTTCCAGAGAAGGGCAGAAGGGGGGAGAGGGGGAGGGGAAAGCATGCAGGACTAGGGCAGGCAGAGCAGCAATAGAGTAATAGTAGGTACGGATAGTTAGTCTAACTGTCTACTAGGTATGAGCAGCTCCATGGCGAGTCCCGACCCCGACTACGGGACTATCTAACTAGGAGAGACATCGGTGGGGGGACCATCTGCTAGTACCAGCGGGACAGCTAGTTTCCTGAACCTCTCCTCTCGAGTACCAATAACTTACAATCCCATCCGGACTTAGGTTAGGTTAGAGGCGGAGTCAGCGATCCGCGTGAAGCGGAAGTTTGGGCTGAAGAGAGGGGACGACGTCAACCGGACAGGAATGGCCGCTCGGGATGACAGGCGAGGCGACTAAGAATGATCACGGTGATTTGATGGGTTGACGGGCTATCTCATCCTCGGGGATCATAGGTATTGCTCACTGGGAACTTGACAACAGATGAGCAGACAGGCTGGAGGAGGCTGACCAGGAACACGTGAGTCACCGTGCCTGGTGAGGGGAAGAATAACAACATCTGGTATCGTGCTGACTACATCGTTAGCTCGTCCATCATTATTGCCGTTGTTGTTGTTCCTTCATACCGTAGTAGTACCTATCTATCGCTGATACTACTAGTCTCCTCCTCCGGTGGCACAGATGCTGGCGCTGATAAGAGATGAGATCACATGAAGCCCTGGCCACGAGAGATTCTGTCACGCTCATGCCAGGCCTGCTCCATTCCTCATATTTCTCCTCACTCCTCATTCTGCCAGTCAACTAATGATCTTATTAGTTCACCGGCTGAATACTCGTCCCTGTTCTGCTGAACTCCGTGGACAACCGATGGCCGACGTCACGGGGTCGCATGTTGAACCAGACACCCGCATCATCTGGACGCGGCAATCAAATGGCTACGCCGTACGGAGTACTCCATATCATTACTACTGTACAGTCTGTACTGCTACTACTACTAGAGAACTGCCGAACTAGCAACGGGGAAGCTAATGGAAGGGTCGTGGACTTGTTGGGGACCCCATGAAGAACCACTCCGCCATGTGTAGTCCGCTAGACTACTCCCGACACTGACTGGCGGAGAAGCGCCCCGACCGCTCAGGAGTGGAATGCCAACAGTTCCTTGCGACGTGGATCATCTCCATAGAATCTCCATCGAAGGGCGCTACTAGAACGCGCAGGATCGCAGTCCGGCGCATCCCGCCATGGCGGATCTGAACTGGTCAACTCAACAGTTGGACTCTCTACGGAGCACTTGTCAGGCACATCGCTCACTCGTCCAGGTCCATCAGGGACAGATGGAAAATGACGCGTGGCTATCACGGTCAACAGGAACAGGCTGCTGACTCTCATCCAGCTAGCTCACTCACTCACTGACACAGAAGTATTAATTTTTGGTTTTAACACGGGTATCGAATCTCTTGGTCTAATATACACTGGACCTTCCGGTCCCTTAAGCCTTCTTCTTCGCGGCAGCCTTCGCCTTGGCCGCCTTCTTCTTGCTGCTCCGGATCATCATGATGCCCAGGAACGAGCCCACCACGGCTGAGCCCAGCAGAGTGAGGATGACGGGGATACGGATAGCCCAGACGCGTGGGGGGAACAGGTCATGGAGGGGGTGGCCAGGGTCAACAAAGGGCTTCGTAACAGTCAGTCAATGCATTTTTTTTTATTGATTTTTGATGTCTTTTTTCCCTCCGTAGAAGGTAGAGAGATTGTAGAGAATGTACGTACCATCAACAGAGTCCAAGCGGTGTAGTAGAGGAAGATCGCAGTTGCGACCAAAAGCATGGCGGATCCGACGAGTTGGCCGAGCTGAGATGTCAATTCTCCGCGCGCACTGCGAGTTGGGGACCAATGTTTCTTACCATAATGACTGTAAGCAAGCGCGAGACGATGGAATAGAATCCTCGAGAATGGATGGATGGACTCGAGTGAGCGTGAGAGATTCACAGCTCTGTCTCTTGAACAGAAACAATATTAGATATGGAAATCTGGCCGGACGGGCTCACTTTACTTTCTCCTGGAGCTCCAGCTTGGCCGGCCACGTGACCGATCACCGCGCTAACGCTGGACCAACTTCCTTCGCCGCCTCCGCAGAAAGAAACGACTTTGCAAGAGTTCTTGCCAGGCCGGCTGAACAGTCGCTCCCACTCTCGTGTTTCCGGGTTTCATCTGGGGTAAGGTAGAGATCTGAGGCCCGGATCACCGCTATCATCCATTCAGAATCGTCAGCAAGATGACGGATCCCGTCATGCTGCAGTCCGCGGTGCGACTGCCCACGCCGCCGCCAGGCACGTCGTACTCGCCGCAACCTTCGGCCTCGCGAAAGCGTTCGCCTCCTTCACGGTCGCCTTCGCCAAATCGTCGTCGTTCTCCTCCGGCTGGGCCCTCGAGAGACGATACGGATCTTCCCCCAGTCGATTCGGCGCGCGCGATCGAGAGAGAGCAGCAGCTGGCCGAACGACTTCGTCAGCATGAAAAACGCGAACCCGCGCGCAAACCGATGACGGAGGAGGAGAAACAGGCTGTGGCGAAAGCAGAATATGAGAAGCTGTTGAATATGCGCTCTGGAGGAACCTATATCCCTCCAGCTCGGCTGCGCGCGCTCCAGGCGCAGATTACCGATAAATCGAGCAAAGAGTATCAGCGGATGGCGTGGGAGGCCTTGAAGAAGTCCATCAACGGTCTTATTAACAAGGTCAATGTGTCGAACATCAAGCATATCGTGCCGGAACTGTTTGGAGAGAATCTGATCCGGGGTCGTGGTCTGTTCTGCCGCAGCATCATGAAGGCGCAGGCAGCCAGTTTGCCCTTCACACCCATCTACGCTGCGATGGCCGCAATTGTCAACACGAAATTGCCCCAGGTTGGAGAATTGCTGCTGAGCCGGTTGATCGTTCAGTTTCGAAAGGCGTTCAAGCGGAATGATAAAGCAGTCTGTATCTCGTCTACCACCTTCATCGCCCATCTCTGCAACCAACAGGTCGCCCACGAGATGCTGGCGGCTCAGATTCTGCTGCTTCTCCTCCATAAACCCACAGATGACAGTGTGGAAATCGCCGTGGGCCTTACCAGGGAAGTAGGACAGCATCTGGAAGAGATGAGCCAACCAATTGCATTGGCGGTGTTTGACCAGTTCCGGAATATCTTGCACGAAGCAGATATCGATAAGCGAGTTCAGTACATGATCGAGGTGCTGTTTCAGGTCCGTAAGGACAGGTACAAGGATAACCCTGCGGTCAGGGAAGAACTGGACCTGGTCGAAGAAGAGGATCAAATCACGCATCGGATTGGTCTGGACGACGAGATAGACACGCAGGACGGTCTTAACATCTTCAAATACGATGAGCAGTGGGAGGAACATGAGGAGGCCTACAAGAGGCTGAAAGCGGAGATCCTGGGAGAAGGAAGCAGCGACGAGGAAGATGGTTACGAAACTGATGACAGTTCAGAAGAAGAGGAAGATGAAGAGCAGCGGCAGATGGATATCAAGGACCAGAGTAATACTGATCTGGTCAATCTTCGACGAACGATCTACTTGACCATCATGTCGAGTATCGACTTCGAAGAATGCTGTCACAAGTTGATGAAGATCTCTCTTCCGCCGGGCCAGGAGCCTGAGCTGCCCTCCATGATCATCGAATGTTGTTCGCAGGAGCGCACATACTCGAAATTCTATGGCCTGATCGGAGAGAGATTTGCAAAGCTCAACCGCCTCTGGTGCGATCTCTTCGAGGCTGCCTTCGCCAAGTACTATGAGACTATCCATCGCTACGAGACGAATCGCCTGCGAAACATTGCTCGCTTCTTTGGCCATATGCTGAGCAATGATGCCATTGGATGGCACGTTCTGTCAATCGTCCACTTGAACGAGGATGAGACGACCTCTAGCAGTCGTATCTTTATCAAGATCCTCTTCCAGGATCTTGCAGAGCACATGGGTCTACCCAAGCTACGAGAGCGCTTCCGGGATGAGATTCTGCGGCCCAGTTTCGAAGGACTGTTCCCGACAGACAACCCCCGCAACACCCGCTTCTCCATCAATTACTTCACCAGTATCGGTATGGGTGCACTGACCGAAGACATGCGTGAGCATCTCAAGAACCTCCCCAAACCCACTCTGCCCACCCTTCCTCCGCCTAGAGAAGAGTCAGACTCAGAATCAGTCAGCTCCTACTCGAGCTACTCATCGTACACGGGCTCCTCCCGCTCTCGCTCGTACTCTCGCTCGCGGTCCCCATCGCGCGATCGTCGCCGCGGACGTTCTGCGAGTCGGGGACGGTCTTACAGCCGCTCCATCTCAGCTTCCAGGTCAGGCAGTTATACACCCTCGCGCTCTCGATCGCCAGTGACTCGCTCTCGTCGTCGCGCAGACTCATACAGCCGTTCACCATCGCCTGTCCGCCGCAGAGCTCGGTCCGACTCTCGTACACCTCCCAGGAAGTCCGCTGCACCGAAGCGGGGACGGGATAGGTCTTACGACTCAAGAGGCTCTGTCAGCAGAAGTCCCAGTCCGTACCAATCACGAAAAGGTCGACGCTCACCATCTCGATCTGTCACGCCGCCTCGACGACGTGATTCTTACGCTAAGAGGGCCCGCAGCTACTCTAGATCGCCCTCTCGCTCAGTTTCTCCTCCGCCCCGCCGGGCAGCAGAACCACGTGGACGACGATACTCAGACTCCGTATCCCCTCCGCCACGTAGACGCGGAGGCAAGAGTATATCAGCGTCACGTTCACCGCCCCCTCGACGTGGAGGCCGGAACGCCCGGGATCGTAGTTTGAGCAGAAGCAGTCGGTCCGTGTCACGCACGCCGAGTCCTCCACGAAACAAACGAAGACATGCATCTGTATCTGTCTCGCGGTCCCGCTCTCCGGCTCCCCGATCGAATGGTCGACGACGCTCTCTATCGAGATCACCACGTCGTGCTGCACCAGCGAGTCGACGCCGGGACTAAGTCTAAGGGGACTGAGACTGCATAGTTATTGAATTTTCTAGCGGAAATGAGCCTAGAAGCAGTTGTCCGCATTATAGGGCAGCACAGAGGGGGTGCAGGGGAAATATCCGGAAGATCGCAGATAGTCAAATCTACTCATATGTTGCTTGCTCACTGGAACGGGAATGGAGGTCAAACGGGGTTCTGTCATATCGGGGTTTCTTATTAAGATTCGTGCCGCTCAGTCTGGGAAAATTGGCCTAATGCGAGGTCGAATATGGGTATTGTCGCCCGCAGCAGTGGCGAATTCATTATCTTTGTATTGTAACTAGACGGAATACCAAATGCATGATCAAGCGTGTCACTATCCAACTGTCTGCTGAGTATCTAATTCATTTTATGACCTGGCATAAAAATGCACTCTAACAGTCTTACATAGCCTTCGTCACTTCTTTAAAACAAATAAAAAACGAGTCAGTTATCTCCTATCTACAATCAGCATCGACCAATACAAAGTCTCTAGTGTAGGAACAGAACAGTATGAAAGAGTAAATACATGTCAAGGAGACTTAATCAAATAAACAGCAAATTGCAGTTAACGAGGATTCAATTATGCGCGTACATACACTAGGTTCTATACATGTGCACTGAACTGCACTATAGTGTACTATCATCACGACTCGATATAGTGGACACTGCAAGGAGACGACATGACAAGATGTTATGTGGTAAAGAAAGTTTAGTGTAATTATTGGTATAGCTCGAGTATCCTGGCGATCATATTATGTTGCAGAGGCTACGTGAACAGCAACAAATGACTATTTTCTCTCGAGAGATGAGATACATGCATGCATGCATGTATGTATATACAACTGGCATAGTGCGATACCCAACCGCGCACCGATTAATAGTATTTATTCATTTTCATTCCAATCCTCGTCTATAACCTATGTTCTCTTTCCACCAATCTATATCCAGGCGTTAGAATTCTTTCACAATTCCACAATAATACTCCTTCCCAAGTAGGGCATGGGCAAGGCATCTCTATACACGTACCGGGCAAGAAGGATACTTGTGCTCTCCTGTAGCATTACAGTGACCACCTGGTCCGACTGTCCAACAGCCTATAAATTTCGTTAGTCGAAATCGAATATATATAAGTTAATAAAGACGGCTTCCAATGCAGAATAAAACATACCATCCTTGCAGGCGCAGAAGTTGCCAATCCCGTGGTCGGGATCCGCTCTATCAGAATTTAGCTTGGACTCGGGAAACAGGACCTAGAATATGGTACATATAGGTAAGGACCGCATGGTTGGGTGGACTTACTCGTTTTCACATGGCTGTTTGCCAGCCGCAAGCACATAAGCGGAGAAATAGGTGACCATGAGGAAGATGTTGAGGAGGTTCATCTTGATAGACGGGGTGTTTCTTGAGAGAAAAAGTAGGATTCAAAAAGAGTCTAGAGTATATAAATAAAATTGCTCTATAGCTCGTCTTGTATAACTTCGCTGTGCGTAGTACTTCAATGCCTCCAGAACGAAGACAGGGATTATTTAATTCCTTTTATAACTTAATCTCAGTGTTCCTCAACCAGTTCGCACAGACACTCTCCGCGCGCAAACAGAACTGAGCAGGCGAATGTCAGTGGAGAAGATGACCTCAGTCAAGTATTACCGATAACCGAACCGTTCCCCATCTTACAGAATGGATAATATAACTATGCTAAGCTTAAGATCAAATCATAAGAAACTTGTTGCGCTGCATGATCAGAACCGCCGCCAAGACGGGCAATGGCATCATAGACTTTACTAGAACCGGCGTTATGGATCGGAGCAGGTTAAACTAACTGAATCAAAACACATATCATATTACTTGATGCCCACATTCTTCCCGGGAAGTATGGTATGTGATTGGTTGGAAGGGTCGGATATACTTCATCTTTCTTGATATGTATTTAGCTTTGGGATGGTTACATTGGTTCGTTATGTCAGAGCAAGTAACTACAACTATCGATGCTCTTAACTACTTACTAGAAGCATATGAACGGTCTTAGGAACATAGATTTAGGGAGGGCGTTCTTTTGACTTGAGCATATTATCCTTCTGGTTATGAATTAGGCACCTGGTTCGGCGGTAAAATGGAGATAATATTGTCAAAATAGGCGGAAAGCATGAACTTCACGACAACGTTAATTTTCCCTTCCATCACCGTTGGACCATGACAGGCCTTGTAAACCTTATGAGGCCCAGATAACATCACCCAGTTGGGAGATCTAACAGTTGTTCTATAAATCAGCACTGTGCGAGCTCATACCCCTCCTGAGGGACGTTTCTCTACGACTTCGCACGCCTTTTCGAGCCTCCGCGGAAAGAAAATAGAAATTGGAGCCAGGACGGAGCATAGTTATGGTTTAATCATCATTCCGTATCACTTTCGTATGTCATTTAGTTCATTCTATGCTAATTTGCGTGTAGTTTTGGCATGAATGCTTTTGCCTTTGATGCTGGGTATTTGGGTTATTCGTTTGAAAACGTGCTTGGATAAGGAAATGACAGGGAAGAAGGAAAATGTGCCACATTTCAGTCATAGAACCACATCAGGCCTTAGAGATATGGAGGGACGTGATTTGAAGAAGACTCTATCTTCGACAGCTGGAGACAAATCATTACCAAGACAAGGCGGAATACAAGAAGACGATTACTACATAACCTGGAGGGAGTCAGCGCGGTTAGAATGGCGATTGAATAATGCAGACTTACAGTGCAATTCTCATCCAAAACGATTGTAGTGCCATCGCCCACTTCTCCGCCGAGGGCAGCAATACCCCCAAGAGTCTGTCGTTGCCTCAAAGTTGCAGCTAGGCGGGAAAGCATACTCCTCTAATAACAGCAGCAGTCAGCATACTTTCGTTGTGATAAAATCCCCTCATTAAACATACCGTAACGAACGCTTCCGTCATGCCACCTTGTCGTTCAACATCGTTCCGGCTCATGATCTGGTAACTGTCTTGCATACGTTTGCGGCTTTTGAGACCAAGTCCAGAAACACCATGCCTTCCAAGAGTGTTTGCGGCATTATCAGGGTCTAGAATGTTCTTGCCTTCACGCGCCTCATCTTGAGCCCGTCTGTCAGGAGAAAAGACTTTAATCGTGTTATCGATTCCAGAACACGCAACAGTGGGTTCGTAGGGATGGCCTGGGAATAAGAATCAGTATCAAGTCTCGGTCTCGCGGAGGAATATTCCTTACCCTCGATTACATTGACCACCTCGCCGTCCCCCTCAAGGATGTTGACTAGTTTTGAGGTCTTGCGGTCCCAGATAAATAAATGACCGGAGTCACTTCCACTGACCACATACTCATCGTCCAATCCGAAGTAATTCACATCCTTCACGGTCTTGATGTTACAGTGTCCCCGATAGACCCTAGTATGTGACGAACATGGCACATCACTGTGTACGTTTTCTCTCCTCTTGCTACTCTGGAAACCAGTTTGCCTAAAGAAGAGGTCTTCCTCTGACTCTGACTCGTCCTCATCATCTTCAGAGTCATCCTCCGCGTCGTCTTGGTCACTCTGCTCGTCCTCGGATTCTTCGTCCTGATCATTATCGCTGCTTTCCTCATCCTCCGCACCGGATCGTGAAGCTTCTGGCATCTCGACATCAGAGCTAGAGAATGCAGCCCCCTCATCATTGGGCCCCCAGCCCGCAGAAGATTCTCCGGTCGATGCGGTCACTCGAGCGGTGGGAGCGTCCTGGGAGTGTGACGAATTTCGATGAGGCACGGAAGCGTGGCCTCTGACGAGATGGACTTCCTCAACAGGTTCCTCCTCTTCGTCAGGATCGATATCTTCTTGCACTCGTTCCCGTCCATCATCGTCATCCTTATCTTCCTCGACTCGCGTTCTTAATCCACCAAACGCGCGGTTCACGAGCTCAAAATTAACACCGTCACCTGCTTGCATGAGAATACCCCTGCCAACCTTCAAGCCCCAGAATCTCATTGCTGCACGGCGATCCATTGAGCGGACATTGGTCGGACTTGGTCTTTCTTCCTCGTTTTCCACTCTCGTGGCAGCCCCATCAAGGTCTTCCAGTGGTATCTGAATGGCGTTGGCAAAGGATTTCACTGCTGAAGATTGTGTATCAAAAATAATGCGGTATTCATCACGTTCGAATCTCGATGCATCCACATTGACCACGGGTGCTGATCCTGCCAATTCTTCAAGATAGGGAACTAGAATCTCGTCGATGGCTTCGTCGTCCGCCGACTGGGGAATAGGGAACCGTGCTCTGTCGCGCCTGCGCGCAGGGTCATACTTAAAACCATCCAGGAGAGCCTGTCGACCACCTTCCAGCCAAAGCAAGATCGCCTTTAGAAAGTCATATCCGAATTGCGAGTCTGGATCTATAATACCATGTTCCGTCGGAGCGGGCTCGATCTGCCTGAACATTTCTAGTTGGGGACTTTCGCCACCCCCTGCTGTCTGCAGCCGTCCTCCTAAAACACGAGCCAGCGTACCAGCCGCTTGTACGAATCGTCTTGCAGACTCCCGGTTGCGACGGAGAGTCTGTTGGAGTATAACTTCGTCCGATGTTGGATTGACCGGGTATCCCCAAGTCCTGATGACCTCGTCCATTTCCGGCAGGTAGGATGCAGCAAGGCCCAGGGCTGAAGTAAAAGATGCGGTGTATGGAGTAATATCAAAAGAATTCTGTTGGGATTCCGCAGCTTCTCTGACAGAAGCCTCAAGTGAGAACAAAGTTTTCCTGAGCTTCACCAGAGCTTTTGCAATACGGTGGCTTAAGCGCTGAGCTTCGTTGAGAACTGAGTACCGTGCCCTCTCCATGACATCTTCTGGCGTGTCCGAGCTTCGACGAGAAAGCGAGGGGATAGGGATATCCTCTGATTCCCCGTTTCCGTAACGTACCCGAAATGACATGCCATCACCATCGTCTGATTCGGAACGGATACGGGAATGATGCCTGTTACCGCTGTCCAGAGAAGTGATCGAGGTCTTCTTCCGCTTGCGCTTCCTGTCCTTTGAGCGTCTCCTCTTCCCAGAACGGCCGCCATTTCGCAATGTGTCCTCTTTCTCCTGCGCTTCTCTCGCTTCGGGGCTCTGAATGAGATCGAAGCTGTAAATATGATCTCCGGACCAGCTCACTATCATCTCATTGGGGTTGGCATCGCTGATCTTGCACGCGGTGATATGCCCATTGTCATGGCGGCGCATCTTTCTCCTCCCATTTGGAGCGAATCGCCGGACACACCTAGTCGCCTGGCCCATCGTCTCATCCTCCGGACTGCCTGGTACCGGTGACGGACTCCCAGGATCCCCTTTCTCTGCAAGGAGATCTCGACCCAACATCCGCCTGTCATGAAGGAAACAGTGGAGGTGAGCACCTCCCAATGCGATATAATGGGGCTGGCTGCTGGAACAGGAAATCGTGTTCAAATCCAGTTGATACCGTTTATAAGATATCAGTGGAGGAGGCACATTGGAGTCGTCATGCTGCAGCCCCGGTCTGTAGGCCATAAAGCCCTGGCCTCCCCGCGGTGAAGGATACGCCGACGAGGGCTGCCGTAGATCCCACTGACGAACCTCCCCATCCTCTGAACAGGTCATAAAGAGATACGGAGACGACTCAGTGACGATGCGCTTTACCCTGTCCGCGTGAGACCGATAGACTCGTGCATTTGCACTGCCCGCAGTCAGGTAGCGCGCACCAGAGAAGAAGTTGTTGAAACGGCGACTTCGCGCAGAAGCCTCAAATGCCGAGGAAGCAGCTCCATTACCATTTCCCGACGAATACTCAATGTCAAATACGCGGACCTGCGCGTCACCAGCACACGTGACTAACGTCTGGTCATTCGAATGTGGCATGAATTTCACCGAAAAGATATTGGCGGAGTGACCAGTAGCGACGGTCGTGTTCAGCGCAAAAGGGGCCGTCGATGAGTCGGGCTGGTACGAGTAGATATTGAGATGTTGGTCATCGGAGCCCGATGCCAGCAGCCGCCCTGAACGAGACCAGCTGGTTGAGTGTTAGAGTCCATATTCATTAATTAATCTAGAGTAGGAGATCGACCAGTGGGAATAAAAAACAAGGCAAGGAAGAAATGGGGAAAACCGGATCTGCAGTGGTTTGATAACATAGATGGGGGCCTGGAACAACACCAGACACCGGGGAGGACCTTACCTGAGGGCATTTACACAGCCTGTGTGACCACCCAGCTCGTTGACGATATCTAAGTCGTCGATCCACTCTCTGGCTCCATAGATACCCGGTATACCTGCATAGTGGGACGTTTCCCCAACTTCCCGCCGGAGCAGGCGATCGTATAATGAAGGCTTCATGATCCTCCGTGCTGGGCGATTCCCACTACCAGCCAGTGCCTGTGCCAGTCCTCGAATCGGACCACAACCGTTTCCCACCTCCGGCGCGCCGCTCGTTGCAACAGTAGCTCCGAAGCCGGGCCTCGCGTGACGACACCGCAGAAAAACCCCGTCTCAGTGTCTTATCAAGCTCAAAGGCTCAAACAATGCTTCTTCAGGATACAGTTGGATTGGACTCCCCAGTCAAAGGTCGAAGAATCGCGATAGAGATGCGGACGTTGCAATAGACTGAAGAGTCGGGTCGTTTGGACGTTGAGGAGCAACGACGGGGAAAGATGCTTAGACCAGCGTCAGCGGCTGTCCGTTATCGATAGTGACGGAGCTAAAGGCAAATGCTTGCGCTCTCAAGTCTCTCCACACGAGCGTCCACCAGGCAGAACAGTGAAGGACACACAAAGGAAACAAACGACAGGGACCTACCAACCAACAAAGAATGTCTCCAATCAAGGACCAGCCGTTCGAGACAACAGGAAAGAAAGAAAAGAAGAGACAGGAAAAGGCGGTTTGTCAGGACAGCCGCGATCTGGTTGTGGCTCTAGCGTCACAGATGGAAAGCCGGAGATGGACAAGCCAAGTCAAGTCAAGTTACTTAGTCAGTTGGTTTAACTCAACTTACTTAAACTCGAGCCCCACGAAGGAGGCGGCAACTCGTCAACCGGGCGAACCAGAAGCTGCCAATCTCAACTTCGACCGTGCCAGAAGCCCATGGATGCTTTTGTTCCTCTAGAAGTATTTTATTTTGCTCCTGTTCATGTTTTTGTTGAGGGGGTGGCTAATTATCGCGCACAACGGCCAGTTATTGTTGCCAGCGAGTGAAGTCTGGGAGGTTTACGGGAGTACCAGTAGATGGACCCAAATACGATCATCGTATGGTATTAGCTAACTACCTAGCCACTCGAGATGCACCGCAAGAGAATGACCATGTTTCCAAGCATCGCCACGGCCCGCTCGAGCCAGAATGTCAGCTGCCCAACTTGGGAACATAACTGACAATGTCTACCACATACTTCGTTAACTACTATACGAATAACTTCGTTTCAGCCAACATTCAGTATCTTCCATTTATAATATCTTGCTTAAGGTCCTCTAGTCTTAGTATGTGATGCAACATTTACTTCTTTTCTCAAGAGATGCAAAATGTATATACAGGATACCGTCGTCCGCTTCTTTGCTTCGGTATACCGGTCGAACCCAATCCATGTCTACTTACAGTAGAACCGACCTTCACGCCAACAACAATGCAAGAAGACAAAGGGAAAGAAAAGAAAAGAAAAAGAAATGCCCACTTTCCCAAAGTTTATTACAAAATGTGCTAGTCCAGCTTCTCACTCAAGGCAGAAAATATATACTTTCCATCTCACGTGCCAACAGAAATCAAGAGCAAGACCTTGCCCTTGAACATCCCCAAGGAGGGCGGGGAATGACATTCGCTGGTCTGCGAGTGGTTGCTGTGCTCTCAGATTCATCAGAAGAAACGAGAAGCTCAATACATGCCTATCTCAAGCAACCAGCGAAGACGGAACCATCGTCATCATTCACCGTCTACCATATCGGATTTGGCAGAAGGCTCTCTCTTCTCCGCACCGGTGCCAGGGCGTTGTACGCCAAACACCGCCTGAGCTCGGGATCGGATGCGATCAGACAGGTTCATTGCCTGCTGCAGGGCACCACTAAAGTGCTCTGCCTCATCATCGAGCCCTTTCAATGCACCCTCCATTTCTTGACAGCTTCTACGAAGCCGTAGCACCTCCTTCCGCAAAACATCTAGTGACGTGGTTGCGAGGATGTCGTCAGCCTCCGTGTGGTAGGAATGTGATAGCAGCACTTGATGTATCTCCAACGTCCCCGTCGACAAGTCCTGTTCGGTTGCATGATGGCGCACGTCAGCTCGCACGTGTCTGAGGGCTTCTAGCTCCTCGATCCTCTGCAGCAGTTCTTTCTTCTCTCGTTCCCATTCCTCCCTTTCGAGCTTGAACCGTCGTAGATCAGCCGCACTCTGTGACTGCAGTCGTGAAGACATGGCCAGGATTTGCATATATTGAGCTCCGCTGGTCGTGGACTGTTGATGTGCTTCTTCCTTTGTTTTGGCTAAATCCTCCACCTGCGTCTCGAGCTCGTCAACCCTCTTCTGGAGTTTCATCTTATCTTCCGTCAAGGTCTTGATCTCGTTGTCGGATACTTTGGTTTTCTTATCCAGCGCTATGCATCGTGTCTGCTGACGGGAGTATGCCGCCAGAAGGGTGTCATGCTCCCGCTGTAAGGTCTGGATAGCCAACGTCTTCGTGCTTACCTGGTGCTGCAGATCCTGCAGGTGTGTGGCGTGAGCAGATGCATTCCATCCGGACGACGGGCCCAGCAAATGCGCATGGGTGCTCGTAGACGGCAGGTTAAGAGATGACGGCGACGGAAGCATTCGAGACATTCCGCTCTGTGATGGTGATTGCAAACGAGCCAACGGTCCCGGCGAAGACAGTAATCCGTGAGGTGATTGCAAGCCAGGCTGAGAATATGCGTCCGAAATTGGAGTATTGGTACCTTCTCGGGACATTGCAAGGCTTTGTTCACTGAATCGTGTATCGTGATGTGGCGGCATACTATGACGCCGATGAACATCGCCCTTGTCGAGATCTTGGTTCACCAGACGTCGTCTTGGGTTGTCTGGAGAGGCAGCCTCCAGCATCGATGAAGCATGCGGCTGGGAGAAAGATGCGGATGGATTACCCGACGGGAGTACTGACTGGGATCGACTGACAGTCAACCCACTCACAAAAGTAGTACACCGCTCGATAACAGCTGTTGCCCACTTCAATTGTTTCTCTATATCAGACTGTTCCAAGTCGCCTGACGCTCTCTGGGAGTCATAGCCCTAAATGTCCCATTAGTCGGGTGTCAAATCCGCACAGTAGACTGTTGTTTCTTCACCTGTCTTGCAAAATGGCCGTGTTTTAGCGTGGATGCCCGGTGGAGTTCACTCTCCAGGGAATAAACTTCTGATAGAACCTTTTGAAGCAAAGGCTTTACCAGAGAGCATTCTAGGCATTGCTGGCTTGCATCTGGACGGCTATCCATACTTTTCTGCATCGAGAAGATACCCTGGAATCTATCAGCGCCGTCTCCCAGTACATTGGATCGAGATCTATCACGCCGCATGACGCCTTCACGAAACAATATTGTCTTCAAGGGAAAAGGAGTATCATCATACTAGTAAGATGAGAACCCAGGTAAAAGAGCTATGAGTTTGATATGGGAGTCATACCTTGTTCATGGAATCCATGCTCTGAGAGTCAGCCTCGAGTTCATAATCATAAGACAGCCGCGGCCGCTTTGGACTAGGTCCGATAGGGAATGGGAGATCTCCGTCACGCTGCTGATGGTGGTCTAGTTCGGCCGCAGAGTGCGGCCTGTGACTAGCTGAGGAAAATGCGGCGCGATCAATGTCAAAAAGCCCTGGTAATGATGGCAGCATCTTCCCCTGCGGGAACTGATCCGCAGAGGTGGATGCCAAAAGTAGTGCAGAGAGATCTGATCTCGTAGTCGGGTCAGGTGGCCGGCTCGTCAACGGGCCGGCTGTGGTAGTGAGATTCTCATCCCATCCTGGCCTTGACCGTGGACTAGTGTCCATCGCGATGACGGACGTCCAATTGTAGCTGAGCCGCTTGTAATGTTTGATACCTCCATGCGTCGGTTGAAGGGAATTCTCAGTTGTCCTGGAATTGGAAGATCCCAGGCTCAGTTGCAGAAGAAAAGACAAATAAAAGACGCGCAGATGAGAACGTTGATACGAGTTGGAGGAATAGAGAATCTCTATGAACAATTGGAAAAGGCGTGACCCAGCACCGAGAAGGCCTGTAATAAAACACCAGATCGTATCTCCACAAAAGTGCCCCTCAATGATCGTACAGAATCATCAAACCTCTGGGCGCGTAGCTTCTCGTGCCTGGCTGCTCTAACCGTATGATCCGGGTGCTACCGGCGGTTTGCGGCACAGATAAGATGCTCCAGATCGAAGCTCAGCCAGGGAAACAATAGTTGCAGATCGACTGCTAAGCGATATGAATAAAAATCAGGCATGAGCAGCAGCATGTAAAGACTCGAAGAGGAGAGATGGCGATGGCAGGTCTGGATGTTCGCCCGCAACGGGCTAGAGTGAATCAACGTTGGCGGACTGGACGGCAAGGATTATTCTAGAGAACTGGTCCCGTGGCGTATGACACGGGGCAAGACAGATCCTTGCTAAACAACGTGGCGAATGAGAGGATAATGTCTTAAGTGATGGAAGATTCTGAAGATGGTGCAACAGGATTGACGAGGAGAAACGCTGTATAGCAGATAGATGGGGCTCCGTCGGATTAACCGGAGAACAACCGAACTGCTGTCCCTGCACGGAAAAGCAGTATATTTCTGTTTCCTCGATAGGAAGGGGACAATATGATAAAAAGCAAAGCAATCGACAAAAAACAGAAACTTCAATTCAATTGCTGCAGGTTCAATTCGGCCTCGCGTATGCTGGTCAAGATACTAGGTACACTCGACCAGTACAAGACAGGGGAGAATGGGCTATCTTCAGGTGATTTTGCGCTGACAGCATCAGCCTTCCCTAGCCTGTCCTAGTTCAGTTCCCAGCTAGGAGGCAGTAATTTCTGACGAGAAGACCCCAGAGGCAGATAACGGCGTGCAAGTAGCCGTCAAGTGGTTCAATAGCGCAAGACGAGTGCAGTTCTGGGTTGGGAACGTGACGAGGAGCAGCCTTGAAACAGCAACCATGTGTTCTACCTAGCCCATCCAACTCTTACTTGATGCTGACAGCTGTGGCTGGGTGCGGCCCACGTAACAATGCGACCTCGTAAGATCATGAAGAGAAATAGGGAAACTATCGAATGATCTGGGCGGCAGTAGTGGCCATCTCCGAAAGCCGCGCCAAGCATCGCGATGATGACAAAGCCGTAGCGCAGCCTTAGAAAGCAGTCTTTACCTTTCCTGCTCGTGAGTAGAGATTGTTTACCCGGATGGCTTAGGTGTCGCTGGTTGCTGCCCGATGGCTGTCTTCAGAGTATTTTGCTTGTTATGCTGTCTACAGCGCATCTATGCTACAGAGGTGGATGTGTTCTCATCGCGTCGAATTCAATCATCATAAGTATAAGCAAAGCGATAGTTCGGATCTGCCGGATACATCTGATCTCCTACCGTCCAGAATGGTAGGACTGGGTACACCTAGATTGCGAGAAAGTGGCCCCAATCTCGAGGCAACACATGCCAAGGAAGCTGCTATATTCGTCCGAGTGAGATCAAGACCAGAACTTTGCCTGCCAACCGAAGTCTGAATAAGCGGGCACCAGTCCAGCGTGGCACTGGAACTGGATGCGATCGGGGACTTCTAATCACGTATAGCCGCATTAAGATCTAACAGCACCACAAACGAAACTCCTGGCTGGTCTGCTAATTTCTATCTCCGATTAGATCAAACTTTCTCGATCGTACCCCGCAGAGAAGTTGCCAGACAAACGTAATCATACGTGCCCAGCGGCATTTGGAGTCACCTAATGGCGAGCCACTCAATCACGGATGCTTTCGACTAGTGATGCAAGATCGAAATCGCCAAGCATACGCCTTGAGGCCCCAGAGTCATTTCTTTGGATGCCACATAATGCATGCATGGTGTGCAAGACAAAAGAGATGTGGCTTCGAACACATCTTGAAGTGCACCTGACAGGCCGATAGAGTAGGTATTAGTAATTGGACGTCCCTTCCCTTACCGCCGAGGATCGCAGTTGCAGAAAGCCACGATCCTCGGCCTAAGATGCTTGAAATCCACTGCGATCTCGTGTGAGCTATTCTGCTTTGCTCGTGTTTTCCAGATAAGTCTGGCTCAAATGAATCTGGCCAAGGGCTATCTTTCGTTGTTTTTTCTGCGAGCTCCGCTGGGAGTATAGGCTGTAGGGGTGGTGAGACGGCCGGAGGTCGACTTGTTTAAGATCTAAAAGTCCAAACAACACACGTTCTGCATCTGTGTCATGTCCATATCCCCACTCTAGTCTCGTGTCTTCCATCAACAGGCTGCAAATTATCGACCATATTGGTGATGGATGCTTTCTCTGATCTGACAATATCTGCTTCGATGCTGCGCATAACAGACAGTTCTTCAAGCATTGATGTCAACAGCTCTTGGTGACCATTGGCAATTCGCAGCAGCGCTGCATTGCGCATCTGGTCGCGCTCCGTTTCTCCGCAAATGTCCAAGTTCTGTAGCTTCCTCAAACACAGGTCGAGTCTAGCACTCAACATATCGACTTCTTCCTTCCAGGAACGGTCTAGAGGATCAAGGAAGTCGAGATCCCCATGAAATGTTGAGGATATGGATGCTTGTTCACGAGCTTGCTTAACTCGAGCTGCATTCTCCATCCAGTCCTCAAAGACATGGATAACCTTAGGGTATCTCCCTTCGCGGGATTCCGTCATATCATTCACCTCTTGGACAATATGAGAGAGCGTCTGAATCTGCTCCGCAAAATCCTGACGGCTCGCATTGTTTGCGATAGTTTCACACCAGTGGGCCAAAGCCAGGCAGTTTAACTCTGTTTGAGTGGCCTGTTCCTGAGCCAGGACAAAGCGATAACTCTCAGAGATAGAATTGTACATCTTGTTCAACTTCTTTTCAGAATCTCTCTTCCAATCAAGGTTTTGCTGGTTGTAAGACGAATAAAAGAGATGCAGCTGCAAAAGCTCTGTCTGCAGGGCAGCCACGTCTGATCGCGATGAAGGCATCATAAAAGAGTCCAGCTCCGTAGATGCAGAACTGGCCGCCGTCGTAGGTGTCGGTGGTTTCGTGCCCTTCTTGGGGCTGTAATGCTGCTGGTAAGTCGAGAATTGCGGCCGCGACCTTGCCAACGAGGCAGAGGAGGCCGCATCAGACCTTGGAGATGGTTCATTTCTCGACGATGTCGTTGTCACAATCTGGCTGCGGTGCCTTGCATGTCCCCTGACCGCTGGCGGTATAGCTGAGCTGACAGTAGCCGGTTGCCGTAAGGATGCGGATCTTGTTGGACGTGCTGGAGGAGGCATGGCCGATCTCTGAGGAGAACCTGGAGCCGCGGACCTGGAGGGGACATTCTCGGTTCTGAGCGCGGAGACGGCCTTGGGGGATGTTGTTTGCGATTTCGTCGGAGACGGTGGTCTGGGTAGTCTTGGGACAGCCTTTACCCCAGGTTTCACAGTTGTAGATGCTTTGGGCTCTCCAGATTGCGCTGCATTCTGACGTCGCACCGCTGCAGAGGATTCTTGAGGTTGTTCCTTGAAAGGTGGTGCTAAGCCAGGCCGCCGCAATCGACTCTCCTGTCGCTGAAGCGACACCCCATCTCCAACACGTCCATTGACCCTCTGCGAACTGCTGCGCTGCGGCAACAGACTCTTCCTAGATGCAGAATCGTCATCCTTGTTCACAGAAGACGCGTCCGCTGTCGAAGGAACAGCATCCGTTGGCGATGACTTCCACTGTGTCTTCGGTCCGCCGGCAGAGTTCGTAGCATTCGATACCGAAGTCTTGATCGGACTCAGCTTAGTCGTCGTCGGTCGTCCAATGTTAGATTCCTACAGATCCCAGACGTTAGAAGATCACTTAACGGAACCAACAGCGCTTGTAAGCACCCCCCTTTCAAAGACCGGGGCAACGAGAGGAGTCCGTCATCTTACCGACCTTTCTCTGACCGACGTTCGCCTCCCTCAATGAGAGGGAGCGCGTAGGTATCGGCATTCCTGATACGAAATGAAACGAACAGGCGGGGAGGGGTGAATAGAAGGGTAACGCCACAAGCTCCCAAGAAACCGCTTGCGATCACAAATATGAGAGATATTTCATAAGAATGCAATTGTTTCGAGTTCGGCGGTGGAGACGAGTCAGGTACCGAGAGCTATGGTAGCAGTACTGGCGATACAGCGAAGAGTACTTAGACCAGACTAGTGTACTTACTTGGCTCACACCGCATTATTTTGTCAACAAGCTTAGCGTCGTGAAGATCGGAAAGTCCCCACCGTTTGCCGCCGGGATCGACCAAAAAGACAACGACAAAGGGCGGCATTATTAGTATGGAGTAGCTCCCTTCAATTTCCTTTAATCTGTGGCAGGCGCGCATGCTCGGTTAATTGCTAGGCTCGAGGATTGAGCTGTGTTGTCTTTTCAAGTTGCCTTAATCTTAAAATTATGAAAAAAGCCCACACTGTATGTCCTCGGGTTAAGGAACGAGGGGATAATATATATATATTTTGGATATGCATAGCATAGTAACATCAATTGTCCCCCCACAACATGTCATGACATATCGTAACATGGAGCACATTTGCGCTTCTGAAGCAGTGAGATTAATAGAGAAAATAAAGACGACTTTTACTATTTCTTCTACTATGAAATATATGTTATGTCTCTATCGAGAAAGCACAATGGTAAGAGTCTGGTCCGGATTGGAATTTCATTGATCACGACAGCTGGTATTGGTCTGCCTTAACATCGTAAAAAGTTGACATCACTGAAATAGTGGAGTTTTCGCGTCCCACCACCCATCAAAGACAATCCTGACATACTGCCTCCAACAGTCGTATCCTCGTAAGATCGCGCCGTGCCTCCCACATCCTCTATCACAGACTGCCTCGTCGCGGGAAGGACACACCTTCGACGGCAGCATTGTCGGTGAACCAGTTGACCTTGTCTCCAGCACCGACATTGACAAGACCAGATGGTAGGCTGTGACCTTCTTCCGTATCGAAAATCCTTCTCAGGATCTCCTTCTTGCCTCCACCAGTAGCGACGAAGGCAATGGACAAGGCGTGCGTGACAACCGGTAGAGTGAGAGTAATTCTCTTTGGCGGGGGCTTGGGAGAGTCTGAGATGGCTGCAACCCATGAGTCCTTTTCACGGAGAAGTTCATGATCGGGAAAGAGAGAGCAGGTGTGGCCGTCGGGACCACAGCCCAGGAGGATGAGATCGAACACGGGAAGCTTGACACTGTCCTTGGCGGCGAATGATCGCATCAGTTCTTCCTGGTACAAATCCGCAACTTCCTGGGGATCATCGTCGTGGACGTGCTCCGCATCGATTGTGTGGACTCGCGGCTTTCCCAGCTCAGCGGGGATCTTGTCCAGAAGCTCATCTTTGATCAGACGATAATTACTGTCCGGGTGGTCGAGGGGCACGACGCGCTCGTCGGCGAAGAAGATGTCCCATTTGGAAAATTGAGGCTTGTCTTCCGGAGAACCATTGCCGGGGGCAAGAAGGGCCTTGGCCAGGGTGTTCGGTAGCGATCCGCCCGAGACAGCTAGTCTGAAGTTGTCGTGGCGCGCAATGGCAGCATTCTGGTTGTTCAAGAGATACGTCCTTAGCTGCTTCGCCAGAGAATCGGTGTCTGAGAAGCTATACAGCTTGGGTGGTGCGCCCGCCATTGTGGGCGTTTGGGGTCGATTTGAGAGGTGTCGTAAAAGTGTTGGCGGGGTAGCGGGGTAAAGATGGTGATTCTTCAGGAGGGGACGATCTCTTGCGACGGCAAGCCGAAAATGAAGCGAAAAGCGCGCTGCGATCGCGATGACTGAGTGATGGAGTTATACCTGTCTCCCAATGACAGATTGAAGTTCGTTGCGATGAGAAGACAGCGCGCCGTCGGTGTAGATAAGGTCAAGAAGCCTTCAGCCGGTGTCTAGGTCCCGCTGCTTCAGAAGCTCGTGGAAAGAGCATGGTGGAACCGCAGTTGAGATTATTCATTACTCCCTTATCCGTCACCTGAAACGGCGCTCTTGGTCAGCGTAGAGCTCCAGAGAGCCCATGCTTAATGACGTTTGTTCATCTGTTCGGGCCCCTGGAACGGACGATAAGTGTGTCTGGATGGCGAATAATAAGGGCCATTGTCGACAACCATCCGCCAGTGAAGGATGGCCGCCACATATTTTCCGTCCATTCTTTGTTAATCCTGAGTATTATCTCACAGCCACTTCAGCTTTATTTGCTATGAGGAGACATATTCTTTGAAGAGCTTTGAATTCATGCGCGAATCCGGAGTGAGGGGAAGCAGAGAAAGAAGCAATCATTCATGCTCTTCGGGGACCAGCAGATCTCACCGGAGATAAAGTAAAGTGGTCTCTCACCGAGAAACCAAACTTTCTCCGCACCGATTGTTGCTGCAGAACGATCAGATAATGAAAACTGACATCCTCAGAGTAATTGCCCACTTGAGTTAAGATGAAAAAGGAGAATGAGGGGATGCTATATGTGACAGTCTCTACTATGACCAGGCTTGGACTATTATTGTTATTATTATATGTGGGCTTTTCTTATGGCTTGAGACCGTCTCCTCCTGTTCCGTACTCGGCTTTCCAAGTCTTCGACCTGGAGAATACGAAACCCTAAGCCGTTTGCGGTTTGCGTGGACTCGTAGACCGACAAGTCTTCTCCTGCCCGCAAAAGAGGTCAACGGCGCGGGGCTCCAGTATTTCGACATGTTTTGATCACGAAAAAGCGTCAATGCGTCCATGCAACGAGCTCATTTCAGCCATCCACTAAGATTAACGCCTCTATGCACCGCCCGTTTAGACCTCGGAGCTAAGTGAGATCTGCGATTCACAGATAACGACAACCCCTTCCTGCATCTCAGGAATCAAGCCGCTTCGGTGATTTGCGAAGGCGTTCAAGCTGCAGCAGTAGTCCGGAGAGAATGAGCAAGGTTCACGTGCGGAGAACGCATGTAGACGTCATTGTCAGGTTGACTGCTCCAATATGGAGGGTTGTAAATATGGGGAACTGATAGCAGTGTAGACTGCCATTGCAGAAGCCGGAGCGGGGAAGTCCTCGACATGTGCCTGATGTTTGACGACAGTGTGGTATGCCAACAGGAAATTGGAAGAAAAAGATTAAGGAAATTGTCTGATATCACCATTATCAGAGGGTACCCGTGAGACTTGCAACCGAAGGTGGATGCCACGTTCTATTGACACGGCCTTGCATCACTCTCCGTTCCGCCATCCCACCTGTGAGAGTGGTGTATGCTTGTAGAGAGTATAGACCGAAATCATTGGAGAGACTGGTGTTCAACGACAGGATATTGTGCATGGGGCGGATTGCCATTGCTGGGGCGAGGTGAGCGCAAGTTGAGCAAGTAATCGAAGCCGACAGGCAGTAGTTAGTTATTATACAAGCACTTCGTAAGAGACGACGAAACTTCCCCCCGAATCTGCTTCATACCGGCGACACCTCCCAGCGAAGCAGCGCCCAGATGTGCCTGGGGCAAACTCGGGGAGGCGAACGGGCGACGGCCCTAATCGGCACGCACACCCGCAGCCAATTGGGCTGTCGGGCCAGTGCTGCAGACCAGCCCAAACGCAACGACCGCCCGCTTGGAATTTCCTGGCGACAGCCTGATGGGCTAAACGCCACGGACAGCCACGCCAGCCAACTAAACAAGAACTAGGCTGGAATCACCTATAGCATGAGTTCCACTAGCCACTAAAGCGACTGGAGTTCATTTCAGGCGTGTTCGCGACGAAGGGGAATTAAGTTATGTAGGGATGGAGCCTTGATCAAGTAAACAAGCCACTGAGCAGGCCATCCGGACAGACATGCCGACTCTGAAACGTAGTTTCATTTTAGAGCCAGCGTGTTGTATGAGGATCTGTGTCTTCACATCGGGCAGATCAGAGTCACGGATGATCTTGATAATCGCGGCTGTATCGAGTAATCTAGTAATATATTATTGAAGAGACTAATACTCCGTTTTTCGCAAGCGGAACAAGGGCGTCGGGACGTTATCTGCCCAAGGTCGACCGCGGTGGAGCAAGGGAAGCAGAGGAGCAGCACCGCCAGCTTGGAGCGCAATTTAACGAAGGCTCAGCCCGGCGCTGAGGGCTCAGATCCTTCTGGGATGAGTAAGATCAGTTGTGCGTTCGGTTGCAGGCGATGAGAATAATAATGGAGTAATTCTGAAGTGTCTGATTCTTGGGGTCATGGCGCCCAGACCAGTCATGACCGGACTGTCGCTAGAGTCGTCTACCGACCACTGGCAATCGCGGGTTATCCAACCTGAGAGCCAGCGCGAACGGAGTGAATGGTGATGCCCACGACATTGGCCCTGTTCCTGAACGCCAGACGAATCGACGGGCGGGCAGCATATCGTCCGGCGTTGACGATCAGCTGGGCACGATGGACAGGCTGCCCTGTCAACGAAGGGTCTGCTGATGACGACACGACCGGTTCGCTGGTGATGCGACGAGCGGGCATCGTTCAGTCTGCAAGGAGCGCGATCTGGCTGGTCAGGAGGTCGAATTCGGAATGGACGGCGCAGCGCGAAATGTAGTCGCCTTAGGGTCGTCGAAACCATGATCTCGGATGGTCGATGTCCTGTCCATGGTTACCGCGGGTGGATAGCCCACCTGGTCTAAGCCTTAAACTCCGTCTCCATCCCCAGTTGCCCGTTTATCTCTCATGATTGTCCGGCACATCCGTCCTTGACCACTTTTGTGAGCCGTCCTGAAGCCCGTCAAGGTGGATATAATCTCCCGTTTGCCTCCTGTTCCTATATAGCCCTTGGCCCTTCCGAACTGCGCTACCTCTCCTGGATGGTTTCTGCCTGACATACCATACATACTTCTCCTACAACCACCACCATACATACCGACTAGAAGAGAAACGCGCCCAACGCCCTGACTAGTGTCTCTCCCCCGTCGAAATACAAAAAAGAAAGCAGACCGTCAACCCATTGGATTCGACTCGACTTCCCAAAGATTTCTTTTTCTCCCGTCCTCGCGACAATCACCACGGAGGCTTCAGCAGACCTCGTCGCACAAGCCACAATGAGCTCTCCGTCCGTGCAACTACAACCTCAGGCTACCAACGGCGCTGAAAGCCTGTCACCACGCTCCTCGGACGCCACGGCCGCAATTGCGTCGTTCGACATTGTTCGCTGTTCCCGATGTCAACGATCCCTCAGTCTGGAAAATGCGTCCTCTCCAGGCGTGGTGCGGTTCGGCATGAATTCTTACTACTGTAGCCGCTGCGCTTCGATGGTGGGGTTCAACCGATGAGACGGTGCGCTTTTTTTCTGGAGGCACAACACCAAACAACCACTCAACCCTCGAGAATGCTCCGCAGCATTCTTCTGACTCCAAGTCTTAAACGACAAGACCTAAGCAAGTCCAATCAAACTCGTTGACCCTAAAGCACAACGCTAGTGGCACTGTTTGCGGACAATCTGCGAATCCCGCGATGACACGACACTCAAGAGAGAAAAGGAGAACACATTGGAAACGAAGTGACCGCTCTAGTCAAGATCTCGTGGACGCAAGCCCCACGACACTTCAATCTGCGTACTTCAACGCAATCCACACCAAGGCCCTTATCACTCGCTGGGGCCTCACCTTGACCTGTCCCACCGAACATGAACATCAACGAGCATCAACAGCGCAGGACGCTGAACACCTATCGACTGCCAAAATGTTACTCTCTTGAGGTCGTGGCTATTTCGAAATGAACCCATTGGAGACTGAGCAGGACTCATCCAATGTCCTTTTGTTAGAGATCTGTGATGATTTTCCTTATTGTGAGATTTTCTATGGTTGCATGGTTATGAGCGGGATTTAGCGGCTGGTTATTGATATTGGTTCTGTTTTATATATACCTGTTGAGCGATATGCATTGGTCGGTTCCAAGATTGGGCTGACTGGGGATTCTTGTTCTGTGTTATTCATGTTTTCATGTCCTTGTTAAATCTATCCACATATTGGAAAGGATTCAGACATTCTTATCTGACGAACCTCCTCGCAAGACTTGAGAGATTTCCTACGCTGTCCGGACCGTTGGTCCCTAGCTCGATATGCACTTCTGAGATACCCATATTACCCATACCCTGGTCACTGAGGAACAGTGCATGGACGGCGTTATCATACTACTACTATTTTATCTATTTTCTACGCTTCAGTAGGATTCAAATTGTAACCATCGTATGTCCATCTGGTCAGTTTCTCTCGCCTACTATCATACAATCGCTGGACTCGTCACTAGCCCTAAGTAAATTATAGATTCGACCCCCAACGCGTAAGGCCGCACGTAATCATAGCCGCAACGCCACAATTGTGACTGTGCTTGCTTACCACAGATCTCGACCGGGATTCTCTGACTGCATGATTCAAAACAGATGTTCTACGCTGGGGTCTAGATTTACACTCGGAAGAAGCTTCCATACATCTCCCCTGCTCTGCTGCCTCTGCTGCGCTTTTGCCTCTCTGGCGGTCTCAAGCACATGCGCCCGGCGGTTATGAGCATTGTCCATTCCTAGGATAACTCAGCCTCGCTTCATTGACTCGGGCTCGTGCTTTTCCTGTCTACGGGTCATAGGGCGTGTTTCGTCTGGGTGAAAAATGCACACCGACGGTTCTTGGGAAAGCCATGTCATGATTTCATGACGTTCGCTTGGGGACGAGACCCGGTGCGTCGGGACCGTTGGGCTTCACCTCAACTTCCTGCTGGGCAACAGGGCTGCAGGAACACAAACGGAAGAAACGGTGTGACTGGCCATTTTTACAAAATTTAGGCAGTCACTTAGCTTATTGAATAAAACTTTTTTCTCTTCTCTTCACCGACTGCAAACATTGGTGATTCCGATAGATAGAGAACATTGTTCACGGGACAACGCGATCCGGAAACGAGCAGGGCTGCTTGCTTGCTTGCTTACTACAGAGCAGAACAGATCAGGAACATGGCTGAGTCAGAGACTATCAAACTATCTAACTTAACTAGAGCAGATACTTATCCTTTCCATCCATCCGTTCCAGGACGGAAACAGTCCCTGAATATCCATACCTAATCCCGTAGGCAACATACCTCCTTTCACAAGGATAAAAAAACTAAACTTTCTCGTGTTTGATTAGGCTTCTGAATTTTTCTTCCCTTCTTTTTTGCCACTCAGGTACGCTCTGGGGCAGAAAAAAAAGTAGCGCCGAACTCATTTTCATACTTTCGCTTTCCCGCTAAAAGCCCAAGCCCAACATGGTTATCCCGCACGTTTGTCGGTCGCGGCATTGTTGGCGCTAGTAAGTAATAGTGTCTAAGCACCTGCCACACCACTTTTAGAGCTGTTCTTAGGGCTTCGAATCTTCGAGCGCCCTCTCGGCGGTATGGTCAGGGGAGAGAAAGGGGAATCCTGCAGCTTGTGTACGGAGTACCTGAGAGTTAGTTAGCCATTCGCGATCTGAGACGTGACTTGCTGTTGGGGAATTGTTGGTGCCAAAGCTTAGTTACTAGCTACTAAGTGATGTTGAGAATCTGGCTGCATGGATGCAAACGAAGTCATCTGGATGGTACGAGAAGGAAGTAGAATTACTTTATAGAGTACCATATGTACAAGACTGTCATATGACGCCGGATAAGGAACTTCGCGGAATAATACTTAGTTTCACGCAAAAGGCTAATTCCTTATTATAGTTGCCCGTGATTGCTGTTCATGGATGTTTACAACCGCGAGCATCCGAATCGCTATTTCCTTTTTGTACACCGTAGCACAGTTTCCTATACTCATCTAACGGGAACATTCTCGCGCTATCCCCATGCTCATCCGCATAAAGAGCCTTCGAGAACTCATGTTTGAGTCAACGGATGATCGAATTCCAGTCACTTCCATCTATAGCAAGCGATGTAGATCCAGACACCAGTAGTCGCTATCTCTGCCTGCCCTTCGCATCTCATCTTAGTTGATTATCAAACAGGGGAAATGGGAAAAAGGGGATAATAACTCACCCTTATCAATGTTCCATTCAAAACATACGGAAGTAATCGGATTATCAAAGTTCAGACAAGCTTGTCAAAGACATCTTTCCTGTCGATCTCCTCCGTCGGAGAAACAAAAACGCACGTGCATCAAATGTCAGACATTCGAGAAGAAATGATCACGAACCTTATTTGGCTCCAGTTCCTAGAATTATTCTAGAAGGGAGCGACATTGGGTAAAAACCCACAGACGATCATCATCCCTGATGTGCACAAAAAAGAGTTTGTCTCTGCTTCGAGTTAGTTTATGGAGCCCGCCATGTTTTTTGTTTGCAAACGGAAAGGAAAGACAGAGCGCGCGCGCGTGTCACTTTTTGGGGGAGAATGCAGATCACGCACGAGCAACACTGAGGCTGGGGAATGCCAGAAGGAGATCAGGTTCGAGGCCGTCGAGGCTGAGACAGGTCCGAGTACGACAGGATCACTGACCCTGTCAGTCTCTGGTGGTCCCAACCTCGATAGATAGTGCAAGTGCAAGTATTCGCACGAAAGGAGCAATGACACTGGAATTTGGATCACCGGTTTCCCAACTTTCACTGTGGAGATTTGAACTACAACAACATTCTTAAATTATACCATGCACCCTTACGGAGTAGTGCAATGGAAAAGGAGGTCATTGCGTGGTGATACAGGACGGTAAGAGGTCATAGTTATGGCCTTCGTCCTACGTTGGAGCTTCCACGTTGGATCCAGGAACCAACGCATGGGATGATTAGGTTAAGCGAGCTTTTCGTTCCGGTAGAATGACCCGAAACTTCTCAGATTCCTAATAGCGGTGACAGCTGCCACGTTTGCAACACAGGATGGACTCATGGACGTACCTTGTAACTGTTCAGTAACTTCAGCTCAACAGTCAGTGGTCAGCCACAGTCTCGGAAGAATAAGAGCCCACAAGAACTCAAAGTGATAAGCCTTACAGGTCTACTCCGTACGGCTAGGAGTAGTAAGTAGACTAGAGTACGGAGTACTCCGTATTCCGAGAGCCCGTACACTCTGCTCCGTAGTGGTGCTTCAATAATGAGTTCAATCGCAATCATCGAGGGTCTGACTAACCATCAATGTACCACAGATATAGCCTTCCTGATGCGGGTCTTTTCGTACTGGATACCTACCTAATCGAGATCGTACCAAATCGGGTGATCGCTCCGGCACCGCCGCAATCGCGGCAGCGGGAAGTTTCCTACTATCAGATTGACTGCATGAGTTCTTCTGTACAGCCTCCACCGAAGAAATTCGTTCGCACGTCTCCGCGGACGGGGCCCAATGTGGCAGATCGTGGTCACGGCGCCTATCTACTTAGTACCGTGTGCGTTCAGCCTCGACAACCGCTGCCAGTTTGCGCAAGGGCTGGAGAGATGCTCCACGGTTTGGGACGGACAGTGCCCGGAACAATCTTACGAGGTTTGAGAGCAACTATCTCATCCAATCACAGGTAATTGCTTTTAAGAGCTAGTTCTCTGGACGGCATGCCCATAAGCTGAAACGATCTCCAGATCCGTATGCAGCGCAGATCCCGGGCCAAGGAACAGAGATTCTCACTAGATGGCAGAATGTGAGATTCGACATCGCTAGTACAGTTCCCCTCCACTTGCTGAACCGGGGTATCCGAGATACAGACCAAACCCTTGACTGACTAAATATTCCCAGATTCGCAAACCCCATCGGTCATTGCTTGCGAGGCTGCGTGTTGCAGGCTCTTTTACTTCACATTTTTGGACGATAGCCCTGAAGTAGCTGTCTGGGGAAATCTATGCTGGGAACTGTGAATAACTTCTCGAGGCCATGGCGGTTTACGCCACCCCTGTTCACAATAATATGGGACTAATCTGGGATTCTGTCCTACCAGCGCTAAGTCTGCCTCCAGAGTGCCCCCCTTTCCAATCGCGGCAGTTTTGGCCCTGCTCGACATACGGAGCACTAAGCGCTGCGAAGTGCGATGTTATGACACCTCACACGCACTGATTATTATGGCACTCATGCCCTAATCTCAGGGATTCCCTTGACAATGATCGATCGACGATCGTAATGATCTGCATTTTCTAAAGCGTGGACTATTATGGCTTTATCATCGGAGTCTGCAGCGCACCAAGGGGTCCAGCGCTAGGGAGCTAATTGCTAGCAATACACGACCATTTGAGAGTACAGCTACGATCGTACGCTTTCCAGGTCTGACTTGGTGCCTGTCTAGGCGTCTGGCCTGAGGGATAGACTATGATTTGCAGTGATGCTCCCATCGTTAACGCGCAAGATCAAATGTGAAAAAGCAAAAAAAGGAGGAAACGAAAAAGAAAGTAGCAAACGCTCTGACCGCTCGCCTTGCAGCAGGTGATATCCTTCGGCCCATTGCAGTGTCAGACAAGAGTGGCCCACCTGTCATGACGCTTGCTTGGTTTGTAGCTCTTCCTAGCAAGCCACATCCGCCGAACCTAAGTGTATGTCCACCATGTTCTTCAAATACCTTGCCATATAGCCCTAATCTGCAATTTGCTACCAGACAACCGGTGTATGTAGCCACAACAAGGCAAAAGCCGGCTTCTCTCGGCATTACTATCGTTGATTCCATTCGGTACTTTGGACGGATGGAGTAAAACAACGACGTACGTAACCGAGAATACCTCGACCCCGACAAACTAGTAATATGAGCATTGTACCTAAACAACAAAGCCAAGGTCGGCAGATCTCCCCGAAAAATATGCCCTGCACCAGGAGCAGTGCACCTGGCTCCGTACTGCTCCAGGAAAACACTTGCGAATACCTACAGATCCGGGACCGTAGCACACCAAGCGGGGTGACCTACATGATGTGAAGGAAATCGGGAGGAAAGGAAGAGAATGCATCAGTCATGCCCCTTCTCCACGATGATCCTATCAGCTTTGGCCCTTTATTCGCCGAAGGAGTGATCTGTGGCTTTCCTCCACTCGCCCTGCGACGTATCTCCAGCCTCAGCCATCTGGTCTTTTCCCGGGGATCTTGCCGCAGTGACAAATAGTATGATACCCGTCAGGTGGGACCATTGACAGCATGCAGGCTGGGTTTAGTGTTTCGTTTTCTTTGTATACCCTTTAGGCCATGCCTGTGCGGTATGCCTTCGATCGCTTCGTGCGAAATCATTTCTAAGATCTCAATCATCATTCCCGAAGTAGCTTCAAACGGCCAACAGGACCATACATAGTACAGACCGGCATTTCTGGCCCTTTTAACAATCCTGTTCTGCAGACACTCGATTAGCGGCTACCGGCGTTGGAGTAGCAGACTTATTATCTGCGGTCCCTAGCCGCCTGTGCTCGCCAGGCTATTACGCTCGCTATTGTCTCTTTATGATTACATCCATGAAACAAGCGACTTCATCCGCCACCCGTCCTCGTACCCGTACCTGTCTTCGATCTTTGATTCTTTATTTTTGGTCTGCTGCCGCAGTTATATACCTTCTTCAGTGAGCACCAAACAAGCGGTCAGACCGCAAGCTGCTTTGAACCTGCTACCACCTCATGAGGTTATTCCCCTTCTTGTGTGATACCCAGACGCAGATTTTCCAATTTTACCTCAAATCTCAAGTAGCACAAGGGGCAGACTTTGTTACCTCCTGAATCAACAATTGCCAAATTATTTCCTAAGATCGATTCTGACTTTTCTTGCATATTAGCGTCGGCGTGGATACAAGAAAACAGCAATCAGACACTATGCCCTCCCCGCCACGGGAAAGGGGACGGCCGAAGACGAGAGGTTCTGAGACTGAGTTTGTCTTATTCATCCAGGGTGTAAGTACGCTTGCACTAATACTGCATTCCTTGCTACAATGATTGACTAGCTTTCTTACATGGATACCAGATTCCAGCACATTGTCGATGGCAGGAACTCAAAGATCTGGTGCGCCAGACTGCTTTGCACATCCGGCAAGCAGTGGTATATGATGACCAGCATGGGTTTCCTACGGGGCTTGGCCAGATTATTGTGAAGAATGAGGACGAGGCATGGCGTACTTATCGTGTGTTAAAGCCCAGAAAACTCATACCCGGCGACGGTGCTGACTCCTAATTGTAGATCGATTAGCCAGTAGCGGTTGGGATGGACAGAGCTTGACTGTAACTTTGTCACGGACGAGTTCACCTACTCGACCGATTGCTGGGCCGACGAAAAGTCCGCCTTGCGTTGCGCCACCTGTCTATATCGGAGGAGGTTATTCTCCACCAAGAGTGGCCACTATAACTACACCGAGCTCGTCTCATTCAGCAGAGTAGGTGCTTTCAACTTTTCTCCCTTATATGGGTTCTCCTCAGTATCGTCGTGTTATCATCAGAGAGTGCTCTTGTTGACACTTCAATGTATTAGAATGTCCACAATGCCACCGACTCCTACATATCCCCAAACAGATTATGGAGCCATTCCGAGCGCAACGACAATTGCTTATCATCCTTCACTTCCTATGTCATCTGTGATTCAAACGCCCATCATGATGAACAGCAAGGGTTCTATTCCCGCACCCGCACAGATGTCGACTATGCCGTCTTCTATTTACGACACCTCAAACTTCCCTACATTCCCCTACTCTCCATCATGGCTACCGTCTGCACACGAGGCATCAAACCGTGGCTTTTCGACTGGAAGACGGACAAACTATCAGCGTACCGGATCCGAGCGGAGCTACCAATCTATCTACAGTCGACACAGAACGCATTCCGTGTCTCCAACGCACTACACGCCCAGTAGATATGTTTTCATCCAGAATGTCGCACCGCAGACAGACGTATCGGATCTCAAATCCCATCTAGCTGCCGCGGGGGCAGTTGAGCATTGTGAGATTCTCGAGGACCGCAGAACCGGTCGTCGCCGAAGCCAAGCCAAGGCAACGTTCCAGACTACGGAGCAGGCTAAACAGGCAATGGCAAAGTTAGACAATACGTTGTTCATGGGGGCGAGAATCCGAGTGAAATTTGACAGGGACGCTCCGGTATCGCGCAGCTCGAACGATACCGTACGATCTGAAGATAAAGACCAAATGGAGAAGGCTAAAAAGACGGACACAAGCACAACGAGTGAGCCAACAAATGGGGACGAGAGCAGGGAACGTGAGGTTTCCTCGAAGGATTCCAAGAGCGGGCCCTTTGTCGTTAATGGATCAGTGGCTGGGAAGAAGACCAAAGATATCCCAGCGATGATCGATTATGAAAGTGAGTCGCCTCAAATCTACCACCACCGCCATCAGCACGACGATTCGACCTCCCAAAGGAACTCAACAAGTCAGCTAACAGACCTTCTAGAAAAATTAATCTCCTCGACAAGTGAGTTACGGTTAATAGAATAATCAACGATGACGACCAATCTAGTCCCGCATTAGAGCATACACACTTCTTCCTTATCCTATCCTAGCACATGGCTATGGTTCCATTTATCTCTTTCAAAGATTCTAAGACAGCGTTCTATTTATTCCCTATTTCTTCTCTATGTTTTTCTTTTTGCCCCTTTTTGGTTTCGCCTGGCGTTAGCATACTCAAACCACCATAGTTAATCTCAAATCTGGAAAGTGGGAAACAGACAATTAATCTAGTCCATCTTTCATCATGATTTCTTCTATTATAATTCCAATCCCATGTCCCTCCTTTATTTCTCTGTCCCAATAATGGCTCATTTATCATCGTCGAGTCTCTATAAAGTAGATAAGATAATCACGTGATATCGAATTTCCGCGAAAGCTTAAAAAAAAATTGAGAGATTTGCGGGGAAAGAAATACAAGTGGCAAGTAGAGCGGGCAGGTTTTCTTTTGAAATCCGTGGAGAATCCAGATTCATTGAAAGGAAGAGGGCCGAGGAGAGATATGTGCTGCTCTTTACTGCTCTAGATTTACCATCATTTCTCCGTTTGGAGGGGTTGTTGAGTCTATCCGACTCCGATAAGAATTTCCCCTCGCCTACAATTTTCTTTCTCTCATCTCCGATTTCGAATTCAAGGATATACTGCGGATTGGACTCGTATTTTGAAGAATGATCCGGGGATCAAGAAAATAGAACAGCAAAAAAAAGGGAAAGGAAAAGGGGGAAAATTCAGTACCCCGCCTACATCCCCCACATTCATATTTTTCATTGCTTTCTATGATGGATTCCACGCTCAAACAACGCGCGGAAGCAACCGCTCGCTTGTACGCAGATCCGCATAATCCACTTTTGCATCTCGAGCGTGGCCGGGTACACGAGCAATTGGGATACGCAGACCTCGCGGCCGCGGATGCGTATCGAGCCCTGACCCTTTTCGAGTCGGTGGTTGATCCCGATGGGTGTGAGTTCTTGGCTAGAAGGCGAAAGGACGTAACGGAAGAGGAGGAGCAGGAGAAAGAGAAGGAAAAGGGTGACGAGGAGGATGAAGAGGAAGAAGATGACGAGGAAGACTTCATCCCAACTTCTCAAGAAGAGTATGATTCTTCTATAGGAGACGTGTATGGACTTCTTGTTAGGAGTCTTGTTCGTTGTGGATGTTTGCGTGATGCGTATGAGTTTTGCCAACGTGGGATAAACCTCCTTGATGAAAGTGGTAGCGATTTTGCGAAGGAGTCTGGACTGAAGGAAGAGATGAAGAAGATCAAGAGGTTTTCTAATATTCAAGAGCAAAGAAGAGGGAAAGGAGCTAATCCTACTGATGCCAATGATGAAGGTGGACAAGAGGTCGAATTGGACCCAACAACACTCAATGCCCAGGGATATGCTCGCAGGGTCTTGTATCCATGGAACGAGCATGAGCCGGATCGCAAAGCGACTGATACGCTGCAATTGCTGAATGAACGGCTGGGAGATGTGGCGCCAAAGTGTGAAGCCAGAGCCGTCGCCCTGCCAGCTTTGCATAATAACGATTCTTCCTCTGCATCCAAGAAGGACGGATCAGGTGGAACCGAAAAGGAGGAGGTATCGATTCAGCTAGGTCTCTTCGCCAAAGAAGACATAGCACCTGGCGAGATCATCCTGCGAGAAACGTCCCTCCTGACAGCGACGAATCGTCTGCACGACGACCTATGCGATGCCTGCAATGGCCCACTGCCTGAACTCTCATCAGAGAACCCACCGGTTGCATGCGAGGAGTGCGACGATACCATCTTCTGCAGCCAGGAATGCCATGATCGCGCGCAGGAAGTATACCATGCCGCTGTCTGCGGACAGGAAGGACTCGAGTCTATCGGGAAAGATATCCCCGACCCCAAAGACAAGGCGGATTACTTGTACCTTTTGCTTCTGGGCCGAGCCATTGCCATGGCAGCCACGCAGGAGGTTCATCCTCTCGAATTGCCCGAGGTGAAATATATTTGGGGAGATTTCCATGACCTCCCGTCTTCTACTACCACATCGTCATCAGCGACAGCTCCTGAACAGAGTCTACCCTGGGAATCAGACCTGACTGCCACTTTGCCCTTCTCATTCCAGCTCTCCATTCTCCAACCGATGCGTATTCTTGAAGAAATGGGCCTGGACCCCTTCGCCACCCTCCCTCTCTACGATACCTGGGTTCTGAACACGCTATATGCTAAATTTCGCGGCACTGCATCAGGCCGGCTGTCCACATGGGACGGCGGCCCCGAAGTGTGCGCCGTGCATCCCCTGTGGTGTCTCGCGAACCACTCGTGTGATCCGAACGTTCGGTGGGAATGGGGCGCAGAGATCACATTCATGGCGCGAACGACGGAGGAGAGGGCAATGTGGAAAGAGAAAGATGGACAGGAGAGCAGAAGGAACATGGGAGGCATTAAGAAGGACGAGGAGATTCTGAATCATTATTGCGATATCGGATTGAGTGTCAAGAAGAGGAGGGAGTGGGCGAGGGGAGCGCTGGGTGGGATATGTTTGTGCGAGAGGTGTTTGTGGGAGGCGTCCTTGGAGGAGTGATGGCCATCATAAGGAAATAGATGGTTCCAAAAATAAAATAGCATATAGAGTTATAGATCATGAGTGGTAAGCAAGGAATGTCGTTTAGATACCCAAAGTTATCAAAAGTAGATTTCGGTTGACCATGTCTCTCCAGAAGCGTTTCATTCTTGCATTCAATGGTCGTTATCATTTCTAACAGGCTATAAATACAGATACATGCAAGAAGATCGCTTATAACAGGCCAAATCCAGCCAGTAGAGAACCCCGAAGCCCAATGCTAAATGACACAGTGGAAAAAGAGAAGACAAATACCCGATATAATCACAAATCGAGAAAGAAAACGTCATTTTGAGCCTCTAGAAGGCTACCAGAGACAGAGAACAAAAGAAGAGTAAAAATTGAAGATATCACAAAACAGAGGACGAATCGAAACGAATATTAGAGACGAGAAGCCGAGAAAAGGCACTTAATGGTGCTTTCGAGCGACTATTTGGCGTGGTCTACCATTTCCTGGTAGAGATCATCAGGGATATCGCGGACAAGGAGAACAGTGAGAGCGATAATCTCTTTAGCGTTAAGAGGGAGGAATGAACGGAGGACCTTATTCGGGCTGCGGGGAATTTCAAGTTAGAAAACTGTGACAATACTGTATTAAGAACATTCAGCGTACCTTGGACTCTTTAGAATTGTATCGCGCATCCTGATCAGTTGAGCTACAATGCATAGAATGTTGAGATGTGGTCCATATGCAAACAGAAAGTCCCACAGATGCAGGACCTCTGGTAGCGGCGGAGTGCAGGCGCAGAGCGTGAGCACCGAGGGAAATGCATAAAGTTCAGCGTCCATCCCCTTGGAGAAAAGATATTTGGCCAACTTCGGTTCGACGAGTTCAAGACACCGATCCACAAGTTTCAGACCTTTATGTACTCCATCCATAGCCCCTCGGATGTACCCTGGACATTCTTTTGTGATGAAATAATGGAAAAGCGCGAAAGCCTCGACTTCGCTGCGAGCAGCATAGAGAAATGGGGCACACAGAACATTCATGCCCTGGACGTAGACAGCTGTCTGAGAGAAGTTGACGGGTGGACCAAAGCTCACTTCCGGTATCTCTCCGGACGGTTCTTCCGCTATGACAGGAGGGGTATCAATCGCAAGTTCAAGTTCACGTCTCCGTGAACCCGGCCGCGAGCTCGTTGTACCAGTTTTGGCATCGTGAAGCTTCCATGCGACAGCATTTAGTAACCGAATCAGACTTGCTTCCGTCACCCGCCGCTTGAAGAGAGGGTCCGTTGCGAGGGTACGGAAGGTATCGTTGCGGATCTTTGTATAGGCGGGAGAACGCCCTCTGTGGACTAACGACAGGTATTCGTCTGTGGGTAAGGGGGGAATATCAAGCAGTGCAAGCCAGAGATATATTCTATAGGGTGACTTTGAGGCCTCAGGATCAGTATTTGCCGAAATGGACACATGGTCCAATCGAAAGGAACGAGGACATCCTCACCATGCCATCGCTGTCTGCATCCACCCTCGACGACAAAACAAGATATCGTAATTCCTTCAAGCCTCCACTAACATCGCCATTTGGCGGTCCATCCCTCAGTAGATTTTCAAGGCTCGATCGCTTCAACCCTATCCCTGACCCTGTCTTTCTCGCGGGACGTTTAGGGGTTTGATGAACGGCCGACGAAGCTGTTACACTGGCATCACTGTTCGATCTCGTCCGTCTCCGCGGCCGAGTAGCGGTTGGAGATTGAGCTCTCGCATCGAAGGGAGAATCGAGGCCAGAAGTCCGCGAAGGACTTGAGTCATTCGAAGGTTGCTGCTGCTGCTGACCGCTGATCGACGAGTAGCTCGAATACAACGTCTGGTGCGACTGGAACTTCCGAAGCGTCCTGGCAGTTCGAGGCGACGGTGGCACAGTGACGTTCGAAGGACTGAATTGCGATGGAGGCTTGCTCGCCATCTTCGTTCACTGTGACAGTCGCGATGACGCTGAGAGCGGGGAGACCGTATGCTGCAGCAGCAGCATTAGCATCTGCATCCAACAGACTCCTCGGGATCGAGTGAACGAAGTCAGTTTACACTAGCGGAGCAGAGCATTGCGATCGTCGAGCTGGTTCTGCTGGATGTCCTGTGCTTTCTCTTCGCCGGATGTTGGATGCGGGGACACGCGACGCGCGATTCGAGCGCAGAATGGCTGGCGAGGCTGGGAAGGCCAGAGAAGGGTCCCTGCGCCGGCCCCATGCGACGATGGTTAGTATCAACCTAATTACTTAGGTCTCGATCCGCCCACATACCGTCGCTCGATTATCCTCCGATGATACTCTTACTGGACGAGTGCCGTCTATACTTGCCTTGGAGATGGATGTGGTACATTTTCTCGTTGTTCCCTATCCGGCATGGCTGATTTCGTTCAGAAATCGAAAATCTACCGACCATTTTATCGGAACGCTACTCCGTATTCTTGTGCCAGATATACAATTGATCGCAGACGCATATACAGGTAACAGTGAATTATGAATGGTAACTGCAGCTTTCGTCCATCATAGTTTGTATCGTTCATTCATCCCAATCCGGAACTCCATGACACGTAACCCGAGGAAACCCCGAATAAAGAAAATAGATTCGACCTCGTCTCAGCCTCGCATAGCGTCCACCTGAGACTTTCCGCCTGCTTTGTCGCTGTCTGCGCCGCCCATGACACTAGCAACAAATTCCTGATATCGGAAAACCTCCCCTTTCTTTGCACCACCCGCAAAGCCGCCGCCTCGTGCAGTCCGTCCAAATGCTCTTCGCCCAGTGAAGCCGGCTATGACTTCGTCGACGTCTCGTTCTGTAAGAGGGGACTCTCCAGCCTCGGGACTCGTATGCAGGAGTGCATCCCGCAGCTCTGCCACATCAATTTGACCACTGTCATCGTCGTCGAATGCAGCGAGGGCGTTCAATAGTTCCTGAGAAGACGACAAAGGAGCCAATAATGTGGAGATACTGTTCAGGAAAGTAGGGAGATTGATGGTCTGAGATGACCCCGGAGGGAAATACTGCCCAGTCGCAGCAGACGAAGAGTCTTGGCCTATTGGGAAGTCAGCAACGGATTAGAGACTATTAACAGAACAACCGTACCTAAGTTCCTCAGTACGTCGGCCACGTCCTCCCGGCTCACTATTCCATCGTTATCGCGATCAAGGACTTGGAACGCTTCACGCATCTCCCTTAGTTGTGCCGGTGGCAGTCTGGAAAGGGAATCATTCTCTATCGGACCGCGTGCGGCCGACATAGCACCCATAGTGGAGGAGAAACTACCCCGGCCACCGGACCTTCCTGACGGCGTAGGAGATGCTGGAGGCTCCCGAAATTTTGGTTGTGGAATGCGCTCAGCACTGCTCGAGGAATTCTCTTCATTTTCCGCGGCGGTATAACTCTGGTTTAGTTTGCTTGGTGACTGGATCGGAGTGTGTCCTTTTCCTGGGGAACTGCCCGGTGTGCTTGGTCGGCCAATTGTCGAAGGAGAATTGGGGGTTGAGGGTCTGCGAAAAGGTGACGCACGAGGCGACCCAAACGACAACGGAGACGGTTTATAAGTTCCGTTGGGAGTCACCTGTATGAGTTGTATCAGCGACGGGTCTTCGTTAATCGTTCACGTTGCTAAGCGGGGATGCAACCTACCATGTTGAGATGACGGGCAAAGGTTCGATATTGCGGATCTTCAATTGTACAGATGCCTCATGCGATGATGTATTATTGGAGAAGCTTCTATATAGCAGGAGATCTCTGAGGCTGTTGAATACCAGCAATCTGCAGTCGTGATGAAGCCTGTATTCGATCTACCTGCTGGTTGCTATCGTCCCCAGAGTAAACAAACGGACGATCTGCCGCTGCCGACCGCCTCCGGTGCCAAGTAACGCCGGCTCCGGGTGGGAAGCGAGTGAGGCACGTGCGGGGAGCGGACCGTAAAGGGAGCGCAGGGAAAGCGTAGATGAAACACCGTGCACGAGTCCAATGCCCCCGGAAGCACTTATATCTGTCACGATGGCATGAAAAACGATTCTTTAACTTCTTTGTATATATATATTTTGGATATCTTTGACACGATTCCTCTTGATACCACAGTTGCTGAGCCCCGCGCAAAGGTCGGTACGCCAAAGTCTCCGCGCTTTATACTCCCCCTGAACCATAGATCTATAGCCTGAGCCAAGCACCGCTGACTTGTGCTGGCTGGGCTATTATCAGACGATATTGAGGGACATGAATTTTACCTGCATGGGGGTTCTCTTGCAATAATCCAGAAACATGTCGACCGCACTGCCGTATCGTACGTCCGGAAACGATTCGGCGCATGAACGGCGCAACTCCCTTGAACCCTTTCCCTCCCTGTCGACATCTGCTGGCCAGGGAACTCATAATGGGTTTCCACGACTGTCGCCAGCAGGATCTTTCCTGAAACGATCTCCGACAAGCTCGCGCACTTCCTCGCGTCGCCGATCGACTGAGCAATCCGCGCCGCATACTGCTCGGCCAAAGCGCAAGCGTTGCAAGTCACAATATCCCTTGGATTCTCCCGAGCGCCATGTCGAGTACATCTTGGTCGCGTCATTTCACATTGACCGAGGCCCCATAATGGAGCACCAATATCCTTCTGCCATTAGCGGCGATGAGAGTATGCTGGCTGAGCTCATGTTGCCGGATCAGACGCACGTCCGAAGCCAGGATTGGACGATTTTCTTTTTGCACAAAGATACTGGGGACGAAGACGAAGAAGAAGAGGGAGCGACTGAGGATACCAAAGGAAAGAAAGGAAAAGGAAAGCAAAAAGAAGGCGATACGGGCGCGTGGCAGGATGACGAGGCGTCCAGTGAAGAGAGTAGCGACGAGGAAGACCACGCAGGCGAAGGTCCTCCGCTGATGTACGTTCTGAATCTTGTGAATACAAAACAGGACAACTCGGTCAGACGGTGAGTCTATGCCAGTCGAAAATTATCAAGATTTGGGTACTGACGGTTCACAGAGGTGCTGTGGTTAAAGCCATGGCAATCTGTACGCGACATTCATTTCTCCACATATATAAAGTGAGTCTGATATATTATACCCTTGCTGGGATACGGAACTAACAGGTTCAGCCTTTGCTTCTGCTGGCACTGGAGGATTATTTTAAATCACCATACCCGGAGACATTGGCAAGCCTTTATCATGCTGTCAATGCTATGGATCTCTCCCTGATGCCCAAGCTTTCCTTTTTGGAACGACACATCCTGCAGGCGAGCGACTCGAAGGATATGTTCATTGAGAAATTTGAACGGATGATCCAGCAACGGGTTGCTGACGAGATCGCAAGTGGAGAGCAATCCCCAGGATCACCTGCAAAGGCCCAGCTACGTTACTCTCTTCCTAGAGACACGCACGAATTCGAATCGAAGGTCGTCTACAATGATATACCGATCCCTGTGAAGGTTCCGACGGCAATATGGCCAGAAACTGTCGGCGACTTTTCTCTGGTCAAGCTCATCCAGATCTTTGCTGGTCCTCATGCCTCGTCACCTCAACCCTTTGCCCTCCACCCTCATCTCACAACGAGCGGTGCTTATACGCACCCGATCATTGTTCTCGTTAACGCAATGCTTACTCAGAAACGAGTCATCTTCCTAGGGCATAATCGGCCTTCTGGAGAAGTTGCTGAGGCGGTGCTGGCTGCCTGCGCCCTAGCCTCTGGCGGCGTCCTACGGGGATTCACCAGACATGCATTTCCCTACACTGATCTAACGAAAATCGATGACCTTCTGAGAGTGCCTGGTTTCATTGCAGGAGTAACAAATCCGACATTTGCCAACCATCATGAGTGGTGGGACCTACTTTGCGATCTACCAACCGGACGAATGAAGATCAGTAACCGCATTGAACCAGCGCCAGTTACGGAAGGACTTCTGTACTTCCAACAGCAGAACACTATGGTTCCGCCTCCTACTGGACCCAATGCAGACCCGACTGGTGACAACCTTTTTATGGAAGACATAGTGCGCAGTATCGCCCAACGTCATGGTGAAGGTGCGATCCGTGCCAAATGGCGTGCCTATATTACGAAATTCACCCGTGTTGCGGCTGCATTTGAAGAAACAGTATATGGGGCATCGGCTCTATACATTATCGGGCCTGGTGAATCGCCGTCTGTGGAAAGTCCCAGCGGCTTTCGATCTGACCCCTCTGATCCGTCTTCTCTCCGTGGGCATGGTTACGTGTGGCGAGACGAGGAATCTAAACAGAGAGAGCTGGCGGCCTCTGTCTCGAAGATTGAAGGATGGCGGAATACACGTTCCTATTATTCTTTCGTCCAAGACGTGGCCTCGATGTATTATGCTGGCAGACCTGTTAAACAACTTGATCTACACCACCACCATGATCGGCTACGCTCACTAAAACTCTCTCATGCCGACTCCGGTGCTATCTATCTCGCATTTGCGCATGCCGTGAAGGACTACGCCGGCATTTGCCAACTGCTCACCGTGACCCCTGAAAGCCAGGCCGGCCTATTCTATATCAGTATGGGTCTGTTCCATCCTGATCCTGTCGTCCGCGACACAACAGTCGAGCTCCTCGACCGCATCGCAGCTCATGAAGCTGGTCGCCATTTCTGGAACCATTTGAGCCGCTTTGCGAAGCTGGCATATTTCCGCCTCAAGCGTGAGAAGGAAGTTACCCTGAGTCCCATCCAACAAGTGCCAGGGATGGGTTTTGGCAGCCAGGCACAGCAGAGTCTCGTTGGTGTCGCGCTCGGCGAAACGACTTTTCCAAGGAGAAGTTGAGTCAACACAACATCTATCTTGCATATTCTGCCTGCTGCGGTATACCTTTGGGGGTAGCACTATCTCATACCTCATATCTAATTTCCTTTTCCCTTCTTAATTTCTCATGTGATATCTTTTGCATCCGCATCATATGTAACGCAATCACGAACGATCTCGGAGCTACACGAAAGTGCGCTTTAGTGCATTTCAGCGAGATCCATGCATATACCTCTCTGTCTTGTACCGTTGAAAAATATATAGTCCTCATGATACCTCGATCTTACATCATTGCATCCTTTACGTGCTTCAAATACAACTGGATACCACCACTGGTCATAATTTTCCGAAAAGAAATATTCCATTTCAACTTCATAGATTTAGGACCTTTAGTCACTTAATCTGATCCTGACATTGAATGACCAGGGAAAAAAAGACAAAATACAACAGAAAAAGGAAATCAGTCAAGACAGAAAAGAAAATCGATAAAGGAGTCTTGCGCTCGTAAGACGTGTTTCCCATCTATGTACGTTCGCTCAATAAGTAAATCTGATCACTTGACGTAAATCGCAAAAAGGAAAAATCCTAAAAAAATGTAGGAATGTGTCAGGCAAAGGAGGAGGATAGATGACATGTAGAGATTGAGTACATTGTAGCGAGAGTATGTAGAACCGCTGAGAATAGCGTGAGGGACGGGAGAGAGGTCAGTGATGGCCACACATAGGTACGCAAGTACGTATGTGTGTAGGTAAATGGATTATGTAAAAATAGACAATAGAAATTAAGTTAGTTTGGGTATAGATATAAGGGAGAGTGTGAATGTGCGATGGCATATTTTGAGATCGAGCTGATCAAAGCATCCCCAATAGCCACGTGCCGAGGACGAAAGCAAAGCCGCTGCTAACAAGAGCCATATTGGGACTTGTCAGACTGCCTGCTCCGATAGCCTGCTTAGAACCGATAGGGATAGTAGTATTGATATAATTGGGACCACAGCCTAGATTCAGCTGTTGGGCCGCGGGGATGTATGTCTTGGTAAGCGGCTGGCCTTCAGACTCACTGGCTTCGCTAAAGACTTGCATTGTAGCCTGCAGACAGGCGTCGCAGGTAGCACGACCAGAAACAGGGAGATTCATCCCTAGAGGCAAGAAGTAGATGGAGTAGTCCATGATACTGCTCGAGTTGGTAACGGCCTCTGAGAGACAATAGTTGTTGGTAGATGGGTCCTTTAGGCATGAAGCACGGTAGATTGGTTGGTAAGCGATCATGCCCGTGTAGGCATTCTCCACGAATGGATTCCCCTGCTTGTAGTCTTTACCACAGGCATCGTCGCTGATGAGCTGTGAGGCAAAATCTGCTAGGATGTCTGTACACGACGCCATGGGAGCTGAGCATGCTGTGTCGAGGTTGTTGGAGATGGCAGCCGCTGAGCTCAGCGAATGGAACCAAGATTGTGAGTTCTGGAGGAGCAAGGAAATGGCATGGCAAGAAGTGACGGTCGAGTTGCTTAGGAATTTCTGAAAGAATTTCGGACAGCTGTTGCTGGTGAAGTTGCTTCCGAACGATGCACTGTCGAAAGGAGTCGGGAAGGAGTCCGCCTCAAGAGAGGCGCTGTATGCAGATCTGCTCAAAATTTGCGACGAATCCGCCCTCTTGACGTGTGTCAACAACTCTTTTAGGTTCTCTGGCGGTTCGATATCGTCCTTGCGATTTTCTAGACCGTTGATGTCTGTAGTTGCTTGAATCTCCTCCACAATTGGGTAGAGTGGGGATGATGCCTGGCGATCAACGATGATCTCCCATCCTCTAGCTGAATCGGCCACGCCGCTTGAGATCGTCGCATCAGAAGATCGGACGGAAATAACTGCAGCGCTGACAGGTGTATAGATAATTAGGACCACTGATACGAGAAGCAGACACAGCTTCGTTGAGAAGGACGTATGGCGAGTCGGTAACTTTGGTCGGTGAACTTGTGATCGCGATGTTCGGTGTTGCGACAACATATCAGAAGGACCGCGCTGGAATGAAGATTGTGAACGAGGGACATCTGGGAAACCCAGAGAAGAGCCTGACCAGGCTTCCATTGTGCTAAACGAGTGAATCGCCGTAAGGGCTTAGAGATGGGAAAGGAGGGCGGGTTATAACAATCTCAACATGGTACACGATCTACCGATGCGTTGAAGCAAGTTTGGCGTTGCAAAGACCGGACTGGTGACCTCGAAGATTTCACCAGCAGGTCTCTTTAGACCCAAAGTTCCAGAAGACACTCGTGCTCGTCGTCTCTTACGGTCCTGGTAGAATCGAGTCGATGTGATACTGGGCGGCGTTGGTCGACGGCTGAGGAATGCGGAGGGACTATTATCGCCTTGTCAAAGAAAGCCAATGTTCTCTGTTGTGTCGACCGATTGCTTGTGCTGGAAAACAAGTCTCAACTTCCAATGGCGGTCCAGTTGTATTGTTGGTAACCCTTTCCCCTCACATCCGTGACGGTCAGCCTCGTGCCGGCGGTTGAGCGGTACTTCAACACTCGGGGCTGGAGGGTAATAATATACGCTCAGCCTGGTCGCCTTAGCTCGAGATGGGATTCTTTGGGTTCCAGGCCCAATAGACTAATTAGCGGCGGGCTTGCTGACCCAAGTCGTGCAAGTCGCACCAGGATGCCCCGGCGGTTCAGGTTATTCTTGTGTTCAGTCTACGACTAGGATGAGCTAGTCCACCGAGTACCTGGGGTCAAAGACTCAGGCCTTGCCGCCATTGATCACAGTGGATAAGCAACAGCAGTCCAACGGCCATACTAGAGAGTGTAGTGCTCTTCTGGCGCAGTTTGTATGGTGGTTTGAACCTCAGTTCTTCCCTGAATCGGCGGCATCTAACTACAAACAGACAGGGGATATGATGGGACAAGGAAGTCTTTACAGACCATCTCTCTCGAGTTTCCCCACCTTTAATCTCTATTGCCAACATGGTCCAATACTGTTGCATCCGCTGGCGCCACGGGCAGTTTCTACTTGGCGCCGATGTTGATGGTCCGAGAGCCTGAGAACTCTGTTTGGTTCAGGGGCCGATCCGGGGCGAGAACATTCGATCTTCCATGCCTGCAACCGCCAACGGAAATGCGATCGTTTCCTGTCCAACATCGACAAGACAGGAAAGACGGCAGAGAGTACAAACTGCGAAGGAGATTGGTATTGAATGCATCAAAAGTACTGTTCCGTTTGTTGTTTCTTTCATTGTGCCACTTCGTGGCGGCAGACCTCCCGCTTCATCCAAAGTTTACTCCCCCTACCAAGTGCCGGCTGTTCCTGAAAGGATGCTCCACATTAGCACACCTTGGTGGGGACAAAGGAACCGATCGTGGACGTTATTTTATTTGGGTTCCTTATAACCTTCCATGGACGAAACCTAAACGGGATCCTGCACTATACGACACGGGTTGATTCTCGGGAACTCGGGTGATTTATCAAGACACGGCGTCAGTATTGTGCAGGAGTCGTCGCTAGAGAGTAGGTAAGATACTAACCCAGACTATAATAACAACTACTATTAAAATGGATATAATAATGAAGGATGACACCCGGTTGGTACTTGAGGCTCAGAAGGTACCATAGCAAGGAGTATGGGTTACCTGCCCAACAAAGCCGTGGACGATAGCTCACTTTGGCAACATCTAGCTTTCTGATACTCTGCCCACATTTCCTGCCGTCTCAGATTGTCGTACAAACTGCTCCCTCCGTTTGTCTAACCTTACTGGGATCAGTTAAGATTCATTCTAGCTTCCCTGAAAATCCGAAACATTAGAACGACTCTAGCTGCCGCTCAGCAGAAGCGGCTGCTTACATGCCATCCCTCCTTCAGTTGTTACAGCAAAATATGCTGTATCCAGTTAAATACAGCGTACACGAGAATGTGGAAATCGACAATAACAATGGCCGAGACAGAATGAAATCGAAGGAAGGAGTTTGCAGGTTATCTTCTGTGTTCCCACAAAGGTTTGTCCGAGGAACAAACCTTATGTGTACAGCAAAGTGTAAATCTTTTGTCCCGCATGTTCAAGTCCTGCTAGGGTAATTTGATAAGATGCATGCCCACAGCATTACCCACAGAGCTGCTACATGCATATCATCTGGTGCACCTGGAAGATCAGCTCGTTTCGGCCATAGCTTTGGCTGCAGCGGGCTCCCTAGTATTCTATTTTAAGCGTTCCTCGAAACACTGGACCGGGCCCCTCTTCCAGTCACTTTTACTGGCATGCTTGCCGTTTGCTGTTAGGACAACGTGGGAGCTGTGCAGCTTGCGTGCTGCAGGCAAACAGTTCAGGCACATGCTAGACCTGTGTAAGTAAGGGCCTTGGAAGACTTCTACTGTCCATACCCAACCCCGACCTCCCCTTGTCATGATCGGCATCTGGTTCTTGGAGCGATACTCCATACTTTTGACTACTAAATAGGACAGTTCATACCTTCTGCGGGGGGATCGCGTCAGACCCCATCAGCTCACGTTCCCCCGACACTACCGCTATCTATCAAGACCTTTTGCTTGGGCTCCTCTCGCTGTAGTAGTAGGGTTTGAATATTTTCTGCCAGACGTGGTGTCACCATATTGAGCAAATGCAAACAACCTGCTTATTTAGAGCCGAGAAATATCTCAGTATGCAATTGTATAGACACTCATAGATCTCAATCCTCCTAAGAATACTTGATATGGACTTGGTGAAGGACCGCCTTGCCATTATGCTCGAGATGCTACAAAAGATACCAAGAAACCCATATTACTGGCTCAAAGCAATAACAGAACATGATCTTTGTGTGAAATTTGAAAGGACGAAATCTACTAACCATTGGTGATAGGGAATGGATCATTTGGTAGCCCCCATGCCTTTTGGCTGTGAGGGATTGTGAGATCAATTGGCCGCATTTCATTGATACCTCTTCATGGTACAATGGGGTGCATTATTGGCGATATGACTAATCTCTCATATCGAAAACATGTAGCAATGATAATGTAGATACAAGTTATCTTATATTCATTGTTAGAATGGCAAGGACGCAATTGGCCAGGATGATGATATTTTCCATCCGACAGCCGAGTGGGAGATCCACATGGCGTGTTCCGGATTACTTCCTGTCCGGAGGCCGAGGACGCCGGCGAAGATAGTCGCTTGCCGTACTCAGAATCTAACCCATCTCAACGTGACCAGAACTGTTGCAGGTGATCTCAAATAGCTCTTCATTAGTAGCCGATAATTGTCGGAACCCGCTGCATTTATTTCAAGATGAACCAGAGCGCCGACGATACGGGCGGTGAGGAACAAACGACAGCACCATCCTGGCGTGCGGTATGCTACACCATACACCAGACCAAACCTAGATATGGAGACACATCCGGCTAATCAAGTGTGAGCTTATCAGTGCGATAACTGTCGTGCCAGAAAGGTATATATTTCATACAATGATGCTCACACATACAAATAGACCACCAGAGCTCACCATTGTAGATCAAATGTGACAAGCGGTCCCCGTGTTCTAACTGCCGCGTATCCAACGCAATATGTCGAACGGCGAAGAAGCCAAGGGAACAGCGGCAGCGCATCCTGATTTCGAGTCAATAGTATGTCCATTGGTGGTATTCTCCTGTACTATTACAAAGCTAAACTTTCGACACAGTGAAACGAAGATTGCCCTGATAGAAGACCGCCTGTCGAGAATTGAAGGTCTACTTCAGGATCTTGCTGCAAACTCGAATGTAGCGACTCTTCCAACAAGAATTCGGGCAGATGTGAATCCATCATGCACAGTACAGGAGACCCCTCTGCCCTCGGTGGCTCAACCGCCGTCGGAACCTGATATGACAACCGCGAATAAGACTTTCGAAGGCGAGTCTTCATTCAGAGCGCACTTTGTCCATGCCAGCAAGCTCTTCGAACGTGCTATGAGCGTCGATAATCTCGTGGGCCGCAGCCCTGAGATGCAGGAGGCCATCTCGAATTTACGCAGCTTAGTCGAGAAACAGAATACCTTATCCGTGAATCACGATTTGCGGTTTCCCGGACAGAAAGCAGCCCCTGCGCTTGATTTCTCCTCAGTCAAGATGCCTCCGATGGCTTCGGTAGTGTCATTACTGAGGCTTTGTAAAGGTGAGAATGGCAGAACATGTTTCCTTGGAGATCATCGTAAACTTACAGTGCCTAGAAACGATGTCAAGCAACTTTCTGGAGCTACCATTTCTGGACTATATGAAGTTCGACGATATGTGCAAAAAGGTGTATTTCGCTACGGAAGACTACTCCATGGCTCTGTTCACATTAGTTAATGGCGGCCTCTACTATCTTTTCTCCGAGGTCTGCATGTTGCGCGGGCAAAATAGCGCCGAGTTCAAAGAATGCGCAGCGATATGTCGTTCCAACTTTGAGTACACGATTGGGAAATTTGATGTGCTCACTGCACCTACGCTGGAGAATATCCAAGCATTGTGTCTTGGAGTGAGTATTTCATTCCAATCTTAGATACCCCAAAGGTCGTCGCTTATTGACATCTGCAGGCATTCTACTCTATCGATATTTCAAGACCCTCGCTATGCTGGGCTCTAGCATCCAATGCGGCAAGACTGTGCCAGATATTGGGGTACCACCGATGCGTTGCAACACCGGGAGACACCCGATCTGACATCGAACTGAAGAAAAAGATGTTCTGGTTTGTCTATGTCCTGGATAAGAGTCTGTCTCTGAGGCTGGGAAGGTCATCCACTCTGCAAGACTACGATATCACACTAGAGCGGCCAGGAGAATCTTCAGACGTCGGTCTCCGTGCATGGGACACGGTGTACAATTTCTGGATAGATCTGGCCCGCTTTAATGGACGTGTCTATGAACAGCTCTATTCTGCACGAGCTTTGTCAGACTCTGAGGCAGATCGTGTTCAACGAGCGAAGGATATCATACGGGATATGCAGTGTTGGTACCAGGGAATACTTGATGTACGTACATCGTACCAGGATGGATATTTTTAACTCGTGGTGGTAAGGTGCTAACGAATTGAATAGACCGACCACAAGGCCGTTTACAGCCCGTACTATTTCGAGGCGACAACATCTGCTTGTGCGATCGTGTATTATTCCGTGTTGACACTCGTTTATCGCACTATACCACCGGATCCTTCGGATCACTCAGCTATCTTCAGCAATGACTGTATTGAGACCGCTCGAGCTACTCTAAGAGCACATTATCAAAACTCATCCAGATACAAAGAGAGCAACAACTACATCTGGAATGGTTATATAAGCTGGTTAGTATTTTCCGCTAGATTCCCGAGGAAGATTATATGCTCCTCTCAAAGTATTTAATATTGACTCTGCCGGTACATCACAGGACTTTAATGCACTGCCCATTCACACCATTCCTGGTTGTGTTCTGTCAAGCCATCGCCGTTGCTGACTTGTCTGACCTTAAGCTTCTCGGCGAATTTGTTTCCTCTCTTCAACCTGTATCAGAGGTCTCCGAAGCCACAGAGAAGCTATACCGTCTCTGCCAGGTCTTCCATCGTGTCGCTGAGCTGTATATCGATGCCAAGATCAAACGCAACTCAAATGTTCACATTCACCAAGATGCATCCGTTAGCGGCACCAACACCATGTACCCGGTGAATGACTTCGATCCCTATCTCAGCGCCTTAGGATTCACCTCAGCAGGAGGAATGTCATCCTTCCCCAACAGCGGTATTTCAGCAGGAGAGATGCCGCCTTCTGAATACGATGGGATGGCTGCGTCTGGTTCCTTGGGAGACTGGTTTGCCGGAAACCTGAACATCATGGCTCTTTTAGAAGCGGATCTCTCGAACATCAACACCATTAATATGTAGAACTTGCTGGACAAGGGAGACCGAGAGGGACGATTGCGTCCATCATGTCTAGGGCTGTCTATATTTGGTTAACGAGAGATGCATTATTCCTGAACCCCGCATTGTGCGAGGCTGGATCACAACCATTTTCACGTAGTGGGGCTTATGAATTCTATTATAGCACATTCAAAGTATCTGCTACAGAATGTTGTACGTAGCATGCGCTAAGAGACTTCATGTATCAATCAATAAGTGGCGGTGCGTTTGTAATATTCTGCTCTCGGTCAGTGTGAATAATGCTTATCGCGGGGTACTTACCCGCCCAATGTCCCTCTCTGTACGTCACCCATCGCGATCCGATTCCCACATACTAATTCGCGGCTAATCACGGTCCAGATCTCACTAGAGCCTTCGCCCGCCGAGTCATCCTGTTAAATCTACGACGCTGGATATACCGTAGAAAAAGCCGCAAAGCGACTGTTCCTACTTTCCTAGTAGGGTCATTCATTTATTTTTACTGTTACTTTTCTTATTTTCCACTTCCTGTATATCCTCTCGTGACGATCTTCGTCTGGTCTGCAATGTCTTCGGAGCCTCTGGTGCCCGAGACGCGGGTCCTTGCGATAGCAAGCCATGTATGTGTGCATTCCCCTGCAGGCATCCCTGGATTTTCTGTTTCTCAGCAGCCGTGAAAGATGCTGTTGGCATATTCAGACACCGTTTCTTCTCCTTGAGGGCTGATACTGACTCAGGTGAATCGGGCGTGTGAAGGTCGTCTATGGGTACGTAATATGCATGTCTCTGCTTTTACTGCTTTTTACTTATCGTTTGGTTTTACTGTATATTTTGACTGTTGGGAATGCTTGAGAAAACAGCCTTATTGACTGCTTTTATCGTGTACCTGTGATATTCCTACTTTCATTTACACACCAAGATTTTTTATACGGTTCCATGTTCTTATCTCTTCACTTTCAGATGCTAATTGATTTATCAGACATGTCGGAAACACTATGGCAACGTTTGCTATGCAGTCATTGGGCTGTGAGGTCGCTGCGTTGAATACCGTCCATTTCAGTAAGGGTCCTTATTTTCTTTATCTGAGCTCTTGCCGATCTTTTGCGATCCAAGCTCACCAGGGTGATCTTGACGTCTCTGTGGTTGAGATAAGGTATTCCTCTCAGTGAATCCAGAAAGTTAATACATACTCCAAGGCAACCATACCGGCTACAAGCAGGTTAAGGGAACAAAAGCAACGGCGCAGGAGATTCGTGATCTCTACCAGGGTCTCCAGCAAAGTTATCTGACGGATTTTGATATCCTGCTCTCTGGGTACGCTCCCAGTGCTGCGGCTGTCGAGGCCGTGGGTGAAATCGGCTTAGACCTGCAGCGTAAAGCGGAGAAAAAGCCTGGTTCTTTCTTTTGGAGTAAGTACTGTGATCTGTTTCAAGTATTGGATTGAGATGCTGATTTCGCCCGCGTCTCTAGTACTTGATCCCGTGATGGGTGATCAGGGACGGATATATGTGAACGAGGATGTTGTCCCGGCATACAAGAAAATCATACACCATGCGGATCTCATCTTACCCAATCAATTCGAGGCAGAGTAAGTCAGATCATGAGGCTTTGGCATTTTACTATACAGACTCCTTGAGACGACTCTACGCCTGGAGACACCACTATCTGACACAAGCGAAACCCTCATATAGACTCCTATCCGGCATCAAAATCACATCTCTCCACACCCTCGCTGAAGCCATCACTGCCATCCACAAAACCTACTCAGTCCCGCATATCATCGTCACCTCTGTCCAGCTCACGACTCTCGACCACTCCGCCTCGACTACTGCACCACCCTCCACTCTGACCATCATCGGCTCCACGACCAAATCCGATGGCACTCCGCGCCTCTTCCGCGTCGATGTCCCGGCCCTCGACTGCTTCTTCAGCGGAACAGGCGACATGTTTGCGGCTCTGACCGTCGCACGACTCCGCGAGGCTGTTTTCTCCGCTGACCCGGCCCTGCGTCATACTAAATCCTGGGTGTCGCCTGACTCGGTACCTGCTACGGAACTGCCGCTCGCTAAAGCAACCGTCAAGGTCCTCGCAAGCATGCACAGTGTGCTAGAAAATACGATGAAGGCGCGCGACGAGGAGTTGCGGAATAGTGCCGCTGGTGCTGATGAAGAACCCATCGAAGTTAACGAGGAGGCTAGACAGAAGCGAGAGCATCTGAGAAGGACGAAGGCAGCGGAAGTACGGCTCGTTAGGAATGTCAAGTTCCTGCGTGATCCTGTTGCCAAGTTTGAAGTGCAAGCGTGGTCGGAGTAGGTGTCTTGACTCGATTTGACTTGTATCAGGAACATTGGAGGCGAGGAGGAGAGAAACATGAAATGGCGTCAGCCATTTGTATATATGGAAGAGGAAGGAGGTTGCATGTTTAGAGTCCTCTAGATCAGTAGGCGAAGAGTCGCATTCTTGCATTATTCTTAAGTTTTTATCAATAGAACTTTGTTCCTTGGCCAAATCGTATCTCTTTGATTGATATCTATTCCGAAAGATTCCATCCCCCTAAAGTGGACATGGAAAATGCCAATGGGGACCAAAATCATAACGATCTATTTGTCGATCTTTCTTTTATTTTTTGTTTCGTATGTCATCAAATAAGCCTGGCTGTTCTTGCTAGGTATGTGTCATATACGCTTTTATATTCCAGGCGCTAATCAGGCTGCTGTTTTGTGCCCCATATAATAGCTAGAGACGGACAAACGTCTCTAAACGCCTAGTTGGAAGTGCTGACTCCAGTACTGCCGAATCCGCCAGCACCACGGACGCTCTCTTCGAGCTGCTCGACGACCGCGACTTCGGGGGTGTAGATCTATAACGTCCGATGTTAGATACCGTTTGTCTCGTGGACATGAAAGTAGTCCCGTCTCATCGAATTCCGGTAAATTTCGACTTACTCTCTCGATAATAAGTTGTGCGATACGGTCTCCTTCCTTAACTATAGTTTTAGGCAAAGTTAGCTGATTGCATCGGTGATTTTGACCCAGCCTCTCTTTAGAATTGGAGAGGCAATGCATACCAGTGAAGTCAACGTCAGAGAAGTTGAAAAGCAGAACCTTCACCTCACCACGGTAGTCAGCGTCAATGACACCGGCACCAGTGTCGATGAAGTTCTTGGCTGCCAGACCGCTACGGGGAGCAATGCGGCCGTCTGTTTATTTCCATCGTGATCAGTCAATTGCAATTTCAACCGTAGATATAGTCCTTTTTCAGATTTCACATACATGTTCCCTCCGGCACAGCAATTGCAATGTCTGTGCTGACCAGGGCCTTGCCCTTGGAAGGGATCACGGTCTCTTTTGCAGCATAGACATCGTATCCGGCCGCAAAAGCAGAACCCCGCGTCGGGGCACGGCCTGCCTCACTGAGCTTCTTGACGAGGAGGGGAGGTGCGGGCTGGGAGAGGGAGGTGACAGCAGTGCCGTTGGAGTTCTGAGCAGCCATGACGGAGTCGATAGAGGCGCCTTGGGCTTCGTTGGTGTTGTCTGTCTTGGGGCGTTTGGCAAGAGGAGAGGCGGGGAGAGAGGGTGGTTCACGGGCGCCGCTAGTAGTAGTAGTAGCTGCTTCTGCTGGAGGCGGGGTTGTCTCCTTGGTCATGATACGGAGAATTGCGTTGAGTTCTAGAGAGATATAAACAAACAATGAAGTGTTAATTGAGGTGTGGACAGGTGTCTTTGCTTTAAATGGCGTGAAATGATGCGATGCAGCTCATCCCTTCAATGATCATACTGCTGGATAGATCAGACGGAGCGCGTCCACGAGAGACACGCACCGCGTACCCTGTTTTCCCTTTTGGGACAACACAGGGTTAGCCCTCATATTACCCTTTTGGGCGAGCACCGGCTTCTCCAACTTTCGGCGGGGATCATCCTCACCGCCGACCAGCCCCGCAGCCTCAGCTCTGCTTTAGTTAATTAGTTGCTCTCCACGTTTGGATGTCGCTCGAATAGACCTCGGCTCGGTCCCGGCTGTTGCAACCGCAATGCGAACCCAGACCAGATACGAGCGTGAACACCCGCGGGCAAAAGTCCTGGATGTTCTTCTTCCTATTCTTCCTTCAGGTTCATAGTTGAAGCTTGACTACTTACTCGTCCGTGATACAGCCAGTGTTTCTGCGGATGGAGAAGCTTGTTTCTTGAGGACCTCGTTGCGCCGTGATCATCTCCACTCACCTCCCCTCTGAACTATGGCAGGAGCTATTCGTCAGCCCATCGATATTCCGTCGTTGGAACGGTACATTGATAAGAATGTACCTATAATCAAGACGCCGGTGGACGTGAAGCAGGTAAATACATTTTGAGGTTCAATTGTGACTTCTTATAAGGGCCGCTGCTAACTCTTGTCTTGTCTCCAAGTTCGGTTTCGGGCAATCGAACCCTACGTATCAGCTCAGAGCAGCAGATGGCCAGGTTTTCGTGCTACGGAAGAAGCCCCCGGGCAAGCTCTTGTCCAAGACTGCCCACAGGGTTGAGCGTGAATACAGGATTATCCATGCCCTCGAACGTACCGACGTTCCCGTCCCCAAGACCTACTGTCTCTGTGAGGATAACGAGGTGATCGGCACGCCCTTCTATATAATGGAGTTTCTGGACGGCAGAATATTTACGGACCCATCAATCCCTGAAGTAAGCGCAAAGGAGCGCAATGAGCTGTACGCTGCACACATCTTTCCCCGTGTTTTGATGCGCGGTGTAACTCACGAGATCGCATAGATGGCACGATGCAATCAGAACACTGGCCAAGTTCCACCGGGTAGATCCGAAGGCAGTTGGAATGGAAGGATTTGGAAAGCCATCGGGTTTCTATAACAGACAGATCTCCACGTTTACGGCGATTTCTAGAGCGCAGGCGCAGGCGGTAGACATCGAGACGAACGAGCCTGTGGGGGAGTTGCCGCACTTCGATGACATGGTGGGCTTCTTCTCCAACAAAGCGACCCAGCCACAAGATCGTGGCACTTTTGTCCACGGAGACTACAAGATCGATAACTTGGTCTTCCACAAGACGGAACCCCGCGTTATTGGCATCTTGGACTGGGAGATGGCAACAATAGGACACCCATTGTCGGACTTTTGTAACCTGACAAGTCCCTATTTCCTCGGCGGTGCTGAACAGACGGTGGACAAATTCAAGCCCGGTGCTGTTCCCGGTTTGCCAACTCGAGAAGAGTGTATTCGATGGTATAGTGCTGTGGCTGGATGGGACCCTGCTCCCGACACATTATGGGGTGATGCTTTCTTTGCCTTCAGAAGTTCCGTCATCATGCAGGGCATCGCGGCCAGGTATGCATTGCGGCAGGCCAGTAGCGCCAGAGCACACGAATATGCGTCGCATACGAAACCGTTTGCTCTTCTGGCATGGGAAAGAGTGAAGAAAGTGCAAGAAGCAGCTCACAAATCGGCGAAGCTGTAGAGTTGTACATATAGAACAGCTTATCTCCCGATCTCTCTGCGCATGTGGCTGTTAGTAGACACTCAAAGCCCAATATGTTGAAAACACTGCATCTATCCTATAGTTGCCTATATGCAAGGCAGTAGCATGCCAATCATTGTCCGCGTTAAAGATCCTTGGGGGTGCGCCCTACACTGTACACGGTAGATTCAGGTTCGTTCCTGGACACAGTCTAATTCCATTCTTCTTCGGAAATGCACTTCTGCTGGGACCTTCAAGACGAAAGTCAAGTTGGGCACACTGCTAAGCGAAGCCTTACGAGCTGTGTCCAACCGTCTGACGTGAGAATATTCCCCGGAGAGTGAGGACAGATCGGTCAATTCACCGATCCAGTGTCTCGATAGCACGACTCCAACCCACGAGCCAAATAGATAACCGATATCCGGCGAAATTGTCCTCAGTCTGATCTGTAACGCTGACTGCCCCTTGCTGAATGCCCAACATCGGAAGTTCACTAGAGGACATAGCTCTGTACAGTCCGGGGACGAATGAGAGAAGCTGATTTGCCATGGAGTAACTTGCAGCCAATGAAATGGGCGCTGCAGCCGCCTACCTGATGTGATGGTGAAAGCTGCGTGTCATTCTGGATGACCCGAGAGGGTAATACCCTCAGTCATATGCAGTGTTTCCTGTGATCAATCATACCACTGTACATGATGGCATTGGTCCAAAATGTTCCCTTTAATAAACCCGAAACAGGCGTAGGCAGTTGGCATGAAAGAGTAGAAGGTGGTTTCTTAATGTGGATCCATAACGAAAGTCCTAGGGCTTTGTCAACATTCCGTAATAGCTACAGATACCTACAGGCACCGTATTCTGATCTTATACAGAACCGTATATTTTGTCTGGCATGATTACATTTTTAAAAGATCGGCCTTCTTCGAGAAATTCCAGTTTCAGGAGGGATCACCAAGGTTGTGATGTCCTGAGGGGTCATGTGGGGTTTAGGTGGCAGGATAGAGCAGGGTTCTTGGGTGAACTGCATCGCCGTTGAGCATGATATCCTTGCGGTTGAAACTAGACCGGGTATTGTCTCGTCGCGGCTCCGAAAGCTCTCAGTAATCCGGACGTTGAAATTCGCAGCGGGAAGCCATGTCGAACAAGCCAAGCGGGGAGGTCACAGCAGCAGCGTCTCCAGCCATGGATCATAGTGCCCAGTCCCTTCTCGACAGGGTTGTTAATCTGATGAGGGATCATTGTTGTCCAGAACTCGCCCGTCACCCGCTGGCCTGCACGCTTCCAGAGCAGTCTCTGCGTTGGCGTGCGACACTAGAGTAAGCTGTCGGAATCCACAGCAGCCGAGAAACATCAACGACCTATCTGCTGGTCGCGAGCGTCTTGTCTTTCCCGCCATGTCCCCGGTTGATGTTTGGAACTTGGATGATGATGGGAGCCGCGCTGTGCCGAGTAAGTATAGCACCGGACGACGCAACCGGGCACCATCAGGCGGTGGATCGCCATCCTGTATGGAAGGGAAGAATAAGAGAAGCATTGATCGAACCTAAAACCATCGCTCGCGGGCCGACCAGTCGAGCGATTCAGTAGACGAGCCAATCGTCCCGACGGCTGTTGTTCCCACCGGGCTCCAAGCTTTGGTCGATGCGTTGAGGCCGTCCAGCAGAGCCTCACTCGCCGCGTGGACGCCCTGGTTCGTTCGGGCCTCGTGGAGGACGTGGCACTTGGTCTTCGTCTGTCTGTCCGATGAATCAATTAGAATAGACTGCCATACCATACCATCCCATCATCTCTGGACCCGGCACAGAGGACAAGAGAAACGGGATTCTCCCGCGTCGCCCTCTGTGTGGCGCATCGTAGCCATCGCCAGCCTCTTCCGTGCGCTCTGTCGAGTCGGGACTAGATCGCGGACGTGGGGTTTCTCTTGTCCTGTACCATACTCGCGACTAGTAGACTAACTGACCTAGAGACAGACGAGCTGTTTCTTCGTGTCCCCATCTCTTCTTCTTATCGACTTGTCTGCATGGCGGCTCATGAGAAGGCTGAGCAGAGAGCATCGCTGACCGCTCGACTTGGCCAACCTAAAGCCCGAAACGGGGATTTCCGTCTTTTTTCTAGCCTCGCTGTTTGTTTCGCCTCAGCCCGTGCAAGGTCCCGTGTTTGGCCTTCTTTGCGCCAGCCTCCACTAGAGCGGTGATTATTGCTTGCGCCGGGCCTGCTGTTTCGACGACGTGGGATATCTCGAAACCTGGCCCATCAGTCTCGAGAGCGACGGAAAGAGGGCAATCCGGCCGTCTGCCTGGCTCGTGGGAGTTTCATGCTGCTTCGGCCGCCTTTCCACTCAGCGGCAGAGCAGCGTCACGGAAGCATCTCCGCCACTCTCAGCGTCGACTCACGGTATGTATATGTCTTTCCTCAGCAGCTGGCGCGTCTGAAGTCCTGTTCTTTTCCTCGTGGTGATTCCATATACGCTGCTTTGCTCTGCTCCTGCAATGTTGATGCCTGTTTCCCGTTGATCGTCTCAAAAGAGCCAATGGCTCCCCATTCTTATCTACCGCATCACTCTCCGTTTCTAGACTCTCCCTGAGCTATGGAATAGCCTCATTATCCATCTGGCTATCATTTATCATTGTTTGTTTATTACCCATACTAGCTTCTTTTCTTCTTTTTGTCTGGTTCGGTTTATCCGTCGCCTGTCGTTGAATAGTCTACATGGCCACAGCTTCCCCCGCAATTCGCTATCTAGACTTCCGAGGTCGTTCGAGATATTGCTGTGGCCTCCTGCAGAGGTGACTTCTCGTACTACTGTCTCTTTGTCTTCATAATCCTTCAATGGCATTTCACTTTTATCATGGTCACTGTAGTCACCATCACCTTTCTCTCCTTCACTCGTTTTCTTGCGCAGCACACGAACTGATCATTCGCAGCTGAGCTTGACGTGGGTGCCATCAAACACACAAAGATAGTACCACTGGATATCTACATCCACTTACTGAGTTCTGAACCGAGGCCAAAGCCTCCGGGGTAACACCAAAAAAACTAAGTCCATCAGGAATTCATCAGGAATTCATCAGCAACTGTGCCTGATGCGTGGTCAACGTCCGCCTACATGCAGCCCGATACGTACGACTCGGATGACGCGTGCAATCGTTCACCTCCCTTGGAGCCTCAGAAAATAAATTACAGACTGGAGGAATCGCTTCCTCCGTTTGTGCGCAAGCGCTCTCCCTCCCCCAAGGGGGGAGGCCAGAACGATCCGGACCGGGGAAGTCCATCAGGACCTTCCCGTAAGAACGACCACAAACCCCCGCCCCAGTCCTACCTGGCTGAAGCGGTGCTGATCAGCCATCTAGCCCCAAACCGACCGGATATTGCCAATGCTTTCAGAGAGCATCCGCTAGATCCAGAATGGCCCGATAACGAAGACATGCAGGACAAACCTACCAAAGAGACCAGGACCGGAACCATAACCAATCCGCAACCAGAAGCAGATCTCGCTGCGAAAGCCTTGTCTCTACTTCCCGGCGAGTTACAGAAGACGTATGACGAGAACCCGCCGATGAAAACTGATGTCAGCCCTCCGGCCTTATTCCCTAATGACAAAGAGAAAACGCGTGGAGTTTCTGAGCACAATGATTCTCGTATCAAAGCGGAGCCTCTGTCACCTCGAATACTGGAGCCGAAACATCGTCACAGCATCGCTTCCGAGAATAAGATACCCGATGATACTCTCAAGACGACTCCTCTTGGGAAATATGCAATACCTGCTTCCTCGCGTTCGGCTCAGGAACTGCTTCCAGCACTGCAGTCGCCTCCTCAGTCAATCTCTGCGAACTCACCGGAAAACCCTCAAAGTCTTCCGTCATTACAATCGGCCTTGGGTGAGCAATTATTAGAAGCACCGCCAAAAGATCATCCCAACAGAATAAACAATGGTCCACCTCATAATTTACCACCGATTCCTGCCTCTTCGCCCACGCTCAATCGGAGTGTTATGGGCCACGAACGAACCCTATCCGGACCATTACCACCACCTCAAATACCTAGTCCCTACTCTCATGTTTCCCCCGCGAGTACAAAAGACATGTCCGCCATGTCACCACCGTCATCTCAGCCACCTTACTGGCGAACAGCTTCTACCGTTAAACCAGAAATGCCTTACATGACGTCTCCATATGAGAATTCACCGCATATGCCGCAGGCAGTTAATAGCCCAGCTACCTCATACCCAACGCCAACAGAGCCTAAGACAATAAATGAATCGGAACGTTCAATATACCCCTCTGCACCAGCCCAATCCAACGGGCCCGTCCCAGCGGGTTCATTCAAATGTTCTTGGCCGGGTTGTACAGCTCCACCTTTCCAGACTCAGTATCTGCTGAAGTACGTCATGTCCTCGCGACAATGTTGTGTACCTTGCTAATTATGTATCAGCTCTCATGCAAATGTACACTCCCAGGAGCGGCCCCACTATTGTCCTATACCTGGGTGCCCAAGAGGAGTGGGTGGAAAGGGATTCAAGCGAAAAAATGAGATGATTCGGCACGGTCTAGTGCACGATTCACCCGGATATGTGTGTCCTTTCTGCACAGATCAACAGCATCGATATCCACGGCCAGACAATCTCCAAAGGTAAGTCGATATTCCTCGAGCGCTTTCCACTTTCTCGACTGACGTGTGTGTGCCACTATAGACATGTCAGGGTACACCATGTCGATAAGAGTAAAGACGATCCGGAGCTGCGGAGAGTCCTCGCTCAGCGACCTGAAGGCGGCCCACGTGGAAGGAGACGACGAGCGCATACTTAGCGCAAACGGAGATCTATATTGATCCGTCAGCTCCATCAGGGATTGCCTTCGTCAATATCGCGTTGCCGCAGACGATTTCACGGGCTAGCATTTCTAATTTTCTTCACCTTTGTGGGAATCGTCTATGTTTCTCCGTGGAAAACAATTTGCTTTCCATGGTGAAACGGCATTTGATGTCTACTTTGTTTTTTGAGCGATACCAGGTGTCTAGAGGTTACCGTTACAGTGATCATTATTTTCTGGCGATGACATGTCTATTCTTCTTCAGTACATGTTCGAGCTCTTGCTATTTCTAACTTCGAATGGTGTTGGGGTGTTCTTTTTTTTTGGATTGACAAACTACCTTGTTTACTTCATGTTCCATAATTTTTTCGAGCGATATATACATACAGGTAGCAGGGCGTCTATTCGGAAAATACGGTTACTCCGGCGCGGCAAAACTTCTCTCGCGCTTAGTGTGGGATTCAAGAGGGTCTGATTCTGTTCGCAGTTTTAAGCGCTTGACTCTTTAATCATTCAGAAACGGGATGATTCTTTAACCGCTTGCTCTATCTACTCTGGAAGAGAGCTTGGCCCCTGAAAAGTTTCCCTCTCTTGCAGGCAGCTAGTGTGAACGCCGGTCTCTGTCCTGTATATGTTGGTTGATTCTTGTTTGACGGATCTTCATCACAGGTATAGTGTGCTGGACCTTTTCCAGAATTATATGGTTCCGGTAAATGTGATGGATCAGGATGGATCGGGTACCTCTCCCACACTTTTTCAATTACCCACTTCAGAAGAGCTCTCTGACTGAGCTTTCTTTTCATCTTCCACTCGTTCTTCAATTCGATACCGCGTGCCGGGATCCAGAACGGCCTTGTGTGTTTTTAGTTTAGTTTCCTATCACGAATTTAATGAGACCACGATTTCAAAATGCTTAATTATCCATAGCTCGGATTATTTCTATTTTTCATCATGAGGGACTGTGCGGTGTGCCTCAACCTTCAATACATGGTGTCCTTATGCCAACTATGAGAATAGATTCATGACGAATGCAAGGAACTTCTGGTGTTTCCTCTCAGTTCACTGCAGCCTGTGCTCGCCTTCTGGATCGTACCGTCCCAAAAGCCCCTTCTCGTAAAGTTCCAATCTCTCATCCTGTGACTTCATCATCCGCTTTTCTGCATTTTGAATCTTCTCTCGGGTGATGTCGAAAGATACCCCATCTGGAAATTGCCAAGGTCCATCGAAAAAGCCCCATTCGGTAAGTCGAGAGTGATCCCACATAACGTACCCAGCCCTTCGCAAATTGTAAGTCCAAGTGCCGAGAACGAAATCGTTGTGATGCATTCCGACATGCGTCCACTCCCAGGCTTCAAATGGATCGGAGTCCATTGCATCCATATCTGAAAGTCTAAGTAGCTTAATCTGTCGATCCCGGGGGAATTCATCGAAGCATGAACTCAGGATATCGCGCAAACAGTGTGTCGCCTCGTCGAGCTTGGAGTCCAGGATCCTATATCTCTCATCGTAGGTCTCTGCTTGGATAGCTTGGTACAAGAAACGTAAACCGCAAGATATATGTATAAAAAGTTAGTTTGTCAGTATTCCCCAACAGCTAAGGATAGGTACTGACTGTATGCTCTTTGTAGGCATTCCTTCTATCTCCCCCAAAAGTATCATCGTCATCGTAAGGGATTCTCCACGCTCCCCATTTGATGTCGTGGGCAGCTACTTCGTCGAAAGCTACAATCCCTTAGCATACTCGGTTCCATTTAGCAACATAATAATCCAAGTGTGAGGCACTCACGTTCCGATATCTTCCAAAACAGATAGTCGTGCACACAAGCCATCTGCTCCAGCTCCCAAATATGGTACCTTTGGGAAGGGAAATCTACTTCCAGGTCGTAGATATCGTCTTTGTCCCTTGGAGTAATCTGTAATGCCTCACTGAAGCGTTTGGCCTTTGGAAATATGCTTGAACACAGTTCATGTCGATAAAAAGAACTGGTGATTCGACGTAATTCATTAGGCGACAGAGGTGGTGAATTGGACAGATCCTCATAATGGTCAGTCAGAGGATTTATTGACAATGCATCCGTTGCAAAATCACTCGCAAAGAAAAGAACAGCATCATGGAGCTTTTGGATTGCAAGAGCATTTTGGATGGTATATTCGAACGTCGGTGGGATCTTATTGTCGCGATAGCAGTTGACGATAGCGGCCGCTTTTTCCAGCGACCAAGGTTTTATGCGTCTCAATTCAAAGGCTGAAATAGCCTCAAGGAATGATTCTTGAGGAACCACGCTGCGCAGAACCTTCTCGACAATGAAGCTGCTGCGGTTGCGGAAAGCGTAGTAGAATATAGGGTGAGACAGGATGGTAGCTCGAAGAGTCGGTACGTCAGTGATAGAAGATAGAATATTCTGCCTGCATTCGAGCGGTAGTATGCCCAGGGAAGAGCTCATTTTAGAAGATTTCTCCTTCATCTCGAAGATAGCTCTAGGGGTTGTGTGGAATTGCTTGGGTTGGTGTTGAAGGAGCGTTCGATGATGGTGAACCCAAAGTGAACGGACACTTCCAGGACACACAGGGTCTAACCAGTGTTATGAAATAACGTCTACTTATGAACCAGAATTCATGCAACAAATCCATATGTAGTGATGTATATAGATAATATCAAGTGCAGATAGATTGCAACAATCCGGAAACAGATTTCTTCCCTTAAATTCAATGAAGACATAAGCTCCATACTTCATTTGAGCCTTCAGCCTCTATTTACAGTAGGATATAGGCTTTAAAGTTCACTGAGTTCATGTAAACCGTGTCTAACTGTCTCTGTGTATCTTCTTCGATTTATCACTCATTAGGTCTGCTTTGGGAGACAGTATTGCTGAGACCACCGTATGTTTTAGAAAAGTGACATAAAATTAACCACACAATTGATATTTCAGCTGAACATTCTTCAGTCCAGGTGACGTTAATGTGATTAAAAGATCGCACTAGCTGTCAGCATAGACCTAAAGCTTTTTACAGACCATGTATTTCTGATACCTCTTTTCATTAGAGCTCTATCTTATCTCGGGGTCTCTGCAAGATCTATCTTCAAGAATCAATTGGTGTTCGGAAATAAACAAAATTCTTATTCTTTAAAAAACAGTCTAGTCTCATGCTATCGTCGTCATCGACCACCGGAAATATGGTAGTCCAGAAACTGATTTGAGAGCAGCTATTGGAATAGAACAGATCTGGCAAGGATTAGGGCATCCGTTTGCATATATGTGGTTCATAAATGCAATAGTATCGACATACATATGATCTGTAACTACATTCTGTCTGTCAACCAGTCGTCGCAGGCCATATGTTGTCGAGAACCATGTCTTCCAAAGTGCATGACCAGTGATAGGCTGATAAGTGGTGCAGGCGGTTAGCCTTGTAAGTTTCATGCATAAAATCGGATCTGATATGAATTAATGTACCGGGGTTGGCATTTTGCTCAGTATCGTGGCCGACGTTGAATGGATGCGACAAACATTCTGCAGTATGGCTGCCAAATATCCCTGTCATGGGTAGTCTACTGAATCCGGGACCATGGGACTTGGAGTGTACCAGGCTATGTGACGTATAAATTAGCAGCGACATCTCCAAGTCTCTTCTAATAGCGAGCCCCTCATCCTAATTTACAATACGCTTGACGACCTCCTCAAGAAGCCAAAGGCTAAGTTGAAGATTTTCTGTCGGAGACTCCCTCCCAGATAGGGTGTTCCTGGCGGGCTTCTCCCACGCTTTATTTCAGTGAGCTCCACCCATTAAATATCCTGTGTCTCAAGAAAAAAGCAAATTTCTCAAGCCTCATTCCTCGATGACCTCTGAAAAGTGCAGAAAGGAAATCTCAATAATATCTATCATTATGGCGGGTTGCAAATGTGGTACCTATTTCGCGAACGAATCAGCACTCAATCAACATCGACGGGACAAAAGTCATTTCTTTTGTGACCTCTGTGACCGAGGTTTCAGATCGGCTGCTAGTGCAGAGCAGCATAGATCGCAACCACATAGCTTTGTCTGTTCTTCTTGCGACCGCAGCTTCAAATGCTTGTCGGCAGTCGAGCAGCATGAGAAAGATAAACATACTTTCCAATGCACACATTGCAACAAGAGTTTCCGCGAAAACTTTGATCTTTCCCAACATCAAAAATCAACTGGCCATTGCTATTGCAGAGACTGTGATAGATTCTTTAATGCGGCGGAATCTCTTGATCAGCATCTTCGCTCTCGCGTCCATGAAGCCAGCCAGTTCCGTTGCTGTGACTGCGACCGTGATTTCAGTAGTGAGCAAGCCTTGGAACAACACCTTATGTACAAAGTCCATACGGTTATTCGAGACTCAGTTTGTGAAGAGTGTGGCCGCAGGTTCAAAAATAAACGTGCCCTCGAGCAGCATAAAGAGTCCTTGATTCATAAACCTATCAGTAACCTCGAATGTCTATCCAAAGGGTGCAGAAAGAAGTTCACAAGTCCATCCGGATTGTTACACCATCTTGAAAGTGGTTTGTGTTCTTCTGGAATCAATCGACGTACCCTTAATGCATTGGTCCAAGAGCATGACCAGGACCGGCTGATCAGCAATACCGACGGAGTATCTGCAACCATCCTAGGAGCTGGAGAGAAACTACAAGATGCTGGAGATTCGAGGCATTCTGTAGCCAGCGAGGACTCCGACTGGAACGTTATTTATACACCTAGTGGCTCCGGAATTTCGACGCCCAGTGTGGAATCTGGTTGGAATATGCTTCGTACGCCAGATAGTAGTTCGATGTCCCAATCCTCGCTGCTACCACGCGTATCTGAAGACGGTCATACCTCAGAGTCTAGCACATTCTGCCCACTCTGTCCGTTTGGAAGTGTTCCATTTAGAACCCATCGAGCGCTTCAACAGCACCTGGAATCACCTGCGCACGCACCTCGTATATTCCACTGTCCGATCTCACTTGCTCCGGTGAACTCCAAAGGCTTAACCGTTCAGAAACACTTTTCCACTCTCAGTGGGCTCGCTCAGCATCTCGAGAGCGGAGCTTGCAAAGGTGGAAAGTCCACTCTCCGCAATGTAGCCAAATACATTGAGGACAGATTGAGAGAACTGGGATGGAAAGGCGTCTCATTTCTTACCGAATAATCAGTGGAAATTAAGTGTATCTTGTCCGTTCATACTACGACCAATTGCTATGTGATTGAGGGGTATGGCTAGATCTCAATAAATTCGTGTTGGTGGGAGAGAGGTCAAAGAATGCAATATCTACATTCTGGCTAAGAAGCAGCATAGAATAATTTGAGTCTTGCTAGTTATGATATTGTGTTTAGTCACCATATAACTGTGTGTCGAAATACCAGCGCCTCTCACAGGTCAAAGTGGACGACTACCTAGTAAAGCGACTTTGTCAACATAAGCCAAGGTTAAGTTGCTAGACATTTTGGAGCTCCTGATTATTAACGACCATATTAATTTCACATTATTAATCGGCATCACCAATCAATACGGAATTGCTCTTCCGGCTCTATAAGGTCTCTAGCAGGATATTCCTTGCGAGCATGCAGCATTTAATAAAATTGCCGCGACTAATCGGGGGTCACTCAGTGCAGCTGATGGATTCATGCTGTGCTCCTTTGCCGAAACTGACCCTTTGGCAGGCGGGTATTATTTTTGTACGACAGGCAGTTTCATGACGCGATAGGGCATGGCGGCAACGGTCTGGCTTCGAGAATACCACTATACCGCCCAACTCGCCAGTAATTCACACCTCCAAGGTTCTTCAGCTAGAAACACAGACCGCATCAATGTAACGCACGATGAAGGCCCATGATATGGATGACGCGTAGGAGTCCATAGGCAGAATCAAGTCAACTGGGTTCCTTCTGGGACTCACTGATAGTCTGATATTAGGCAATGACAAATTCTCCATGTACGGAAATGATCACCCAATAGTGCACTGACATGGAGGAGGGCAGTTCTCTGCTTCAATCCCATTGGGGTGCGCGTATAAGTACGAGCATGGATTTCAGCCCTGCGGAAAGGGAAGCTTACTTAAATCTGACCACTGCTTAAGTTGGTTCCGGCGGTAAGTTCGACGGTAAGGTTGACAGTAGTTTCACGCCACTATCAAGCCTCTCAACAAATGAACGGTTTGTTTCTCTACATGATTCGCAGGGTGTCGAAGTTGGCGTTGACTGTTAGGGTAAGTGGCTTTCATGGCGCCAGGCGCAAACGAGGATAATCTATAGCGTTCTCACGCCTCATGCAGCCATGGTACTCTTCTTTCTCTTCATCGCAGCATTTCAAGACAGCCCGAGATACCCAATGACACACTGCCAGCAGATACTTGATGGATACGCAAAAGGCTCAAGATGAAATCGAAGAATGTTACTGAGTCTACAAATCCATGCAATCACGATATTACAGATCATTCGCAGGTCCATTAGAAAGCACTGCTGGGTGAACAGGACTGCAGGGCTCCAGCATACCGCAGGTGACGCGCCCGCGATGGTTACAATATGACCCGAATTAAACGGTTGGTTAGAGGTCGAGGTCAATGCTTTAGCTGGACAACGGATCGACCGACGATGACAGACTGTCCCGCGGGAACCGTTCAAAGCTTGGCTTAAACCATCGGACTCGCCGTTAGGAGAGTTTGAGGGATCCTCTACGACCGTTCGTCCTGATTGTCGTTAGATGATTGTCGTTATCGTTCATCCTGAAGGTGTGTCTAGAGAGACACAGAGTGCTCGTTTCGCTTACGAGCCGTGATGACTGCATATCGCTCCCCTTAGCACTGCTCAGCCCTACGCGTAGCTGAACCAGGGTTACCAGACAACACCCCTGCCTGCTACCATACATAACTCTCTCACCGTGCGTCCGAGATCTTCCAGACAAATCCCCATGTCGTGGTAAGCGAGTGTCGGGTCAAGCATACTTACCATCTCGGGATAACTCCACCACCTAATGCTGGCACCTTAGGCTGCACCCGAGACGTGCGTTGTCCATAGAAATAGTGTGGCTTGTCTCTGATTGATGCCAGGAATGATATCTCCCGCTGAAGCGTGATAACGGGAAAAGTAACCGGAACTAAGAAACATGGGTTGCGAACCGTCGTTGGCACATAGTCACCAACCGTGGATCTCTGGGTTTTGTCCCACTGACTCGGACTATGGATCATTTAGCTTACTCCGGAGTCGCTGGCTATTCATGACAGGCTGTTTCTTGATAAATTTATTGCTGACGGGCCGGCGACCATGGGTTATTGGTATCATTACTCCATATTTGGCATGGACTGCGATTACGGACAACTCCGTTTAAGATATGTCCTCTCTATGAAATGACTTCCGAAATGGTTCTGGTTTGGGTACATATCCTGGGACGATCGACAGTTTTCAGCCTCAATTATTTCTATTCCAGAAGCAGATCTTTGCTTTGCAGGATTGCGACGACAGTTAATTTCCCCGCTCGGGAGTGCACAGGCATAGTTCAAATTATCATCGAACCAGGTACCTCGAGAAGCGAGACTAACAGTATCCTAAACCCGTTAGCGGCCCCAGCCAGCATGAATCCATTGACTTGGTCAAGGTGCTGACAGAACAGAACGTTGTCGGGGATGTGACGTTTCGGCTTTATTTCCGCTCGCGGTCCATGCCTAATTTGGAGGAGATGTGTGCACAAAGTATACTTGCAGCGTATAGGCGTTCTATTCTAACCGATACTGTCCTACCTTGGCCGTGTATCTCAAGGCATACATATGCTTATGGATCACTGTCCTTATAACGGAGTACATGCGGAAACCGTTCCGATTCATGTTCGGACAAAATAGTAACCAGTCAGGGATGGGCAGAGTTTCTCGCGGGTTGCACAGAACCCTGCTTAGAAGAGGAGAGTGGAGATAATATCTCTAGTATTTTTAATACCACTGGAAGAAGGGCCAAGGACATCGTTTCTCCCTTTCGTCTTTTGCGTGGCCGATGGTAAATGGCCAAAGAAAGAACTGACTATTCAGCGTTCGCAGAGTCTAGAGCGCAATAATGCGCAATAATGTACGTACCAACCAGTTCACGGCCGCAATTCCGCGAACGTCTGTTTCTGGACAAACATGCCGAGTCGTTGCGCCTCTACAAGGTTTTGGGGGCCATTTGCTATAATTGGCCCGCGGACAGTAGTTCGGTATTACCTGGGCGAATACCGAACAAGTACTCTATGCACCTTTGGGGCAGAGAATGACATATCTTGGATCGGACACGGCAGGGTAGTTTCCAGCCGCAAGGGAAGTGTGCCTATTACTCATTCTAAGTATAATCGTGTTCTCCGCAAGACGGCGGCAGGACAATTCAATTGGCAGTGTCCGGGCTGTGGTCATCCCCGCGATCCCGTTTCTGATCGCATCCGATCGCATTTAGCTGCTCGGACCGGAGCGTTCATAGTGATCGAAAATTAGAACGAGCAGACTAATCTGCTGCTTCGCCATGAATTTCGTCCCATCAGCGAACCCAGAGTGGGTTCTCAGGAAGCGTGGTATCCGGTTCCGCAACAGGTAGCGCCGTGCGAGGAAGGATGCCTACTCTTTGCTCTTAGAAATCAATAATTATTCGTGCTATGGAGACGAGATATGCTCGAGACTCACTTCCGTTGACAGATCTGGACCCCGAGGTGTGGGTTTACAGGGTTTCGAATCCTTATTCACGTGTAGAATGACAATGACGATCAACAGGGCTAATGCATCTCGCCAATAGACTCCGTCGGCGTGGTACGAGCACGGTGCGGGCTGATGCAGTCACCAAAGTACCTACAGGGCACTGTGCGCCACGGTAGAACAGAAGAAATGGTTTCTCGTGATTTCTCAGCTCTCAGGTCTAGGAATGATGAAGCTTCGGAACATCTTGTAAATGGCTTAAAAATTACTGGAATGGAAAGAAGGTATGGAAATAATAAAAAAGAAAGGTCCTGAAGTTATGAGTCTAGATCGTCATCCATCTTTCGTACACGCTATGCAGGTAGTATCATCGTCATCATCATCCAGTAACCCCAGAATAGCTTTATCCTCAGACGCCGGCAGCGGATGGCCCAAAGGAGACTTGTCCCGCAAATCATCCTGTAATAATAACCACCAAAAACTGTAAGGAAAAAGAATAAGAGTAAAAATGCCCATAAGATACACGCAGGTGTATATCCATACCCTCTTTCTGCTCATGATCAATCATGTCCGTCGTTTCTTATGGATGCGCCTCACATGATCCTTCATGTTGTCAACCCGACTAAAAACCCGACTGCATCCATCCCACTCACACAGTATCCCCGGATTATGTTTTGCTTCGTGTCTCGTCCTATCCTTATTGCTTGAGAATCCGCCCTCCGTAGCTTGGGGGCAGCCCTCGTAGCGACAGAACAGGTGCTTGCTGTGTCGGTTGAAATGTTTCCGGAGATCACAGCCTCGTGTAAATACAGCACGCGATGTGCAGCCTGGATATGCGCAGCGCCAGGTTCCGTCGGAGTTTTGGAATCCGTATTTCGTGAGGTTTGAATTGTGGTTGTAGCTGTTATTATGGATGTGGTTGTGGTTACCGGGTGTTGGAGATCCAGTAGTTGATGATCCGGATGTGTATTGAGAGCTTTCTGCGTCGAAAGGCGACCCCACGGTGCTCATGGATGAGGAGGGCTGCGAGTTCATTTGAGGTATGTCCATGGGGCAGCTCTGGAATGATGTTGGTGACGGGTAGGCAGTAGTCATGGAATTGTCCGCGTATAGCTCCGGCGGGACTAATGTGTAGCTACTGCTGCTCTCGGGGAGAGTCTGGCTGTTTCTGATCGAAGGGTCGATAGGTGGAGAGGCTGTCATGAATGTGTAGGACTGCTCGGGATAGAAGAATATTTGAGAATCATCGTAGGCGGCGGGGAAAGCCATTTCGGAGTCATAAAAGCGGAAGCCAGCCATGTTGGAACGTGCAGTCTCAGCTGAAGATGACATTGACATTGACAAGTACTAAAGTGGTCCAGATGTTGAGGTACAGTGGAGAGAGACGGGAGTGGTGGTCCTCTATAAGTATTGTTTGTGTGGTAGAGTCGTATACAAATAGAGACGTTGAAGAAGGCATCAAATCCATGAAACGCTTGGGCTGTTATGGAAGGAGTTGTGCATGGACTCTTGCTATATAGTCGAGGACAGTTGCAAGACATGGTGTGTCCAAGTCCGGCTCGACCGCGAAGAGAACATGGGGGCTGCGCCCAACAAATGATAGGATCCGCGGGTGCAGGGGTTCCCGTAAGGCTTAGACCGATGTCGAATTTGGATTTCTCTACTTCTGATTTAGAGTCGGACCCCGTTGCCATTGTTAGATGCGGCTGTGTTTGATAATTTGGGCTGACAACTGCTACGACCGTTTCATGGGGCCTCGGGGCCCGGAGATAGAGTTTACTGATCTTCAGCCACCGCTCCCGATGCCTTGCTAGCTGCAGTTGTTTCTGCAAGACATTTCACTTTGTTTAATGGGATAGACTTCTATATCGTACTCCATAACATATCCTAGGTCGGGAATAAAGAAGACGCAAAAGGGAACGACCGTTGGGTTCAAATACTATGTATGGGTGCTCTCCGAGAAATGAGTGTGGTATACATATGTTCAAGTGTGCGTGCTTTGCGGAACTGTATATTCGTAAGTCCGTATAATTGCTATCTTGCTCGCTGCATGTCGAATGTACAGCAGAAAGACACGGCTCGTATGATGGAGGTAAGCTAGGCATCCTTAAACAATCAAGCCACATTCTGAAGCCTGCTTTTACATTTTCCAAAGATGGAAATGACAGACATAGCGGAAGTCTTGAAAAGGGCTTCCGTTCGGGAACGCCGTTGAAGAGCTGCGAAGCTGATCCTGTCCTGGTTATGTTGCCGAGTTTGCAACATCAGGTTGCCACCAGGGTTCCAACAGGCGAGTATGCGTAGACAAAACATGGTCCCGAACCGTTACCGCTCTCGTGAACTGGCTGGCTTTGCAATAGCGACATGAGTCAATGTCGTTCCATTGGCTATCCAGGCGCACTGCAGTTCGAATTGACCAGACCTGAGGCCGAGCTGAAACATCCTCAAGAGCAAAGGGGACACCCATCGGCCGCACGAGCTTCACCTTGTCGAATGAGATATCCAGATATCTCTCTCCCGGAATCCAGATATGTGACTGGTTGTTCCATGGTGATCGAGCCGGCAAACCAGCGTATGGTTGCTGCCGGCTGACGACCCAAGGGTTCGCATTGAGGTCAGCTGAAATCCAACAGACAACCTACGAGGAGCATTAGATGCTCCCACCGCGTCAAAACATGGAAGCTCTCAGCCCTACGGAAAGTTGTCCAGGGCATAATGCAGGCACAAGCTTGACACCATAAGCTTCTAACTCGACCAAGTTAGGAGTGCGAGATTGACGGATGAACTTACCTCGACCTGCGTGCCATCCATGAGTATCGTTATCAATACCCCGAAGTAACATTCCGCCCATGCATATACAAGAACATATCACTGCCACATTATGCGTCACGCATCCGCATAATATCTGACCCCAAAGCATCTAATGCCGTCATGGCACGGGGAAGTGATCCCCAGCAGGGGGTTAGCTCATCGAGATACGGAGATGAGCGACGGTGTCTGTAGAGAAATGTTGAATCTCGAGTCTAGCAGACTACATTCCCTCATAGATCGCGGTCTGCGAAGGTGTTTGTACACCGTATCGAGCAATGTTGTTAGGCCTCCCACAGTCACTCGTGATGTTTGGGGAAAGGCGCCAGTTGCCAATCATCATGTGCCCCGGGCGCTATGGCCCACTCCCCGCAAGATCCGTCTCCCGGGCCGAGTTTCTTCCGGCGCGGGAGTTACACTGCGATGTTGCTTCCTCAGGTTGGTGGTGGCTTTGCACGGCCAGAAATAGCGGTGTCTCGAATAAATAACTATGACATGCTTCCCCATCAAGTCAACTCACCATGAGTGACAGCATAGAGATTCCTCTTGATCATCCAGATTAATTCATCAAGATGTAGTCGAGAGGTTCTATTGTTGGATCAGCACATTTGATGGTATATCACATTACCTAGCATCAAAAGGGCAGATCAATGTCTGCATATCCGGCTCCCCACTCTGCGTGGCTCTGCAAACTGCTTTTCTTTACATAGAACATAGTATCCAGTTATATGCAGTAATACAGATAACATGTCCTCATGCGAGTGAGTTCAAAACACAGCCTTTCCCCATGAGACAATGCAAGACAGTAGAGCGTTGTGTAACTGAGGCACACTGCGAGGCTAACAATTCCAAAATAACTCAAAGGATCTGACTTATATGACCGGAATTGGGTACAGTTCAATATGTCTAGAGAAATTGGGGGCTTTTCCAAGTATAATCTGGAACATTTCGCACCTATTCACGATCACCATTCGATCCTTAGACCTTCCAATCCTAGGCAGATATAACTACTACGGCGTAAATAGAAATGTCTGATACTATTTTTATTTCTGAGATGCTCGTCTCGATACATACAATAATGGCCAATCAGCGTATCAGATAAGTAAGACAATAGAGAGAACTCTAATAGCATGGGAGCTTATTCATCTCAACAACCTACATATGTAATCTACCCCGCTAAACTCTTCAACGAACCGAGTCTCAATATCTATATCCTTTTCAACAACCAATCTCGTTCAAATAAGATACACATTATATGAGCTTCCCTATCAGAACTATTCTCTGTTACTATGGCTTCGCGGATTCCGGTTATTCTCTGCGGAAAGACCGAGAAGATTGGCAGCGTCGCCGTCAAGAGTCTAAAGCCCGAATATGAAGGTTGTTCGGTTTTTTTTTTTTTTTTTTTTTTTTTTTTTTTTTTTTTTTTTTTTTTTTTTTTTTTTTTTTTTTTTTTTTTTTTTGATGTGGGGGGGCAAACAAAATAGTGTTAAGTTTGTTTGTTTATTTTTTT